>JAAALK010000284.1:65025187-65537923 GCA_019279435.1 Zizania palustris | reverse complement strand
TTAATTTTCAAGCTTTTTCTTTTTCCTTTTTCATTTGTGACAGGGGTTATTTGCATGTCAAACCTTATGCTAACCGACCAAGTCAAGCCTAGGCTAGAACTGGACCATCAGAAGCTTAAGACATACACTACATTGTCCTAGTTCATACCAAAGTGATATGGTAAGCAGTCCAGAACAGTGCAATGTGACAAAACAAACCCACCTGGATCTTTTCAAATCTCAAGCATAAAAGGCATGGAATTTTCATTTTGCTGATTTTCATCATTTTTAAAGCACCTTTCCATGTTAAAAGCATAAAGATGTCCAAGTTGCATATCTGCATCTATGTGAGGAACTAGCTACAAGGCATGTAACAGATAGCAAAAGCATTCAGCCTACGCATGCTAGTTACCAGAAGCAATGGTGATCATTTTTCAAGTTTAAAGCGTAAAAGCCATGCATATGACAGATATCAGACATATCAAGTGAGCTGAACCAAAGCATGATCATTGACAAGTAATCAAAAGCATGTACCAGCTAGAATGAGTAAAACAGTTCAATCATATAACAGAAGTAGCTCAAAGGTGTGATATGTGAATATGTATGATATGAACACACACAAAAAGACTCAAGAAAAGAGTAAAGAAGAAAGAAAACTGACGTAAAATATCCTATAAATACACAACACCAAAATCCCCCCGTAAACGCTCAAAAGAAGACTGATATAGGGGTTTGGTGAAGATCAGCCAACTGATGATGGGTATCAACATGAACAAGGTCAATGGCACCTTTCTCATATTGATCCCGTAGAAAGTGAAAGCGCACATCAATGTGTTTGGTTTTTGAATGGAGACAAGGGTTTTTCCCTACACTAATAGCACTTGGTGCTGTCGCAAAACAAGGAACTCTGGTAGGAAAGAACAACCCAAAATCTCGCAGAGTGGAAATCATCCAAACCAACTGTGAGCAGAAGCTAGCAGCAGCTACATACTCAGCCTCAGTGGTCGAAAGAGCAACTCCAATTGCTTTCGAGAAGACCAAGAGACAAGAAGAACCAAGAAATTAGCAAGTACCGGAAGTCGACTTGCGATCCAATCGGCACCCACCAAAGTCGGCATCCGGAAAGCCAGATAACTCAAGAGATGATGCTGAATAGTAAAGACCAAGATCGGGCGCATAAGTGAGATACCTGAAGATGCGCTTGACAGCCTGCCGATGAGATACGCGAGGTGAAGACTGGAAACGCGCGCAAAGTCCCACAGCGAACTGTATGTCCGTCTTGTCGTCGTCAAGTACAGCAGCGAGCCGATCATCCCTCGAAACTCTCTCTCATTGACCTTGACGCTGCTTTCATCCTTGTCCAGTCCTCCAGATGTGCCCATTGGGGTCATCTGCGACTTCAACTCCCACCAAAGTCAAATTTTTTCAACATGTCATGAGTGTACTTACCTTGGTGGATAAAGGTGTCGTCCTTGGTCTGCTTGATCTGGAGTCCTAAGAAGTACTTGAGCTCACCCATGAAGCTCAGCGCAAAACTCGCTTGCATCTGCCAGAAAAACTTGGAGCACAAGAGAGTCAGTAAGTACCCGCCAAAAATAAGTATCGTCCGACGTAAATCTGAGCAACTAAGAGATCTGAAGCAACTCTGAGCAAGAAGAGAGTCTATCCACAGAACCCATCACAAAGCCCTTCCCAACAAAAACTGCTTCCACCGGTCATACCAAGCCCCTGGGGGCTTGCTTCAACCCGTATAAAGCTTTCTGCAGCTTAAAACATGTCGAGGAAACTTAGGGTTCTCAAACTGGGGGGCTGCCTAACATAAACTTCCTCCCGCTATGAACCCGTTTCAGAAAAGCACTCTTAACTTCCATTTGAAAAGCTTAAAACCCTTCGAGCGGCAAAAGCTAAAAGCATGCGAATGGACTCAAGACGTGCAACATGAGTGAAAGGTTCTTCAAAATAAATACCTTCCTGCTGGCAAAAACCCTGGGCAACTAGTCGAGCTTTGTTGCGCACCACAACCCCTCTTCACCTTGTTTTGTTCTTGAACACCCACTTGGTGCCTATGGGGTTGCATCCTTGTGGCGGCTAAACTAGTGTCCAAACCCGATTACGGACAAATTCTCAAGCTCTTCTTGTATAGCATTAATCCAATTAGAATCAGAAAGAGCATGAGAAACATCTCTGCTCAAAAGATGCGACAAAAGAAGATTCAGCAAACACAGCGAGAGAGGTACCAGATGAACACAACGTTCTCTCATTAAATCACCGATGATGAGCTTTGAGGGGTGATCACGCTGAACTGTCCGGGATCCCTGGTGATCTGAAGTCACCTCACCGGAGTCAGCAGCTGGCACCACTTGACTCGACTAAGGGGCTCGATCGAAGTGGATGAAGTGATCAGAGGTCTGCCCTCGTCCTAAGTCGAAGTCTCAGAAGGTTTGGGCTCTACAGGAGGTGCAGAAGGCCCCACCTCATCAGCAGCTGGAGTATCCTCATCTTCCTCGGAGATGGACTCTCCGAGCTCATCGTCACCTGAAAGCTCAAAAGAAGGAGTCAAGAAGGCAAGGACTCATCAAAAGAAACCTCACAAGTCTCGACAAGCAGCTGGGAGTCGAGGTTCCAAACACGGAAACCTCGAGAATGTAAAGCGTAGCCAAGAAAAACTCCGTCCTAGCAACGAGAATCAAACTTGTCCAATGCCCTCCCTTCTTGAGCACAAAGCACTTGCAACCAAATGCTCGCAAGTGGCTCACCTTGGGTTGTCTGCCAAACCGCAACTCGTATGAAGTCTTACCAAGGTAAGCTCTAAGGAAAATGCGGTTGGCCAAATAGCAAGCCGTGTTCATGGCTTCAGCCCAAAAACGTCTAGGAGTCCTGTGCTCATCGAGCATCGTCCTGGCCATCTCGACTAGCGTGCGGTTCTTTCGTTCCACAACGCCGTTCTGTGGGGGAGTGTAAGGAGCAGAAAACTGATGGTCAAGACCCTGATCACTACAGAAGCTGACGAACTGAGAGTTCTTGAACTCAGATCCGTTGTCAGAGTAATTGCTCGCATCCGACCATTGTTCTCATTTTAGCTTCAAAATCAGGTCATGAACAAAATGAAATGTCTCATCCTTAGACTCCAAGAAGAAAACCCACGAGAATCGAGAAAAGTTGTCAACAATGACAAGTGTGTACCACTTCCCACTGACTGAACGTACCCGACCTGGACCAATAGTGTCCAAATGTAACAACTCGCCCGGATACGAAGTCAACACCTGAGTCACTGGTGAGTGAGAAGCGGCAACCATTTTCCCATGACGACAGGGATGGCAAACTAGATCCTTCTCCATCTTAAGCTTGGGCAATCCTCGTATGAGGTCCATAGAGCTCAACCTGACTAGCAGATCAAAACTCAAATGACCTAACCTCCTATGCCACTTCTAGAGCTCAAAGGGGGATCTAGCAATCAAATAGCGAGAAGGGCCAAAAGAACTAGAGAAGTCAATTCGAAAAACTTTACCGAATGGTAAGATCTGGCAAATCAAAGACCCTCTAGAATCAAACATAGAAGAATTGCCCTTCTTAAAACACACTTCCAAACCATCCTCAAGAAGTTGCGAAACAGAAATCAAATTAAAATTCAAATTTTAACCAAGGCAACGTTCTTCAAAGAGAAATGGTCTGAAATGCGAATTGAGCCGATGCCACTTACTTTCTCTTGACCACTGTTCCCGAAAGTGATGTACTCTTTGGAGCTTGGGGGAATGAGACTGGAGAACCATCTGTGATGTCCTGTCATGTGGCGGGAGCATCCTGAGTCCATGATCCAAACATCCACCAGTCCCCGATCCTGCACAATCAGTGGTCGTAAGGGGGAGCAAATGGTCCGGCACCAGGTTTAGCAAAAGAACTAAACCAGTGTCGAGCCATATGATCAAAAGACGGAAAGCGAAAACCATCAGAAGAATTTGGACCAAAGCACGGCTCAAAGTGTGGTCCATGGTTCTGCCTAAAACCTCGGCCACGAGGTCCAGGACCGTAGCTAGAACGGCCTGGAACTCTGCCCGAATGAACACCACCAACTGGAGTACGGGCATGAAAGTCGTCTCCTCTACCACCACCTACACGACGCGGCCTGGCCTCCATCCTCTCCCCGCGTCGAGGAATACACAGTCTACCACCCTGCTAGTAGAACTGCTCCTAACCACCACGAGCACGCTCTGCTCTCTCAACCCGCTTCCTCCTGAAGCAAAACTCCGCAAGATGCCCGTCTCTCTGACAATACTCACAATGATAGGTGGGCTTCTTGGATGTGGTTGAGGCTTGGGGTTCTTGGGCTTAGTGGTGTTTGGTGTAGTCTTCTTGGGTTGAGAGGATCCAGGAAGAGAGTCAAGAGAAGTGTGGAGGTGTTTGGGCTTTGGAACCCAGATGGGCTTCTTGGGTGGAGCTTTGGGCTGTTCATGGATCACTCCATCCTTGGGCTGACTAGCCAGGGAAGACTCAGTGGAGTGAGTCTTGGGGTATCTCTACTCGGGAGTCATTTTACTCCACTCCACTGCCCGGCTAATGGCACTCTCAAAGTCAGCCTTGGTGTAGGTGTAACCTACCCCAAACCCATCCTGCCTCTTGAACTGCTGGATCATCATGCCGAGCTGTGGCTCTCTGGCACTAATCCAACTCAGGATAGAACAGAGGTAAACGTTCTCATTCTGAGAATCAGCTAGCTCCTCTCTCAAGGAAGCTAGTACCTCCACCTGAGACAAACAGGTCTCACACTCGCTATCTACCTGGACAGACTTCTCGGCTTTCAGCTTAATCAACTCCATTCTAAGAGACAGACAGTTCTCACAGACAGTGGGTGGAACTGACAGTGTCTCAAGCTCTAGCCTAGTCTGCGCCAGCTCAGCTCTCACTCTCTCCAAATCCCCCAAATGCGCATCGCCCTTGGCTTTCAGCTCAGCTAAACTAGCTAAATGAGATGGGCAATCGGCACAGGGTGCGACGACAGTGGCTTGAGCATCTTTCAGCTCCAGCTGAGCGCTTTCAAGCTCAGTGGCCAAGCGTCCCTCTCATCAACCCTTTCTGTGTATGTGGACTTCAGAGTCGACAAGTCACACAGAAGCACCTCACACTTCGGGCACTCACTGCTATCACCCAAGCAGGGGGAAGAAGATAGACTCTCAATTCTGTCGTTGGCCATGGCAGGCTCACTTTCTAACTCATCTTTCCTCTTCTTAGCTCCCCTAAGCAGTTTTTCCCGATATTTTAACTCCTTACGATTGCTTTCAAGTAAATCAACGATTTCGCGTTCATAAGATGATACCTTTTCGTTGTCGTCGTCGTCGGAGTCATCGGAGGAGCTCTTCTCTTCCTTATCCCCAAGATCCATTGAGCAGAAGCTCTTGCGGGATCTTCGGCGTTGATGTGAGCGGCTCTTTGGTCCATCCCCGAAGGCCATGAAGCAAAGACCCGCCAGATAATCCGTGTCCTTTCCCTTCCTGATGACGATCTCCTCATCGCTTGAGCTCGATGAAGAGGAAGAAGACGTGGACCGCTTGGAGTAGCTCTTCTCCATCTCGGCGAAGAAGGCCTTGTCGCGCTTCTTGTTCTCACGCCGGTAATCCTTCAGGACCTTTCTGAAGAACCTTGTTTTTGGCTTGCCCTTGTTGAAGGAGGAGCTATCGTGCTTGCCGGAGTCGTGGAAGCCACCACCGGTGCCCTTCTTGTGTCCATTGCGCTTGGGGCAGTCGGCGATGAAGTGTCCTGGGTCACCACACTCAAAGCACCCGGATTTTTTGCCGTGTCTTTTGAACACTCTTTTGTCATAAACACGACGCACCCGGTTGTTAAAAAGACACAGGTCATCATCTCCCAAAGACTCAAGCTGGTCCTTAGTGATAGACATCAAAGAGAACCCAGCACAGCTCACAGAAGAAGGATCAACAGAAGGTGTAGCAAGGGCCAGAGACTTTGATCCAGAACCAATGAGATTTGATGTCAACTAGATATCAACCTCGGTGGCCTTCAGCTTGCTAAACAACTCAGAAATGGTCAAGGTATCATAAGATGTGCTCTCAATGATAGAAAATACCTTGATCTCCCAGATCTTTGGGTCCAAGGTATGGAGAACCTTGAGCGCCTGTTCGTGATCTGAGACTAACTGAGCACCCTCAGCCTTGTTGTCCCGAAGCTTGTTTATGATCGATTGAAAACGACCAAACAACGCTTCAACAGATTCACCCAGCTTTTGTGTGAAGTTCTCATATTCACGCCGGTAGGTCTGATAGAGCCGAGCCTTGACTTGGACTGTCCCCTCATGGTGTGCCTTGAGGGTAGCCCAGATCTCTCTCGCAGTGGAAAGATGGCTCACACGCTCAAACTCAGTGGGACCTAAACCAGAAAATAGAATGTTCACAATTTTACTATTGCTCAAATGCTGGGCAATGATACCAGGAGTACCATGCTCAGCAACTAGCAATATAACAAACGTATCATGAACGTAAATTTCCCAGATGTCCGAGCCTTGGCTCATAAGATAGGCTCGCATGCGAGTATTCCAATAATTATAGCCATAAGCTTCCAAGGACGGGACCTTGCCAGGAGACGTCATGATCACTACTGGGGTTTAGAACCGGTTATGGTATGAAAAAACCCTAACCAAGCTCTGATACCACTTGTAGGATCGAAAGTAGCGACCAGAGGGGGGGTGAATGGGCGCCTAAAAAAATTCTTTCGAATCAATGGACTGCTCCCAACACCCAACGCACCTCAAAAGACTTAGCAGCAAAACGTAAACAAATCGCCAAAGCCTAATAGTATCTAGCCTAGAAACGACCGGTGTTCTAAACAAATAAACACCAACACAGTGCTAATAGGCATAATAATCAAAGCATTCAAATCATGGCAGATCAAAACTTCACAGAAATAAATCACAGCAATCGATTGAGAGATTACTGTTCAAAGTTGTCTCCAGTAAGTTACTTGGCGAATCCTGCAGTGTCAAAGCCTGTAGTGTCGAAGCCTACTTCGAAGCCTGCTTCGAAGCCTGCAGTGTCGAAGCCTGCAGAGTCAAAGACTACAGAGTCGAAGACTGCAGATTCGAAGCCTACAGATTTGAAGCCTGCAGATTTGAAGCCTACGGATTCGAAGCCTGTAGATTCGAAGCTTGCAGATTTGAAGCCTGCAGATTCGAAGCCTGTCGATTCGAAGCCTGCGGATTCGAAGCCTGCAGATTCGAAGCCTGTGGATTCAAAGCCTGCTGATTCGAAGCCTGCTTCATAGAGTTGGACTTCACACAAGAAAAGGGGCTTCGACAGAAACAGCGAGAGAAGAAACTGGACACTATCTGTTCGATCAAAAAGGCTATGAGGAAAAAGCAAGGCTAGGAAAAATAGCACACTGTAGCTACAGGAAAGTAGTACTACTTGCTATCAGCCACATGAACTAGTATTCACGTGAAGAACAGAAGCATTCAGAGAAGACCATTCGCATTAGAGATAAAAAGTTTGCAGACACGCAAAACGATGTAGTACAAAACACACACAATCGCAGCACACAAGAATCACAGCACGCAGAATAACAGAACCAGAGTGAATCAAAACTCACGAGTTCATGATGAAGAGATGAACAATGCGGCGGCGCAACAGGAAGAGAGGCAGGGAAACAGTGAACAAAAAATGACCCATTGGATTAGAAAAGTGATTTCAGCAAAAGGGTGACCTAACCCTAGGGATTGGGGCCCTATTTATAGGATGCCCAATAGCTAGGAATATTCCACCAGCCCCTTAGGGTTTTTTACAGACGTTGCAATAAAAGAAAAGACTAAACTGCCCTTAGGATATTTTTACAGACTGACTGACTGACTGTGGGCCTAGGGACAAAATAGTAAACTCCTATTTACAGATGACTTATCCGGAAGCTAAGCTTTTGTAGTGACTACGGCTTCTCTTCTGGACAGTCCGATACAAGATCAGCGGTTGTCAGTTTTGCGCCGAAACTGACAAAGCCTCCACCAACTTTGCACCAGGTACCCGGATTGGGCCGGCCCGATTCTGCAGCTCTCTCAGCCCGGCAATCACTCACTGCCCGTGTACCTGAGTCAATCCTGGTCAACAGCCCAGTGGGTCTTCTGTGGCTCCTGGCCCATGTACCCGGATTGGGCCAGCCCGACTTCGCGACCCCTCTGCCCGACAGTCGCTCGCTGCCCGTGTACCTGAGTCACACGCGGCCCATGACGCAGCAGATCTCCTCTCTTTCAGTCCTCTTTGACTATCGTTGACAATGACTCATCACATCTGGAGCCATGAGGCCCACGCTCTTCAGCATGTCTCCTCAAAGCTGCGAAGCCATGGTGGTCCACTCCGAAGGTGTTGGTGCGAAGGCCCAAGGGCTTTGACGGCTTCGGCTCAAAACCGTCTCTATATCAAAGGCTGACTTCGGTGAAGCGAAGGCTGTCAGGCTCAAGGCTTCTCACCGAAGCTACCGCACCCCTCGCGTGCGAAGGGGGGCTTTAGAAGAATCCAAGACTGCAAAGGCTAACCGTGTCTGCTCTACAAAAGCTGATGTTGTCTCCTCTGCGAAGCTAACAAAAGAAGCCTCCAAATAAAGTAGACTACCAGCTGTACCCCCCTGTTCTGATGAGACAAAAATAGTGTAAACCCTAGGGGTAAAGTAGTCTATTCACAGGGCTGAATAGTGCCTATAAATAGTGGAAGCTAGCTAGGTCACAAAAACACATTTAGCAGCCATTTTTTGAGCTCCTGTGCTAGCCACCACATACTTTGTATTCAGATCTGTGAGTTCATTTTGTGTTCCCTGTTCAAGCAATGAAGCTTTGATTCTGTTTTTCATTTACTGCTTGAACTAGTATGCGTACTTCACTGCATGCTTTGATTTCTCTGTGCACCACCTTCTTGTGGGTTTTTTGGAGAGGTGTGTGAGAAGTCTGTCTGGGTGAAGTGTGCTTTTCAGTGTCTGTTCGCACTGTGTAAACTGGAGGCTAGACCTCTCTGATTACTAGCGAAGCACTGTTCTTTCCTTAGATCAAAGCCCGTTTTCTTTACTTGTCGAAGTCCTCGGCGAAGTTTGTTCAGTGTGCATTTAGACTTTCGAATTACGAAGCCTAGCACCAGTTGCTGTCGCTGAGTATTTGGTCAAAGTCCGCAGAGGGAAGTCTGATCTTGCGAAGGGTGAAGTGCGAAGCCTGCTCGAAGACACCAAGTGTGCAGAGCCTGCACTGACTTAGCAGAGCTGAATCTTCAGGGTTGTGTGGTGGAGCGAAGTCTTCTTGGCTTCGAACTTTTGCTCCTTGCGAAGCCTGATTTCGGAGCTATGAAATACCTCCGAACCAGAACTTCGAAGGGTGTGTTCGAAGCCTGTTCCACAGAAGACAGATTTAAAACAAAAGACTATTTTTAGTCTGAAATTTTAAAAGCTCCCATTCACCCCCTCTGGTCGCCGTTTTCGGTCCAATAGGAGCCTATGCACTAGTCCCCTCCGGAGGTATTCTCGGACCCCTAGGTTGGGATCTTTGAACACCACCGAGGTCGGAGGATCCTCCGTGGTCCCCCCACCTCAAACTCCCAAAGTAAATACTCTTCCTTGAGCATACGGAGCCCCTCTTGTGGATCCATCTATACTATGAACCGACGGAGCCCCTCCTATGGCCCTGCCACACTCCGAACTGACTTTGCTAGTTCTCGAGACCCAGAGATCCCCTCTGGAGGAAACGAAGACCGTCCTGATGACATGGCGGCCTAGATGGCTCGTATTTAGGCCGAGGTAGGAAGATGGAGGCAGGAAGCTGCCAACAGGCTTCGTCCTCAGGCTAGTCCTGTCATCCTAGAGGTGCCTCAAGACGATGACCCTATTTACTATCCTGAAGCCTCTGAGATCCAGAGAAGCACTGAGAATGCTTCCTTCGACGATGAATCTCCGCTACACCCAGACTTGCAAAAGGGAGTCTTTTTCAGGTGAAGCAGCAACCTAGAGAAACTATGCGACAATTTTTCAAGCGCTTCACTCATACGAAGTCATGGATAAGAGGGATGTCTACATCATCCATTGTTGATGCAGCACGAGGAGTCACAAATGCAGGCCTCCTTGACAAGCTTCACTAGAAGCATATTTCCTTAGTAGCTCAGCTAATAGCCTACTTCGAGGAATATGCTAGGTCAAAAGAAGGATGGCTTCGAAGGACGACTTCATCTTTGCCAACCATCCTTCATGAAGTCAAACTTGAGATGAAGACTTCCACTCCACCACAGGTGTACCCCTTCGACAACAATCAGCATGAAGGACAAAGAGGACGAAAGCATCTTTGCTCCGAGGTTTTAAACATCGCCCCCTTTTCTTTGAAATTGCCCCCCTAAAATCCACAAGCTCTGGGAAACAAGGTCAGCGGTTGGAGGCCGCTAGGGAAGCCAACTGGTCGAGGCCAAGCCTTCTTCTGTGGAGCGAGTATCTCAAGAGGAGCTCTGGCTGAGGCACTTCTGACCGAGCCCCTCCTCAGACACGTCCGGAGCTGATGCAGGCTATCAGACGTGTAGACAACTTCGAAGCCCAAAGACTGCCTTCAGTGGCTAGTGTTATGCCACCTCCGAAGCAAGAGGACAATCAAGACCGTGGTAAACAGGTAGTCCTCCCCATTTATGGAGGAGGGACCCTGGGCGACATGTAGAAGTGTCAGCGGAGAGAATACGTCCACGATGTAGGGCATAGTGGGACCTCCTCATCGGCTGCTAAAATGCCTGAGTGGTCTCACGTGTCCATATCCTTCTCCATAGCTGATGCAGCCGGTATTAAATTCTCTCATGCAGACCCTCTTGTTATTACAGCTGACATTGCAGGAACAGAGGTCCACAGAGTGCTGGTTGATGGCGCGGAAGCTCCGTAGATATTATCTTCATCCAGGCCTTCGATCAATTGTGCATCCCATGGAAGCATTTACTTCTAGCAGCTCATCCGCTTCAAGGTTTCATAGGCCCTCCTCCCGATGCCCTCGGCCAAATAGGCCTTGAGGTCGCCTTCGGAGCGGGGCTCCTAGCTAGATCAGAGAAGGTGATTTTTGATGTCGTCGACGCCCCTTACCCTTATAATGTTATCTTTGGAAGGGGAATGCTAAATCAATTTAGAGCTGTGGCGCATCACAATTATTTGTGCCTGAAAATGCCTATGCAAGGGGGAGTACTTGCGGTCCTCAGTGACCAAGCTGCGGCGCGGAGGGCAGAGTGTGGCTATGGTCCACCTCTTGATCCTAGGCAGATAAATAATGTATAGGATCATTCAGAGGATGCCTCCACATCAAGTGACCATTCAAAGATCTCCTGCATCAAGCCAAGCCTCGAAGGTGAAATTATAACGAAGATCATCGTCAAGGAAGACAAAGACTATCCCATCCAGTTTGGCAAGGAATTGCCTCCGGAAATTGCCATTTCACTAGAAGAAGTAATTAAAGAAAATCTAGATGTCTTTGCCTGGTCTGACGAAGATATTCCCAGACTCGACCGAAGCATTATCGAGTATAGCCTACTCATCAACCCAAGGGTTCGACCTGTTCACCAGGGGCTCCGCAAATTGTTGACAGAAAGGGCGGACCTTGCCAAAGCGGAGGTGAAGAAGTTATTAAAGGTCGGGATCATTAGAGAGGTACCCCACACGGAGTGGTTTGCTAACCCCATCTTTGTCAAGAAAAAAGCCTCCGGCAAGTGGCCCATGTGCATTGACTTCACATCTTTGAATAAAGCATGCCCATGTGACCCCTACCCCATGCCCCGCATTGATCAAATCGTCGACTCCACTGCTGTCTCCAAGCTTTTAAGCTTCCTTGATGCGTATTCCGGATATAATCAAATATGGTTAAAACATGAAGACGAAGCCAAGACAAGTTTTATAACTCCTTCGGGAGTCTTTTGTTATGTCATAATGCCCTTCGTCTTAAGAAATGTCGAGGCAACTTTTTCAAGATTAATTGCTAAGGCTCTAGGTCACCACATAGGTCGCAATGTCGAGCCCTATATGGATGACATTGTAATAAAGAGTGCTTTAAAGCACCAACATAGTCTAGACCTAGCAGAAACCTTTGAGAGACTCCGAGCATGTGGAGTTCGCCTCAACCCCGAAAAATGTATCTTCGGGGCTGTTGGGGGAAAATACTTCATCCCCATGATCCTCCAAGATAAAGGCAAGTCTTAATCCTGGTGTTGAAGACTTACCTGTAAATACCGCCCTTCTCGCCCTGTAAGAGGCATCGAATATTCCGATATTCAATACATACTTCGAACTATTCTGAGCTATTGTCCTTTTCGGAGGCTTAAGATAGTCCGCATTCACAAACACTTCGTTTGTTAGTTCTTGGTTTTATAGAACCTGTTAGTGTAATTTGTTACACCAACAGTTAGCGCCGTCCGTGGGGAACTTAGTATTAAAAGTTAGTTCTCTGCCACTGCCTATACATCGAAGTGCATTTGTGGAGGGAGTTTCAGAATCTGTAGAATTCCGCGCACCCTTCGGCAAGGGGCTTCAAGTATAGTTTGAAGGCTTTTTCACCTTCCCCCACTGTTCGAAGCTCTTGGTTTTCGGACCCTTCTTAGCTTCGTAAGTCATGCCTCTCAAGTGGAGTATAGCCACCGGCCCCTCCGAAGGTCCTCTCGGACCTCCGGAGCAGGACCTTTAGACATTCCCCAAACTCCTGCAATAGTCAATAAACCCAGAGCAACGGGAGCTCCTCGGACAGCTCCGTTCGTGCTCCGAACTAACTATGTAAGTTATTGAGACCTAGAGGACCCCTCCGGAGGAAGTGAGGACCTCCCCGAAGACGTGGCCGCTCAGATGACTCGACTTCAGACGGAGGTGGAAAGATGGAGGCAGGAGGCTGTGGACAGGCTTCGTCCACAGGCCAACCCTTTTGCTGCGGAGATGCATCAAGACGATGACCTCGATAATTATCCCGAAGCCCCTCAAGTCCAAGAGAGTGCCGAGAATGCCTCCTTCGATGATGAATCTCTGCTACATCCGGACTTGCAGAAGGTGCGCTTTGATCCTAGGTTCCGAGCCTCGAAGCTGCACAAGTACTCCGGAGGGTCTGACCCAGGAGAATTCTCTCGCTCTTATGCTCTTGCAATAGAAGCTAGTGGAGGGGTCCGAAATACGATGGCAAAGTATTTCCCCCTTGCGTTAGAAGGTGTAGCCCTTCATTGGTTCTAGTCTCTAAAGCCAGAATCAATTAAGTTGTGGGAGCAGTTGAAGAAGAAATTCGTGAGCAACTTCCAGGGGACTTTCATAGCCCCGATGTCTGCAGGAAGCCTTTTTATGTGAAACAACAGGCGGGAGAAACTCTTCGAGAATACTTCACGCGCTTTACCCACACCAAGTCCCAGATCAAGGGGCTGTCCACATCATCTATTGTGGATGCAGCACGCGAAGGTGTAATGAACCCCAACCTCCTCAACAAACTTCACCGAAAGCCGGTGTCTTTAGTAGTGCAATTGATGGCATACTTCGAGCAGTATGCCAAAGCAGAAGAGGGATGCCTCCGGAGGACTGCTTCGTCCACACTAACCCTCCCCCAAGAAGTCAAGAAAGAGCGAAGGGCTCTGAGTCCTCCGCAGGCCCTCTTCAATAATCGTTCCCACGATCAGAGAAGAGGGAAGAAGCACTTTCTCTCCGAAGTGTTGAATATTGCCCCCTCCGCTCCAAAGATGCCTTCCGACTATCAATAGGCTCAAGGCAATAAAGCTAGTGGCTCGAAGCCGCTAGATAAACCAGTTGGACAAGGCCAGACTCTCTTTTGTTGTGTGCATGGTAAAAATAGAAGCCATGCCACCAAGGATTGCAAGTCCATACTCACTCTCTGGGGAAAATATCTTGGGAGAAACTCAGGGAAAGGCACTACAGACCGAGCTCCTCTGACAGCATGGCTGGAGCCCGTACAAGCTGTCGGGCGTGTAGGAAATCTCGAAGCTCCTATGCAGCTTCCGGTGGCCAACATTATGCCACCACCGAAGCAAGAAGACCCTAAATATCATGGAAAACGAGTGGTTATACCCATCTCTAGAGGGGTGACACTCGGTAATATGTCGAAGCGTCAAAGAATGGACTACGTTCGGGAAGTAGGGCATATAGGGACTTCAAACTCGGCTGCAGGGATGATCGAGTGGTCCCATGTACCCAAATCATTCTCTACCAATGATGCTGTAGGGGTGAAATTCCCCCATGCTGACCACCTTGTCATTTTAGCCGACGTTGCAGGAGTGGAAGTTCGAAGGGTACTAGTCAACGATGGAAGCTCCGCATACATACTTTTCGTCCAAGCCTTCGATCAGATGTGCATCCCCTGAAGGCATCTACTTCCAGCAGCTCGCCCACTCCAATGCTTCGTAGGCCCTCCTCTCGATGCCCTCAGCCAAATAGGCCTCAAGGTGGCTTTCGGCGAGGGGCCCCTGGCCAGAATTGAAGAGGTCATCTTTGATGTTGTCGACACCCCCGTACGCCTACAACGCAATCTTCGGAAGAGGGATGCTGAATCAATTTAGAGTCGTGGCACACCACAATTATTGTGTCTCAAAATGCCCACGCAAGGTGGAGGCCTTACAATCCCAGGAGACCAAGCTGCAGCTCGGAGAGCAGAGTACGGCCACAGCCCCCCTCTCGATCCTCGACAGATAAACAGTGTGCAAGAACACTCGGAGGAGGCTTCGGGGTCCGTGGACCCTCCGAAGAACCCTTCCCTCATGCCTAGCCCAGAAGGTGATGTAGTCACGAGGATCATTGTCAAAGAAGGCAAAGAATACCCCATTCAGTTTGGAAAGTGGTTGCCTTCGGAGATCACCACTCGCTAGAATAAGTGGTCCGAGAAAATCTAGATATCTTCACCTGGTCAAACAAAGATATCCCCGTAGTTGACCGGAGCATTATCGAGCATAGCTTGCTTGTTAACCCTAAGGCTCGACCTATTCGCCAGGGGCTCCGCAAGTTGTCAACTGAAAGAGCAGACCTCATTAAAGCGGAGGTAGAAAAGTTGCTAAGAGCTGGAATCATTAGGGAGGTGGTCCACACGGAGTGGTTGGCTAACCTTGTCTTCGTCAAGAAAAAGGGCTCCGGAAAGTGGCGCATGTGCATTGACTTCACATCTCTAAATAAAGCATTCCAACGAGACCCCTACCCCATGCCTCGCATTGATCAACAAGTTGACTCTACGGCTGGTTCTGAGCTCCTAAGTTTCCTTGATGCATACTCCGGTTACCATCAAATCTGCTCGAAATGCGAAGACGAAGCCAAGACGAGCTTTATAACCCCTTCTGGAGTATTCTGTTATGTGTGAATGCCCTTTGGCCTAAGAAATGCTCTAGGTCACCAGATAGGCCGAAATGTCAAAGCCTATATGGATGACATTGTAATAAAGAGTGCTTTAAAGTACCAGCATAGTCTAGACTTAGCAGAAACTTTTGAGAGACTCCGAGCATGTGGAGTTCGCATCAATCCTGAAAAATGTATTTTTGGAGCTCAAGCAGAAAAAATGCTAAGGTACTTAGTTTCGAGCAGAGGAATCAAAGCTAGCCCAACACAGATAAGTGCACTACAAAGGATGGCTCCACCTAAAATTTGAAGCAAGTCCAAAAGATAGCCGAACGCCTCACAGCTCTCAGCAGATTCTTGGCCAGATCAGCGGAGCGAAGCCTCCCAATTTTCAAAGACTTAAAAGGGTCCGAAAGTTTCAAGTGGACACCGGAGTGCTAGAAAAGCTTCGATGAAATCAAGGACTACCTTGGAAATCTATCAACATTTACTGGGGCCCTTGCAGAGGAAACTCTCCTCCTTTATCTAGTAGCAAGAGGCTCTGTAGTGAGTGCAGTTCTTGTCAGACAGATAGAGCTCAATGGAAAACTAGTGCAGAACCCAGTATACTTCATTTTAGAAGCCTTGTCCAGAGCAAAAACACGGTACTCCGAGCTTGAGAAATTTGCATATGCTTTGGTAACGGCCTCACGGAATCTAAGCCATTACTTTTTAGGACACAGTATAATCATCCCTATGTCGTATCCCCTTGGCGATATGCTCTGGAGCAAAGACGCCACAGGGAGAATTGGAAAATGTACTGTCGAGCTAGATCCCTTCGGCATTTCCTTCACCACAAGAACAACCATTAAGTCTCAAGTTGTGGCTGACTTTGTTGCAGAGTGGACTCCATCCGTAATATGGGCTCCGGAAGAATCATGTGAAGGAGTGTGGACAGTGTACTCTGACGGAGCATTTCAAGCATCCGGAGCTGGTGCCGAAGCCGTGATAATTTCACCTTCGGGGCAGAAAGCAATGTACTCTACAAGGCTCAACTTTAAGTCCACTAACAATATTGTAGAATAAAAAGGAATCCTGCTTGGTTTCCGCAAAGCGCGAGCGCTTGTCGTTGCTCGAATTGTAATAAAAACATATTCTCAAGTCATTGTAGGGCATGCTGGCAAAAGCTTTCAAGCTCGGCATCCACATCTTATGAAGTACTTAGAAAAGATCTGCAAGATGGAAGCATCGTTCAAAGGAATTTCCATCCAAATCATACTTTGAGCAGATAATCAGCTTGCGGATATCCTAGCGAAAGCTGCTGCCGCAGCATTGGATGTCCCGGAAGGGGCTTTTTATGAAGAGCTTGTCAACCCTTCGGTACCCTAGACACCCTCCACTGAAGTATTTTGTATACTAATCACTGATTGGCGGAGCCCAATATTAGACTTTTTGCAAAACAATTCAAGTCCCCTCGAAGGCCCAGAATTGCAAAGGTTGCCGTCAAGGGTCTGGAATTATAAGCTTGTCAACGGAGTGCTATATAAAGCCAGAGTCTGTTCTCCTCTACTCCGATGCATCTCGCAACCTGAATGCCAAGACATACTTCGGGAAATCCATGAAGGTTTGTGTGGTAGCCACTTAGCTCCTTGAGCTTTGGCAGGCAAAACACTTCGCTAGGGGCTTTATTGGCCAACAATTTTAACAGATAGAGAATCACTGGTTTGAACTTGTCAAGGATGCCAATGGATGGGAAGATGAAGCCATCGTCCTCCAACACCCCTTCAAGTCATTGCTCCGGTATGGCTGATGGCACAATGGGGAATGGATCTCATCGGCCCTTTCCCAATGGTGAAGGGCAGCTTGAAGTTCGCGGTTGTAACAATCAAATACTTTTCTAAATGGGTCGAAGTCGAACCCTTAACTACTATCACTTCGAAAAATGTGCAGAAATTCTTTTGGAAAAATATTAGTTGTAGTTTCGGAGTGCCTAGAGAATTGACAATTGATAATGGAACCCAATTCGAAGCCGAACCTTTTAAAGAACTCTGCAAAGGGTTGGGCATTAAAATGTGCTTTGCAGCCATCCGTCATCCCCAATCCAATGGAGCCATCAAACGGGCCAATGGAAATATTATGTCTGGCTTAAATCGGAGGATTGTAGGGTTGGTAAAGGGACTATGGACCGAAGAGCTTCCTATGATTTTATGGTCCATTCGGAGAACTCAAGCTAGGTCTATAGGTTTTACTGCATTCAGGTTGTTGTTCAGAGACAAGGCCATGAGTCCAACGGAATTGAAAGGTGGATCCCTCCTCGTAACGGATCCAGAAGATAAAGATGAAAGGAGCACTTCACTTGACTTGTCTGAAGAAACGACCAAACCAAGATCAGATGAAGACATGGTATGACCCGAAGGTAAAAGTTAATGAACTTAGACCGGGTCATTTGGTACTACAAAGTGTAATTGCTCCAGGGAAATTAGGAAACAAATGGGAAGGACCATATATTATCCTACGCCCAGGGCGCCCTAGATCTTTTAAATTAGCAAATTTAGAAGGGGGAGAGTTAAAGAATGCATGGCATGCGGAGCATCATAAACGTTATTACGCTTAGGGACTCCTTGTAAAGAATTGTAAAGTACCTTTCTAAATGAATAAAGCTTGAGGTTCGAATTATGCTTACCCCTCAATATTCCCTACCCCTGATGGATGCATTAGGGGAACGAAGATGCTTGCGAAGGTGAGCATCTTTCATCAGAACCCAATATATGGGCTTCGAACAACTAGTTCGGGGCTTCCGTAAAAGAGTCGAAGGTGGCCAAAACCTATGGATTCTGAGCCATCGGCTTGATAGCATCCGTAGAAGAGTCCAAGGACTATAAAATAACGAAGTTTGAACCTCCGGGTTCGGAGCATTCATAAAAGAGCCAAAGGTGGCCAAAACCTACAGATTCCAAGCCATCGGCTTGATAGCATCCGTAGAAGAGTCCAAGGACTATAAAATAACGAAGTTCGAACCTCGAGGTTCGGAGCATTTGTAAAAGAGACGAAGGTGGCCAAATCCTACAGATTCCAAGCCATTACCTTGATAGCATCCGTAGAAGAGTCTAAGGACTTTAAAAGAATAGATTCTAATCCTTTGGGTTTGAAGCATCTGTAAAAGAGCCAAAGGTGGCCAAATCCTATGGATTCCAAGCCATTGGCTTGATAGCATCTGTAGAAGAGTCTAAGGACTTTAAAAGAATAGATCCCGATCCTCCAGGTTTGAAGCATCTGTAAAAGAGTCGAAGGTGACCAAATTATAAGGTTTCAAGGCCCTGGCCAAATGAAACCCATTAAGAGTCCTAAGTGACCAATTCTGGAGCTCTAATTTATAAATTCAAAGCTCCTTACTAAGTTTATCGGCATCGAACCATTATTTTGATGCATCACCTACTCTACCTTTAATAGGTAAGATATCATGATACGAACATACAGTTCAAAGAACTCTATGAAAAAGTTGAGTTCGTGGTTATCAAGTGATGTTTGCGAAACCTCAGCTTTAATATGTCGGGCGTTGTGCGCAACCAGCCCTATTGCATTGCATATGGCCCGCCACCCACAAAGAGGGGCAGGGGAATGAATCACAGTCAAACGATGCTTCTTAAACAAATTATATTGCTTGGTTAAATCACATTACGAACATCATAATCACGAAAAATTATTATCTAAGTCTAAATAGAAACGGAGACATCTCTGACCTCTAGAGCTACCTTCGGGACCAGTTTGGTCTTTAGAGCCTGGAGTTCTCAAAACCTTTCTTTTGGTTCGACTACCCTTCTTCTTCGAAGCTCTCCATTTTTTCTGCTCTTCTTGAAGTTCGGCCCAAGTTAGAAGTCGTTCAGAGCTAGCCTCCGTCGGGTCTTCAGCTTGATGCTCCGAATCAGACCAATCCACATACTCCAAAGACGTTATTTCTTTATCTTCTTCTTTGATATAAGAAAGGAATTCACTGCAAACAACGGGTGCTATCTCTCCATGCTCCCCCCAAGGAACAGAAAATCGCGGGCGCCTATAAGGCCTTAAGATTTCGAGAATAGCCCATTGTTGGCGAAGCCCTTCATCAAGCAAAGACTTTTCATTCATTGAAACAAAAGACTTTTCATTCATAGACTTTTCATTCATTGAAACAAAAGAACACTACAAAGTCTTTTTACATAATAAAGCGCCCTAGAAGCTAGACCTTCGGGTCCGAAGGCGGAGCAATTGGAGGAGGTGGAGCTAGAGGCCTCATCTGAGCTTGCCTCTACTGACAGGCTTCGTCGATCCATGCCTTGGCCGCAACTTTGTTATCCATTTTCCAGGTCGCCCGGAAGGCTTCCCAAGCCAAAGCCACGTCTAGAGATGGTTAGAGGAAGCCTTCATCAGTGAAGCTTTCCGACGTCGAACCTTTCTCCAGAGCAATGGAGACCCCGATGGCTTCGAGATGATGAAGGAATCCGATCCCGGCTACTTGCCCAGAGATTTCTCCGTAGCAAGTACCGGAGCCTTTCATCATCTTAGCCGCCGCCTAGATCATCTTGAGCTTTCGGTCGAGAGGCTCGTTCATAACATCTGAAGAAGATGGGCACACCATTCCAAAATATTCTAGAACACCACGGAGGGTGTCCATGGTTTGATCAACCACCTCATCGTGCCTCACCTCGGCCTTTGTCTTCTTAGTAGCAATTGCGGAGAGTTCAGATGTCTTTGTCATTAAGTAATTCTTCTGAGAAAGCGCTTGCTGAAGCGCCTCCCAGAGCCGCACGAGTTCAGCCCCAAAAGTCGTCTCTGCTACTCAAAGCTTGTCAACTTTAGCTCTCAGCACCATTCGCTCTGCTTGGAGCTCCTTAATCGAAGATGCTAGGCCAGCATGATCATGATGCTCCATTCAGAGCGCTTCTTCTGCAATGGCCTTCGCCCTCTGCTCTTCGAGGAGTTCTTCCTCCAATCGCAGGGACTTATCTTCAGAGCCCTTAAGGGCCCTCTGGAGCGCTGTAACCTTCCTTTTGAGCCAATTAAACTCAAGCTCGTTGGAAGTCACCGCCACTCTACCAAGACCAAATTACTGTAAAAAGCAAAAGTAAGTATGGTGTAATTACATTGAATTAAATGTATACTATGTCCCTTGCATACCTGGAGGGTTGCCCTTTCGAGGGCTATGTCTATCTCCAATCCGCTGGCCTCGCTCAACACGGAGACTAGCTCAGAGTTGCCAACCTCTTGGCACTTTTCAGACAAGGGCTGCAGGAGATATCGGAGCCCTGTCCGCTGCCCCAAAAACGGAGCTAATAACGAGAGCTAGGACAGGGCTCTTTGATCATCTTCGGCGGGATCATCTTCTGAAGGATCGTTCATCGATGGTGTCATCATCAAGGACGGGAGGGGTCCAGGCCAAGTCTTGCCTTTACCTCTCCCCATTGAAGGAGTCGCTGGGGCCACCTCTTCCATCGGAGTGTATCCCTCTATAGGGGTGACCCCCTCGACTGAAGTAGCTCCAACATAAGTAAGCTCCGCTGCTGGAGCTACCTCTTCTGCTGAAGCCTCATCCCCAGCTGGATCCAAGGCTCCATCTTGGGCCAGAGCCATATTGCTCCCCGATGCATCTACAAACATAAGGTATTCGTCAATTATCTAAAAATATCGCCAATACAATGAAATTATTTCAGGTATATCAATAAATAAAGATCGAAGGCTTACCTCCATCAAGATTTTGAGGGAGGATTACAGGATCCCCCAGGTACTCGTACATTCTGAGGTACTCCTCGATGTCCTCCCCCAAAGTTGGGCCGGAGTAGCAGAAGTCGAGGCCCTCACCTCCATCACCACTACCCCGGTCACTAGCGAAGCAGAGCTCTCCGGCTCCACTCCCTGAACCCCTATGGGTTCAGTTCAGACCACCACCTCCTCTTCGGCCACCGGTATCGCTCCGACATCCACCCGAGGTGGATCCTAGGTCTCAGCCCGAGAATCCCCCTCACCACTTTCCATCAGAAGAGCTTCGAGCTCCCTTCCCATTCGGGCCTCTGAAGTTTCCTCTTCTTCGGACTCCTCCGAAGAATAGCTCCGAATGTCTAGTGAAGGAGGAGACACCGGAGGTGAAGGGAGCTTAGCCTTCTTTGCCGCCTTTTTCAGCACAATCTTCATGGCCTTGGAGGTCCCAGCAGCAGCTTTCCTCTTACGAGAGACCAGGTCCATTGGGTCGATGCTTGGAAGTGGAGGAGCTTCGATTCCAAGTGCGCTCCACACTCGGTTGGAGCATTCCTAGCTTCCAACCAGCTCCACCCTCCACTTCTTCTCTACTGTGGTAGGGGCCCCGAGTACCCTCTCCGCAACCCGAGCTATCTACTCTAGAGCCAGCACCAATGGAGCCACTGAAATAAGGCAACAATCTGTTATGAAAACTACAGATATTCTATATGACTAATCTGAGTGCAGGAAATATCAAAGTATTACCTAGAGCTCGAAGCTCCCCCTCCGAAGCGCTTTGGAAAACAACGGGCCAATTGGCCCCGATCGAAGGTATCTGCAGGGCAATGAACTCCTCCGCCAAGTCTCGCATACTCATGCGTTTGGCCACCGAAGACAACAACCCAAGACGCGTTGAGAGCAGACTTGAGTCTGAAGTCACCTCCACCTCCCTCCTGTACCATATCTCTTGTAGGGGCCCCGCAAGGCCGGAGTCTTCACTAACCTCGGCATAGAACCACTGGAGTATCCAAACGGAATACCGTCGAGAAATTCTTCAAGTGCCCCTTCCGGAACTGGAAGTTGATTCTCCCGAAGGCCACCAGCAGTTTGGAGTCCCTGGGCCCGTCATGCGGCTTAGGTTGGCATGAAGCTTCGTTGGTTTCCACAAACACTTCGGACCTTCCCTCGAACCCTTTGGCTCAGAGGGCCCACTCGAAGATCGCCAACTTGGCTATGGCATTCGGAGATAGCTACGGCAGAGTGACGTGGAACATCTCCAACATCTCTGTCAAAAAATCTATTGAAAGGAGTCCAAGTCCCACCTCAAAGAAAGCTTTGAAGACGACGACTTCTCCGCTCCTCAGCGCTGGAGTCACTTCTTCTCCGGGGATCCGAGTCCTCATCCCCGGTCCCAGCTTTCTGCTCACTGCTTCCTCGATAGACTCCACTGAGCAAGTCGATCGCCCGAGGATGAACGTCTACTTTAGCGGTTTCTTCGACAGTGGGTGGAGTTCCCGTGGATCCTTGGGCCAAGATCCCCCAGAGCTTCCGCCATCACCGCCGCTGCAGATGTGGCCCAAGCTTGTTGTTGCGCCAAAGTCACCGCCACCACCGGCACTCTTGCACTGGTTCTCGCCGTTGAGAGAGCACTCGAAAGTTTTGGAGTGTAAGCTTGAAGGCTGAAAGCGTGGAAATGTCGAAGCGCAAAAGCTCTATAAAAATTTCACCACTGATCGCTTTCCTCTTTTAAAACAGCTTCGTTCTCATTCGGCGTGATTCATGCATGTTTTCACACTTGCAGATCTAACCCACGTCAATGACAGGTGGGGCCAAAGGGTGAAAGAATGTGAACCCATGATAAAACTTTTGTGGCTGTTGCTTTCTCGAAAGGTCTCACCGCTATTTGAGAAGTAACAGTACAAAAGTAATGGCTCTTTGCATTACACTGCCATCATAACGGTTCATTTTTCTTTCGGAGCAATCATACGGAGGTTTGAATTCGAAGTCCAGATTTGATACATCTCCGATGCCAAGGATGCTTCGAACGGTTATAATACCTTGTATTTTTTCTAAGGTCCTGAGCATGAAAATATGTCTTGCGTAGACTGCTCTACTTGCTATACAACCTATCCAGAGAAGCATATTCGAGGGGCTACTGTTGGGGGAAAATACTTCACCCTCATGATCCTCCAAGATAAAGGCAAGTCTTAATCTCGGAGCCCAAGACTTACCTACGGATTGAAGGGCTCAAAGCCGAAGGGTCTATCCAGGCTCTGAGATGAAGAAACCCTCCGAAACCTTCCCCTCCAAAGTGGAATATAACCAGAAGGATGGGACATCTACCTTATCAACATCCTTCAAGCATGTTTTACTATATTAACCATATAAGGGATACTGAAATAGTATCCACTATGTTGGTTGTAATTGAGAGATAAAAAGGTCTTTTCTCTAGAGATTTTACCTATAAATACCCCCCTTCTCGCCCTGTAAGAGGCGTCGAATATTCCGATATTCAATACATACTTCGAACTATTCTGAGCTGTTATCCTTTTTGGAGGATTAAGATTGTCCGCATTCACAAACACTTCGTTTGTCAGTTCTTGGTTTTATAGAACTTGTTAGTGTAATCTGTTACGCCATCAGGGGCTAAAGCTGGAAAATTGTTAGGGTACTTAGTTTTGAGCAGAGTGATCGAAGCGAGCCCAACGTAGATAAGTGCATTACAAAGGATAGCTCCGCCGGAAAATTTGAAGCAAGTCCAAAGCTCGCTCGACGCCTCACGGCCCTTAGCAGATTTTTGGCAAGGTTCGCAGAGCGGAGCCTCCCAATATTCAAAGATTTAAAAGGGTCCAAAGATTTTGCCTCGACACCGGAGTGCCCGAAGGGCTTCGATGAAATCAAGGACTATCTCTGCAATCTTGCAACACTCACTGTAAAAAGAGTCAGAGGAGACCATGAAAACGGATTCCAAGCCATCGGCTTGAAAGCATCCATAAAAAGTGTCCAAGGAGACCAAATTATATGGATTCCAAGCCATCGGCTTGAAAGCATCCGTAAAAGAGACCGAAGTGACTAGAATAATCGGATTCCAATACATCCGAAAAAGACTACTAAGCTACCATTTACGGACTCCGGGCCTATAGGTTTGAAGAGCCCTACGAGATCTGTTGGGGGAATAGATTTCCCTTGAACAGGGGCCAAATGACGTCAGCCTCTGCCAGCCTTCGGCCCGGAGCCCAACACTGTCGAAGCCTATATCTTCCCAAATAAGCTGTTTCCAGGTCCCAAGGTACCTTTCGGAGCCTGCCGGGGCGAAGCCCCCAAGCCCTGTCGAAGCCCTCCGAAGCGAGGTCCCTCGGAGCCCTCCAGAGCGAAGCCCTCAAGATTCCTTGAAGACCGCCAAAAGCTAAGTCTCAGGCTAACTTCGAAGAAGGCCCACAGGCTGGCTTCGAAGTTAGCCTTCGAGCCCTGTTCGGGGTTAGCCTTCGAGCTCCCTTCGGAGCTCCTCAGAGCTAGTCTCCGGACCCTCTCCAGCCAGTTCAAAGCCAAGGCCCTAGTTCGGAGGACCCGGTTCGGAGGCCCCAGTTCGGAGGCCCCAGTTCAGAGGCCCCCAGTTCGGAGGCCCTGGTTCGGAGGCCCCCAGTTCGGAGGCCCCGGTTCAGAGCCCTGGTTCGGAGCCCCGGATTCGGAGCTCCGGCCCTACTCCAAACCCAGAAGATACTTACGCCCCGCTGTAGTGTAGAAGTCGTACAAGGGGCCCCTCTGCCCATAGTTTGTCATCTAGCTGGTCAAGATGTGACGTTACCTGACACGTCTGTAAAGTTGTAAAACACTTTTGTACCGTAGCTAGCTCCTTTTCCCCTCTATGCCGCTATGAGCCTAGGGCTCATAGAGGGCATCTCGGTCTTTTCCTTTGGCCTGCGTGCCTATAAAAGCAGGGCCAAGCCCTTGTAACAGGGACACACGCTCTAGGAGGCCATGAGACCCTGGAGTTCTTTTCTCCACACCAAGGCATACCATGCCAAATCCACCACAAACTGGACGTAGGGCTATTATCCCCCAGGGGAGGCCCAAACCAGTATAAATCCTTTCTCCCTCTGAGAGAACCCTTCGAGGTTCATTCTACACATCGTATACACACATACAAAACATGTGTTGTAGCTAACGCAATTGCTACAACAGTTGCGAAATTCTGCATCGAAGTGGTACTTCGGATAGTGTACATACCTCGTAAAGTGGCCGAAGGTTGGCCTCGTAGCCCTTGGGGCTTCGATGACCTTCGACGCATGAAGCGGAGCCCCTTGCTGGAGGGTGAGCTCCGCTATGCGAAGGGTAAGGGAAGGCAAAGAGGGCCTTCGAGCTACACCCGAAGCCCTTGCCGAAGGGTGCGCGAAGCGAGAAAGCTTTGATGCTCCCCCCTCAAGCGTACTTCGAGTTGCAGACAGTAGCAGAGAACTTAGCTTTTTGGACTAAGGTCCCCACGGACGGCACCAACTGTTGTAGCAATTGCGTTAGCTACAGCACAGGTTTTGTATGTGTGTATACGATGTGTAGAATGAACCTCGAAGGGTTCTCTCAGAGGGAGAAAGGATTTATACTGGTTCGGGCCTCCCCTGGGGGATAATAGCCCTACGTCCAGTTTGTGGTGGATTTGGCATGGTATGCCTTGGTGTGGAGAAAAGAACTCCAGGGTCTCATGGCCTCCTGGAGCGTGTGTCCCAGTTACAAGGGCTTGGCCCTGCTTTTATAAGCACGCGGGCCAAAGGAAAAGACCAAGATCCCCTCTATGAGCCCTAGGCTCATAGGGGCATAGAGGGGAAAAGGAGCTAGCTACGGTACAAAAGTACTTTACAGCTTTACAGACGTGTCAGGTAACATCACATCTTGACCAGCTAGACGACAAACTATGGCCAGAGGGGCCCCTTGTACAACTTCTACACTGCAGTGGGGCGTAAGTATCTTCTGGGTTCGGAGTAGGGCCGGAGCTCCGAATCCGGGGCTCCGAACCAGGGCTCTGAACCGGGGCCTCCGAACTGGGGGCCTCCGAACTGGGGCCTCCGAACTGGGGCCTCCGAACTGGGGCCTCCGAACCGTGGCCTCTGAACTGGGGCCTTGGCTTTGAACCGGCTGGAGAGGGTCCGGAGACTAGCTCTGAGAAGCTCTGAAGGGAGCTCGAAGGCTAACCCCGAACAAGGCTCGAAGGCTAACTTCGAAGCCAGCCTACGGGCCTTCTTCGAAGTTAGCGTGAGACTTAGCTTCTGGTGGTCTTCAAGGAATCTTGAGGGCTTCAATCTGGAGGGCTCCGAGGGACCTCGCTTCGGAGGGCTTCAACGGGGCTTGGGGGCTTCGCCCCGGCAGGCTCCGAAAGGTACCTTGGTCGGCGCGAATTCTCCCCTTCGGAGTACCAATGCCCACATCTTATATCGGCGCGAAGGGGTGGTGAAGACTAGCCCGGGCACCCTTCGCTCGAGGATCTCGCTTCTTCGGAGGGTGGCGGCGAAGATGAGCATGAGGGACCTCGCGGAGGAGTTCATCACCCTTCGGCACAGCCCCCTCGTGCGCTCTTGGCTGGAGGGGCTCTTCCAAGCTTCGGGCCAAGGGGGACTAAGCGAGTTGGCCTTCGAACGCTTTGGTAAGGCCTCAAAATCTCTCCACTTTCATACTTCGCAAACTTCATTCTGACTTGAACTTTTATGAAGCCCATCTTGAAGTGAGGACTCCGGAGGAGGCCATCGCGGCGGCAGAGCGCGTTGTGGGGACTCCGACACCAGAGGAGCAGGCCCAGCCCCTCGCTTCGGTGGGGTCTTGGGAGCATTGGAACAGGGTATGGACCACACTTGGCTACGACGTGTTCCCTGCCCTACCGGACTTCTCCCACCTCGCAACTTCGGCGGCTGGTGCCAAGAGGAAGAGAGGGGACGACGACGAGCCTGAGAGTTCAAGGGCTCGGCCGGAGGTCCCTGCGAGTGAGGTCTCTACTCCGGAGGAGGTAGCAGTGGAGCCCACAAGCGCTCCGGCTACTAAGAAGGCGGCGAAGGCTCCGACGACGACTTCGGCGGCGGAGGCCGACGCGCTCACCCCAGCCACCAAGAAGGCCACAGAGGCCTTGACGGCGACGACTTCGGGCACGAAGGCCGACACGCCAGCCTCGCAGCAAAGGGACTGGGGGCGCACATCGACCCCCTTTCCTTGAAGAAATCTCAGACGAAGGTAAATCCTTCTAACATGCTTGTCTTTAATATGCGGATCCTGATTTGGTCTTTTTGCAGAAGGGGATGCTGGTGCGAGGCCCCCTGCGGTGAAGGCTGTAGAGGACGACGCCAGTGCGAGGTCTACCGCCATGAAGCCAGCAGAGGATGACGCCAGTGCGAGGTCTGCCTCCGCAAAGCCAGCAGAGGCCTCCGGCAACAGCAGCAGCGGTAGTAGCTCGGAGTCTGACAGCTCCTCATCTGAAGAAGACGGAGGCAGCGACTGCGGCGAAGGGGACCCCCAAAGCGATGAGGAGGTCGATGTGGTGAACCTAGGCCCTGCCTCGCCGAAGCCTGCCCAGGTGGCCGCGGCGGAGATTGTTCATCCTTTCCGGCCGAAGGGTAACGTGACGGAGGTGGCAATCAACAACTTCAGAGAGGCTTGTGCAGCTGCGGAGGCGGGGGATATAGTGGCTCAACATAGCCATACGAACCCCATGGACCTCTTCATCAGCGCGAACGAGGCCCTTGTGCGGGTGAGCGAAGTCCTACACAGCCTTCGAGTTATACTTCAATCTTTGATCAACACTTATGATTTCTTGAATTCTTTCAGGCCTTCACACTGAACGCAGCGGCTTCGACTTCTGCGGACAAGCGGATGATGCGCCTGGCAGAGGAGAAGGAGGCCCTCCATTGCGAAGCCTCGGTGGAAGTCGAGAAGCGAAGGCGGGACGAGGCTTCAGCTGACGCGGCGAGGGGCGAGGCCAAGTTGGCGAGGGCTGAGGTAGAGGCTGCGAAGGCTGATACAGAGGCTGCGAAGGTTGAGGCCGAAAAGGCTAAGGAAACCTTGTCGTCAGAGTTGGATCGGCTCCGCGCGGAGCTCAAGGCAGCGAAGACGCCGAGGCCCGGCAGGCGAAGGAGAATTCTTCACTCCGCCAACGGGCTCAGAAGCTTGAAGACTTAGTCGTGGACAACCTTGATGAAGCCACTCAGAGTCTGACCGAAGTCCTCGAGCAGATAGGGACCGACTGCCGGGCTCTGGACTTCGGCGACCAAGATCCAATTGGGGATCGCGCCGAGTTCTTGAAGGTAGTAGCTTCGACGGCGGAGCAGTCGCTGAAGGGCTTCGCCTTGATGGCCGGCTGAGTCACGGGCCAAGGAGTGTTGCAGATGCTTCATGACGCGGGGTGCAACCACCTCGAGGCAGCAACCTCCGTGACCCCGGTGGCCTTCGGGGGCCAACACTTGGTGACGCCTCTGCGAGACGTCCACAGAGCCTGGCGGTGGTTGCAGGAGCCCCGAAAGGAGCAAGGCTGCGAAGCAGTCCTCGAACATCAGAAGGCACTCCGCCTTCGCCGATCCAAAGCACCTGCTGCGTCCGATCGGCCTTCGACATCGACACCTCCGCCTCCGAAGGTGTAGATCTCCTTAGGCTTCTTGTAATACTTAGCTGCAGGCTTGTAAAAACTTATCAGCTTATTAATATGAATGCGGGGGTTTCTTATACCTGCCTAGGCTCAGCCTCGGAATGTTGACTTCGAAGTGCTTGAGGACTCTGAAGAACTTCAACAGTTGTGGGCAGTCCTCGAAGTAGCTAGGTCCGAAGGTCCCCCTCGGTTTAAGCTTCCGAGGGGGCCTAACGGTGAAGCTATCCCCGAAGTAGCTCAGGATCTGCTAGCCATTGTGAAGACAGAGTCCCTTCAGAGTTCTTCGTTTTGCCTTCACGAACGGTCTTAGCGGGCGATGAAGCTTTAGACTTCTCTGCCTTCGATACGGCACCGCTTGCCTCGCTAACTTGGAGCGACCTGCAAAGTAGAGGACGAGGTCTGCGGGCTTCGGAGCCTGGACGAGCTGGTCGTGGGAGGGCAGGCTCCGACGAGGCTTCATCCAGCCGAGGGGGCCCTGGCCGAAAGAAAAGCAAGCGAGGGTTGGGACCTCGCACTCGATTCTTTTAGGCTTAGATACCGACTGCACGTAGTTTTGTGTTCGAAGTACATTTGTAACATACTTCTCAATTATCATTCAATGAATGGAGTTTATTGTAGTTGCATACTTCATCTGCATGCTTCGCATTGCCTGATGACTTCGAACGTCTTAGCTTGTCACACTCGTACTGTGTATTCGCACACCTCACATACATGCTTCCCCCCTTGCTCGTGGCAGCTAGGGACTTATCCGTTGCTGGTCCGGGCAATAAAAATGCGGAGGGGTGCGCCTTTTTGGCGGCTTCGGATGCTTGAAATGTATTGAGCGAAGGCCTCTTTTGGGCTTCGACTGCGTTGATTTGGAGCGAAGCAAGGCTTCAGCGTAGCCAAATTAAGCGAAGCATGCTTCGGCATGCTAGGATTTGGATGCTGTGCGTGAGCAAGGCTCCGAAACGCACTTAGATTTTAAGCGAAGTATGACTTTGACATGCTTAGTTTTTAGCTTAAATCACGTCACACGAAGCGAGGCTTCGGTGTGTGTTTAGATAGCGAAGCAAGGCTTCTGGAGCTTGATCCTGTAGTGAAAAGGATATTTGGTGTGGATTCACCGAACCTGTGATTTTGAGCCACCTTCGACTCTGGGTTACCTTCGACCCTGGGATGCTTCGAGTGCGGAACCCAGAATCCCTGGACGCATCGGGCCAGTGGCCCAGAGTCCTTGGACGCATCGGGCCAGTGGCCCGGAGTCCTTTTAGTCCACTGCTATGGGCCCGGAGGCACTGTGTAGCCTTCGGAGGGGTGCTCCGGATTTTTTAAAGCGAAGCGAGGCTTCGTATTTTAAATAAGGCGAAGCAAGGCTTCAGTTTTTTGATAAGACGAAGCAAGGCTTCGAATTTTTTCAACAAGATGGGGCAGAAGTTTGCTTTAAAGGCGAAGCAGGGCTTCGAACTTCAAGGCGAAGCTGGGCTTCGAATATATATCAAAGTGATTGCGAAATTGTACATCGAAGTGGTACTTCCGATAGTGTACATACCTCGTAAAGTGGCCGAAGGTTGGCCTCGTAACCCTTGGGGCTTCGACGACCTTCGACGCATGAAGCGGAGCCCCTTGCTGGAGGGTGAGCTCCGGTATGCGAAGGGTAAGGGAAGGCGAAGAGGGCCTTCGAGCTGCACCCGAAGCCCCTTGCCGAAGGGTGCGCGAAACGAGAAAGCTTCGATGCTCCCCCTCAAGCGTACTTCGAGTTGTAGACAGTGGCAGAGAACTTAGCTTTTTGGACTAAGGTCCCCACGGATGGCGCCAACTGTTGTAGCAATTGCGTTAGCTACAGCACAGGTTTTGTATGTGTGTATAAGATGTGTAGAATGAACCTCGAAGGGTTCTCTCAGAGGGAGAAAGGATTTATACCGGTTCGGGCCTCCCCTGGGGTATAATAGCCCTACGTCTAGTTTGTGGTGGATTTGGCATGGTATGCCTTGGTGTGGAGAAAAGAACTCCAGGGTCTCATGGCCTCCTGGAGCGTGTGTCCCAGTTACAAGGGCTTGGCCCTGCTTTTATAGGCACGCGGGACAAAGGAAAAGACCAAGATGCCCTCTATGAGCCTTAGGCTCATAGGGCATAGAGGGGAAAAGGAGCTAGCTACGGTACAAAAGTGCTTTACAGCTTTACAGACATGTCAGGTAACATCACATCTTGACCAGCTAGATGACAAACTATGGGCAGAGGGGCCCCTTGTACGACTTCTACACTGCAGCGGGGCGTAAGTATCTTCTGGGTTCGGAGTAGGGCGGGAGCTCCGAATCCGGGGCTCCGAACCAGGGCTCTGAAACGGGCCTCCGAACTGGGGGCCTCCGAACTGGGGCCTCCGAACCGGGGCCTCCGAACTGGGGGCCTCCGAACTGGGGCCTCCAAACCAGGGCCTCCGAACTAGGGCCTTAGCTTTGAACCGGCTGGAGAGGGTCCGGAGACTAGCTCTGAGGAGCTCCGAAGGGAGCTTGAAGGCTAACCCCGAACAGGGCTCGAAGGCTAACTTCGAAGCCTGCGGGCCTTCTTCGAAGTTAGCCCGAGACTTACCTTCTGGCGGTCTTCAAGGAATCTTGAGGGCTGCGCTCTGGAGGGCTCCGAGGGACCTCGCTTCGGAGGGCTTCGACGGGGCTTGGGGGCTTCGCCCCGGCAGGCTCCGAAAGGTACCTTGGGACCTGGAAACAGCTTCTTTGGGAAGATACAGGCTTTGACAGTGTTGGGCTCCAGGCCGAAGGGAAATCTATTCCCCCAACAAGATCCATACCAACCATCTACTCAAATTTCGAACCACCGGTTCCAAATTCTCATTCAATACAATAAGGGGCTCCGAGCCTCCAAAAAAACTATTGAAATTGTACTCTTTGCAGGCATTACAATCATTGTGCGTGACCATCTTCTCTTGAAAATCGAAGGTGCTCACCCCCAAAGAGAGGCTAGGAGGTAAAGAGACAATTTCAAAACATTTCAACTTATATTACTCAATCAATTATATTACACTATGAAAAATTAGTGTCTAAGCCAAGAAGAAAGTGAAGACCCCTTCGGTCCCCAAGACTAGATTCGGAGTTAGCTCGGCATCGAGGGCAACGTGTCCCTGAGCCTGGAGTCTTTAGAACCTTGCGTTTAATATGCTTCCCCTTCTTCCAAGATCAGAAGTCTTTTTGTTCTTGTTGAAGCTCGGCCCAGGTCTGAAGTCGTTCGGGGCTAGTCCTCGCTTGATCTTCGCCACACCACTCCTCTTCGGACTAGTCAACGTCCTTCGAAGATGAAGATGCTAAATTTATAACCTTTTTCCCCCTTCTCCTCCTTAATATAAGCTAATACTTCTTTACAAATTTTGGGTATAACCTCTCCAAGGCTCCCTCGAGGAATTTAAAATCGAGGACGCCTGTGAGGCCTTAAGGCTTCGAAGGTAGCCCACTATTGATGGAGCCCTTCATTAACTTATAATACTTCGATTTCATCATCCAAAAAAGGTCAAAAATCCTAAAAGCATTTCCATATAAGTCTTTTTTATTCAAAAGAAAGACAGAAACACAAGTTTTGTACATAAGGAACCTTACGGAGAGCTAGACCTTCGGGTCCAAAGGAGGCTTGTTGGTCGAAGGCAGCTTCCACGCTTGCTGTTGACGGTGACCTTCATCGATCCACACCTTCACCGTCGACCGACCTTCAGCTCTCCAAGATGGCTAAAAAGCTTCCCAATCTGCGACCACGTCGGGCGAAGGTGTCAATAGCCAGGGGCTACTCTGAGGTCTGGCGAGATAGAAATCCCAATGTCCTTGAAGTGGCGAAGTACTCCGAGAGTGGCTACTTGTCCAGAGATCTCTCTGTACCGATGACGAGGAGGTGCAAGAAGTCCCAAAATATTCGAGGACACCCTGAAGAACGTCCATGGTTTCGGAGGCCACGCTGTCACACCTTGTTTTCTCCACGATCAAGGCCACAGTCGAGAGATTCATGCAGGTGTATTTGTCATAAGGACAGTCTTCTACCCAAGCAACTACCTTGTGTCGTCAGCCAAGCACTCCTGCTCTTCCTGAAGCCTTACAACCTCAGCTCCAGAGGTTGCTTGCTCCTCTCGAAGCCTTTCGACTTCGGTTCGGAGCACCACCCGCTCAACCGCAAGCTCCTCCTTCGTAGCCTCTAACTTCACATTTGCGCTCTGCTCTGTGTGAGCCATCTCCTCCAAGCTCGAAGCCCGGTTCTCAGAGTTAGCAAGGCTCCCTTGGAGAGCCGTCACCTTCTCTTTGAGCCAATTACATTTGTGCTCATTGGAAACAACAGTTGCACGAGCTAAAACAATGTGCTGACAAAGGAAAAGAAGAGCAATGTGAGTATGTTATATATATACTTTAAATGAAACTAACTTTTGCAGGTGCTTCATACCTGGTAAGCCGCCTGTTCAAGGGCGGCGTTGAGCTCCGACCCTTTGGCCTCACCTATGATGGAGACCAATTCGGTCTCCCCAACTTCACGACTAGCCTGAGCCAAAGGCTCTAGCAAAGTTTGAAGCCCTGTCCTCCTTTCAAGAAAGGGGGATGGGAGGGGGAGCCTCGTCAAGGCTCTCCGATCATCGTCATTGGGAGAAGGGCTGGAGTGCAGTGAAGCGTCTTCTGAGGCCTCTGTAGACTGGCCTCCCTCAGTCGACTCTGACGGAGTCCACCCCACAAGAGCAGCAGGCATCAGCCAAGATTTGCCTTTGCCCTCTCCTGGACCCGTCGCCTGCTTCGGAGCTACCTCCGGTGTCAGAACTGTCTCCTTCGCCAAAGTCGGCAACTACACCAAAGCTGCCACAAGATCCGAGACCACCTTCATAGCAGGGACCACCTCCGCTGGAGTTGATTCTGTGAAACCCAAGGTATATGCTATTATTTAAATGATGCTGGTAAAAGAAAAGGAAACAAACCTCAGTCGAGGCTTACCTCTGGCACCTTGTTGTCGGGAGAGTACTGGAGTGTTCGGGGGCTCAAACATTTGGCCGAAGTCTTCTTCAGACTCCATTGATCGAACCGGAGTAACAACTACTGGAGTTTCTTCGGCCACAACAACTGTCACTTCGTCTGGAGCCGAGACCTCCACATCCAGGGTCTGAACCCTTTCGGTCTCGACTCCGCCTTGATCCAAAATAGGGACATCCATTTGGCCAGACGGAGTGACTTCAGCATCCGTCTGCCCAGGATCACCCTCAACAGTTGGTGCCACCTCCGCGCCATCTTGGATGAGGGCCTCGGTTTGCAGGCCACCTTCTTCATAGGTGCCCGATCTTGGCCTTCCTCTTCCTCGGAGCCTGGTCCATTGCGGACCAGTCTGGAAGGGGCGGGGGCTCAACTCCGGGTACTCTCTATACTCGGTTGAACCGCTCCCAAGTCCCTACCAGCTTCATCCTCCGCTCCTTTTCTACGAGTGTAGGGGCTCCGAGGACCTTCTCCGTAGCCCGGACAATTTGTTCCAGAGTCCAAGTCATGTGCAGGGCTGAAAGATAAGATATCATCCGATTAATTTATTGAAATAAAATCAATATTTGTGTATTAAACACCTTGATGCAGGATATGTAGGAAGCCTACCTGTGGAGTTCTAAGGAATTTCCCGAAGTCCCCCCTCCAGGTTCTCTTTGAAGTTAATTGGCCAGGTGGCCATCAGGGGAGGAATTCGGAGGCCAATGAATTCCTACGCCATGTCATGCATGCTCATGCGACGACTGACGGAGTGCAGCAGTCCAAGATGGACCTAAAGTTGACTCGGATCAGGATGGATCTCCGCCTCCCTCCGGTACATGATCTCTTCTAAGGGCCCCTCCAAGGCATAGGTCGACCCCACCTCCGCATAGAACCAACGGAGGATCCAGTCGGAGTACCACCTATTGTTAATGGCTTTCACTGGGAATCAGTCTTGGAACTCATCACGGAGTTGGAAATTTATACTTCCGAAGCCAACCACCATCTTCTCCCCTCCGATTCTAGCCTTGTGGACAGCAACGAATATTTGTGCCCTCCCCGCACACCCTTCGACCCGCATGGCCCACTCAAAGATGGCCAGGCGAACGATTGCGTTGGGGGAAAGTTGGGGGAACGTTACATGGAACAAGTCTAGTACCTCTGCCAAGAAGTCCACTGCCAGTAGCCCAAGTCCAGCTTCGAAGAAGGCTTTGAACACTACCACTTCTCCCACTTGCGGCACTGGAATCACTCCTTCGTGGGAAGACGCACCTTCATTCTAGGCCCCATCTTCCTAGCTACCGTTGCGGCGATAGTTTTCTTTGAGCAAGACTACGTCCCCAAGCTATACGACTGGTCCATATACTTGGCGGATGCTAGGCAGAGATCATGAGGACCGGAAGGACGAGGATTCTTTCTAAGGCCCCACCACCGCAGCCGCCGCCATCGCCTGCTGCCGAGCCAAAGTCGAAGCAGGCACGGGAGCCTTATTGCTGGTGTTCGCCATCGGATAAAGTAAGGAAACTAAAGTGTGTGCTCAGGAACAAGAAAGGAAGTATGCAAAAGTAGTCGGTAAGGTGTCTATTTACCTTTCCTTTTATAGAACTTGGAATTCCTTGTACTGTACGTTGCAGAGCAACGTTTGGGTTGCTCTGTTTTGGTTTTGACGCCATTATAACATGCAGGGTCATCTCATGAAGAGTCACAATCGTCAGAGATCGTGCGACCGTTAGCTTTCTCAAAGAGTAACGACTCTAATTTGAGTCTAACGGCTCTGAAGGCTAATGGCTATTTTGGCTCCGAAAGAAATCTGACTTCGAAGCCACTCCCTTGGATGCCTCCAAACAGGATTCGGGTCTGGAGATCCTTTACTTCCGAATATTTCTAATGGTTGTAAGGGCTTTCAGACTTCTTTTTTCCAAATTCTAGACATGAAATTATTTCTTGCGTATACTGCCCTCTTCACTGCACAAGCAATTTGGAGAGAAGTATTCGAGGCGCTACTGTTGGGGGAAAATATTTCATCCTCTAGAAATTAAGGAAGCCTCAGCATCAACACAATCAGAAGAAACGAAGCCAGAAGCTTTGGTCTCCGAAGATCCTAAAAGTGTCAAGGCTTCCCTGTATTTTGTATTCATAGCTTTTTATAGTGAAGGCCTCTGTTAAGGCCTTGGCGTGACGAAGCCTCCTAGAGCCTCTTTACCCGAAGGGGTACTGCCAACGAGGATAGAAGAATTATCTTCTCACTGATTAGATTAATCTTTTACTCTTTTAACCCTACGAATAATATTAAACAGTGTCTTCTAAGTCGGTTGTAATTAGAGAGTAAAGGAGTCTTTTCCCAATGTATTCTATCTATAAATACCCATCTTCCCTCTGTAAAGGGTATCGAATACTGAGATATTCAATAAACACTTCGAACTATCTCAAGTTATTATCTAATTTGGAGGCTTGGAATAGTCCTCATAAACAAACACTTTGTTTGCTAATCTTTCAAGTTCTTTAAACCTATTAGCGTAATCTTTTACGCCAACAATGGCTAAACATCATCATCATTCCCCATCAAGCTTGTGGACCCATCAGGTCTATTTTCACCAATAACCACAAGAGGATCTAACCACATTTTGTACCTTGTTCTAGAACTTCTTTAACTTTTCAAAGGATTCCCACTTATGCCTCATTAAGTAGATGTAACCATATGTACTCAAGTCGTCGGTAAAACTGATAAAGTACTAAAAAACACCTCTAGTTGTATGACTCATCGGTCCACATAAATCAGTATGTACAATGGCCAATAACTCATTCGTCATCTCACTTTGACCATTGAAAGGCATCTTTGTCACATTTTGCCAAGTAAGCAAGACTCACATGTGTTATATGATTCAAAATCAAATGACTCAAAAAGTCCATCTCTATGGAGCATCTACATGTGCTTCTCGTTTATATGATCCAAACGATAATGCTAGACATAGGTAGGATTCAAATCATTGAGTCGTTGTTTCTTTATATTAATATTATAAATGTGTGTCTCCTTAATATTCAGAATATATAATCCATTCAACAGTGGACAAACACCATAAAACATACCATTCAAAATACTAAACAACACTTGTTCTTTATTTCGAATTCAAAACCATCTTCCTCTAAACATGATGAAGAGATAATGTTCTGACTAATGCAGGAATAAAATAACAATTATTTAACTCCACAACTAATGCTAAGGGAAGTAAAAGTGAATAGACACTGTGAAGCAGGCTTCGACACAGCGAAGCAGGCTTCGCCAAGTTTCGAACAGGAGACAAATTTGAACAGTAACTTCTCATCTCTTTTCATGTACACTTAGATCATCTGCTGAGAAGTTTGAGGTTGCCATGTCTTGAATATTTTGTTTATCTGCCTGTATTGGTGTTTCTCTAAGACATCAGTCATTTCTAGGCTAGATACCTTTAGACTTAGGCAATCTGTTCACGCTTTGCTGTTTAGTCTTTTGAGGTGCGTTGGGTGTTGGGAACAGGCCATAGATTCGAAAGAATTTTTAAGGCGCCCATTCACCCCCCCCTCTGGTCGCTACTTTCGGTCCAACAAGTGGTATCAGAGCGAGGTTAGGGTTTTCCATACCTTAACCGGTTCTAAACCCCAGTAGTGATCATGACGTCTCCTGGCAAGGTCCCGTCCTTAGAAGCTTATGGCTATAACTATTGGAAGACTCGCATGCGAGCCTATCTTATGAGCCAAGGCTCGGACATCTGGGACATTTGCGTTCACGATACGTTTGTTATATTGCCGGTTGCTAAGCATGGTACTCCTGGTATCATTGCCCAGCATCTGAGCAATAGTAAAGCTATGAACATTCTGTTTTCTGGTTTAGGTCCCACTGAGTTTGAGCGTGTGAGCCATCTTTCCACTGCGAGAGAGATCTGGGCTACCCTCAAGGCACACCATGAGGGGACAGCCCAGGTCAAGGCTCGGCTCTATCAGACCTACCGGCGTGAATATGAGAACTTCACACAAAAGCCGGGTGAATCTGTTGAAGCATTGTTTGGTCGTTTTCAATCGATCATAAACAAGCTTCGGGACAACAAGGCTGAGGGTGCTCAGTTAGTCTCAGATCACGAGCAGGCGCTCAAGGTTCTCCATACCTTGGACCCAAAGATCTGGTAGATCAAGGTATCCTCTATCGTTGAGAGTACTTCTTATGATACCTTGACCATTTCTGAGTTGTTTAGCAAGCTGAAGGCCACTGAGGTTGATATCCAGCTGAGATCAAATCTCACTGGCTCTGGATCAAAGTCCCTGGCCCTTGCTACACCTTCTGTTGATCCTTCTTCTGTGAGCTGTGCTGGGTTCTCTTTGATGTCTATCACTGAGGACCAGCTTGAGTCTTTGGGAGATGATGATTTGTGTCTTTTTAACAACCGGGTGCGTCGTGTTTATGACAAGAGAATGTTCAAAAGACACGGCACAAAATCTGGGTGCTTTGAGTGTGGTGATCCAGGACACTTCATCGCCAACTGCCCCAAGCGCAATGGACACAAGAAGGGCACCGGTGGTGGCTTCCACGACTTCAACAAGCACGACAGCTCTTGCTTTAACAAGGGCAAGCCGAAGACCAGATTCTTCAAGAAGGCCCTGAAGGACTACCGGCGAGAGAACAAGAAGCGCGACAAGGCCTTCTTCGCCGAGATGGAGAAGAGCTACTCCAAGCAGTCCATGTCTTGTTCCTCTTCATCGAGCTCAAGCGATGAAGAGATCGTCATCAAGAAGGGGAAGGACAAGGACGATCCGGCGGGCCTCTGCTTCATGGCTTTCGGGGACAGACCGAAGAGCCCTCACGCCAGCGCCAAAGATCCCACAAGAGCTTCTGCTCAATGGATCTTGGGGATAAGGAAGAAAAGAGCTCCTCCGATGACTCCGTCGACGACGACAACGAAAAGGTATCATCTTATGAGTTAGAGAGTGAGAGCTGAGCTTGCTCAGACTAGGCTAGAGCTTGAGACATTGTCAGTTCCACCCACTGTCTGTGAGAACTGCCTGTCTCTTAGACTTGAGTTGATCAAGCTGAAAGCCGAGAAGTCTGTCCAGGTAGATAGCGAGTGTGAGACCTGCTTGTCTCAGGTGGAGGTTCTAGCTTCCTTGAGAGAGGAGCTAGCTGATTCTCAGAATGAGAACTTTTACCTTTGTTCTATCCTGAGTTGGATAAGTGCCAGAGAGCCACAGCTCGGCATGATGATCCAGCATGTTCAAGAGGCAGGATGGGTTTGGAGTAGGTTACACCTACACCAAGGCTGACTTTGAGAGTGCCATTAGCCGGGCAATGGAGTGGAGTAAAATGACTCCTGAGCAGAGATACCCTAAGACTCACTCCACTGAGTCCTCCCAGGCTTGTCAGCCCAAGGATGGAGTGATCCATGAACCACCCAAAGCTCCACCCAGAAACCTATCTGGGTTCCGAAGCCCAAACACCTCCACACTTCTCTAGACTCTCTTCCTGGACCCTCTCAGCCCAAGAAGACAACACCAATCACCACTTAGCCCAAGAACCCTAAGCCTCAACCACATCCCAAGAAGCCCACCTATCATTGTGAGTATTGTCAGAGAGACGGGCATCTTGCGGAGTTTTGCTTCAGGAGGAAGCGGGTTGAGAGAGCAGAGAGAGCTCGTGGTGGTCAGGAGCAGTTCTACCAGCAGGGTGGTAGACTGCGTGTTCCTCGACGCGGGGAGAGGCTAGAGGCCAGGCCCGTCGTGTAGGTGGTGGTAGAGGAGACGACTTTCTTTCCCGTGCTCCAGTTGGTGGTGGTCGTTCCGGCAGAGCTCCAGGCCATTTTGGCTACGGTCCTGGACCTCGTGGCCGAGGCTTTAGGCAGAACCGGGGACCGCGCCTTGAGCCGCATTTTGGTCTGGTCTCTCATAATGATTTCTGCTTTCCGTCTTTTGAGCAAATGGCTCGACACTGGTTTAGCTCTTTTGCTAAACCTGGTGCCGGACCATTTGCTCCCACTTACAGCCACTGATTGTGCAGGATCGGGACTGGAGGACATTTGGATCATGGACTCAGGATGCTCTCGCCACATGAAGGGACATCGCAGATGGTTCTCCAGTCTCACTCCCCCGAGCTCCAAAGAGTACATCACATTCGGGAACAGTGGTCAAGGGAAAGTAAGTGACATTGGATCAATTCGCATTTCAGATCATTTCTCTTTGAAGAATGTTGCCTTGGTTAAAAATTTGAACTTTAACTTGATTTCGGTTTCGCAACTTCTTGAGGATGGTTTGGAAGTGCGTTTTAAGAAGGGCAATTCTTCTGTGGTTGATTCTAGAGGGTCTTTGATTTGCCAGATCTTACCATTTGGTAAAGTTTTTCGAATTGACTTCTCTAGTTCTTTTGGCCCTTCTCGCTGTTTGATAGCTGGATCTTCTTCTGAGCTCTGGAAGTGGCATAGGAGGTTAGGTCATTTGAGTTTTGATCTGCTAGTCAGGTTAAGCTCTATGGACCTCATCCGAGGATTGCCCAAGCTTAAAATGGAGAAAGATCTAGTTTGTCATCCATGTCGTCATGGGAAAATGGTTGCTGCTTCTCACTCACCTGTGACTCAAGTGATGACTTCGTATCCGGGAGAGCTGTTACACTTGGACACTGTTGGTCCAGCTCGGGTATGTTCAGTCGGTGGGAAGTGGTACGCGCTTGTCATTGTTGACGACTTTTCTCGATTCTCGTGGGTTTTCTTTTTGGAGTCTAAGGATGAAACTTTTCTGTTTGTTCATGACCTGATTTTAAAGCTGAAGAATGAGAACAATGGTCGGATGCGAGCAATTCGCTCCGACAACGGCTCTGAGTTCAAAAACTCTCAGTTCGTCAACTTTTGTAGTGATCAGGGTCTTGACCATCAGTTTTCTTCTCCTTACACTCCCCCACAGAACAGCGTTGTGGAACGAAAAAACCGCACGCTAGTCGAGATGGCCAGGATGATGCTCGATGAGCACAGGACTCCTAGGCGTTTTTGGGCTAAAGCCATGAAGACGGCTTGCTATCTGGCCAACCGCATTTTTCTTAGAGCTTACCTAGGTAAGACCTCATACGAGTTGCGGTTTGGCAGACAACCCAAGGTGAGCCACTTGCGAGCGTTTGGCTGCAAGTGCTTTGTGCTGAAGAAGGGAGGGCATTTGGACAAGTTTGAGTCTCGTTGCTGGGATGGAGTTTTTCTGGGCTATGCATTGCATTCTCGAGGCTTCTGTGTTTGGAACCTCGACTCCCAGCAGCTTGTCGAGACTTGCGAAGTTTCATTTGACGAGTCCATGCCTTCTTTGACTCCTTCTTTTGAGCTTTCTGGCGATGATGAGCTCGGAGAGTCCATATTCAAAGAAGATGAGGATACTCCAGCTGCTGATGAGGGTGGGCCTTCTGCACCTCCCACAGAGCCCACCTTTTGAGACTTCGACTGAGGATGAGGGCGGACCTCTGATCACTTCTTCCACTTCGATCGAGCCCCCTCAGTCGAGTCCAGAGGTGCCAGCTGCTGACTCCGGTGAGGTGAGTTCAGATCACCAGGGAACCCGAGCAGTTCAGCGTGATCACCCCTCGGAGCTCATCACTGGTGACTTGACTGAAAGAACTTTGCGTTCATCTGGTAACTCTCTTGTTGTGTTTGCTGAATCTGCTTTTGTTGCATCTTTTGAGCCCAGAGACGTTTCTCATCCTCTTTCTGATTCTAATTGGATTAACGCTATGCAAGAAGAGCTTGAGAATTTTGTCCGTAATCGGGTTTGGACACTAGTTGAGCAGCCACTAGGATGCAACCCCATAGGCACCAAGTGGGTGTTCAAGAACAACAAGGTGAAGATGGGGTTGTGGTGCGCAACAAAGCTCGACGAGTTGCCCAGGGTTTTTGCCAGAAAGAGGGTATTGATTTTGAAGAAACTTTCGCCACTGTTGCCCGTCTTGAGTCCATTCGCATTCTCTTAGCTTTTGCCATTTCGAAGGGTTTTAAGCTTTTTCAAATGGACGTCAAGAGTGCTTTTCTGAACGGGTACATAGAGGAGGAAGTTTATGTTAGGCAGCCCCCGGTTTTGAGAACCCTAAGTTTCCTCGACATGTTTTTAAGTTGCAAAAGGCTTTATACGGGTTGAAACAAGCTCCCAGGGCTTGGTATGACCGGTTGAAGCAGTTTTTGTTGGGGAAGGGCTTTGTGATGGGTTCTGTGGATAAAACTCTTTTCTTGGTCAGAAATGCTTCAGATTTCTTAGTCGCTCAGATTTACGTGGACGATATTATCTTTGGCGGTACTACTGACTCTCTTGTGTCCAAGTTTTCTGAGCAGATGCACTGCGAGTTTGAGATGAGCCTCATGGGTGAGCTCAAGTATTTCTAGGGCTCCAGATCAAGCAGACCAAGGACGGCACTTTCATCCACCAGGGTAAGTATACTAGAGACATGCTGAAGAAGTTTGACTTTGGTGGAGAGCTGAAGCCTCAGATGACCCCAATGGGTATGTTTGGGGGCCTAGACAAGGACGAGAGCGGCGTCAAGGTCAACGAGAGGGAGTTTCGAGGGATGATTGGTTCGCTATTGTACTTAACGGCGACAAGACCGGACATTCAGTTCGCCGTGGGACTTTGCGCGCGTTTTCAGTCTTCACCACGCGCGTCTCATCGGCAGGCTGTCAAGCGCATCTTCAGGTATCTTACTTATGTGCCTGATCTCGGTCTTTACTATTCAGCATCATCATCTCTTGATTTATCTGGCTTTTCGGACGCTGACTTTGGTGGGTGCTGGTTGGATCGCAAGTCAACTTCCGGTACTTGCCAGTTTCTTGGTTCTTCCCTTGTTTCTTGGTCTTCTCGAAAGCAATCTGGAGTTGCTCTTTCGACCACTGAGGCTGAGTATGTAGCTACTGCTAGCTGCTGCTCACAGTTGGTTTGGATGATTTCCACTCTGTGAGATTTTGGATTATTCTTTCCTACCAGGGTTCCATTGTTTTGCGACAGCACCAGTGCAATTAGTGTAGGGAAAAACCCGTGTCTCCATTCAAAAACCAAACACATTGATGTGCGCTTTCATTTTCTGCGGGATCAATATGAGAAAGGTGTCATTGACCTTGTTCATGTTGATACCCATCATCAGTTGGCTGACATTTTCACCAAACCCCTAGATCAGTCTACTTTTGAGCGTTTACGAGGGGATTTGGGTGTTGTGTATCCTTTCTAGGATATTTTGCGTCAGTTTTTCTTTCTTCTTTACTCTTTTCTTGAGCCTTTTTGGTGTGTGTTCATATCTTGCATATTCACATATCACACTTTTGAGTTGCTTCTGTTATATGATTGATCTGCTTTACTTATTCTAGCTGGTACATGCTTTTGAATACTTGTCAATGATCATGCTTTGGTTCAGTTCACTTGATATGTCTGACATCTGTCATATGCATGGCTTTTATGCTTTAAAACTTGAAAAATGATCACCATTGCTTCTGGTAACTAGCATGCGTAGGCTGAATGTTCTTGCTATCTGTTACATGCCTTGTAGCTAGTTCCTGACTTAGATGCAAACATGCAACTTGGACATCTTTCTGCTTTAAAACATGGAAATGTGCGATAAAAATGATGAACAATCAAGAAAAATGAAAATTCCATGCCTTTTATGCATAACTTGAAAAGATCCATGTGGGTTTGCTTTGTCGCATTTCATTGTTCTGGACTGCGTACCATAGCACTTTGGTATGAACTAGGACAGTGTAGTGTATGCCAAGACCAATGTCTTAAGCTTCTGATGGACCAGCTCTGGCCTAGGCTTGACTTGGTCGGTCAGCATAAGGTTTGACACGCAAATAACCCCTGGCAAAAATTAAAAAAAAGGAAAAAGAAAAAGCCTGAAAATTGAATTGATAACAAGTTTGCTGAAGCACTTTGTTTTGAATAATGCTTATCTTGGTAGATATCAGTTAGCTTCTACATCTCATGCTTTACCTTGCCTGTTAACTGGAAAATGTGGTGATACTTTTGTTTGCAAAAATTGAAAATGCGTGCTAATGACTTTCTTTAGATATCATCTGTTGCGCTGATCATGCCATGTGTCTTAGACAGTATGTCTTTTGCTATACTTGTTAGATGTTGTAATTTGCAGTCAATCATATCTGAGAAGCATGCTTTCTACACTCCACATGTACCCCAGTTGCACTCATTGCATATTTTGAGGGGGAGTTGCATTTCAGGGGGAGTCTGTATCTCTTTGAGTGCTTGATGAGTTCACTTGTCGACAAGGGGGAGAAAGTTTGGGATAAGAGTTCAAGGGGGAGCTTTGGCTTTGCTTCTTACTCTTTTGATATCCTTGTTGATGTTTCTGAGATCGCACTCATTTTGAGCTTTTACCTTTGGTTAACCATAATGACCACTTCTTGCTTTGTTCGGCTTTTGGTCATTAGGGTTAAACTTTTACTTTATTTTTCTTCTTCTTTGTTTTCTTGTATTTTGTTTTCATGTTTCCACAGTTGTTCGCAGGTTCTGAAGAATTAGAAGTGAAGTGTTGACAATGCACTCATCAAGGGGGATATTGACGAGCCATGCTGAATAGCGTGGGCCTCATGGCTCCAGATGTGATGAGTCATTATCAACGATAGTCAAAGAGGACAGAAGATGAGAGGAGATCTGCTGTTTCATGGGCCGCGTGTGACTCAGGTACATAGGCAGCGAGTGACTGTCGGGCAGAGGGGCCGCGAAGTTGGGCTGGCCCAATCCGGGTACATGGGCTAGGAGCAGCAGAAGACCCACTAGGATGTTGACCAGGATTGACTCAGGTACACGGGCGGTGAGCGATTGCAGGGCTGAGAGAGCTGCGGAGTCGGGCCAGCCCAATCCAGGTACCTGGTGCAAAGTCGATGGAGGCTTTGTCAGTTTCGGCGCAAAACTGACAACCGTTGATGTTGTATCGGACTGTCCAAAAGAGAAGTCGTAGTCGCTACGAAGGCTTAGCTTCCGGATAAGTCATCTGTATCTCTAGGCCCACAGTCAGTCAGTCGAGTCTGTAAAAAATCCTAAGGGCAGTTGAGTCTTTTCCTTTATTTCAGCGTCTGTAAAAAACCCTAAGGGGCTGGTGGAATATTCCTAGTGTTGGGTCCTTTTGCTGAAATTACTTTTTATTCTATTGGGTCATTTTGTGTTTCCTGCACTCTCTCTCTCCCCCTGTGTGTGCCGCCAGGCAGTGTCCTGTTCTTCCTGAGATTAAGTTGTTTCTTCTCTGTTTTTGGAAGATTTAATTCCTGTTGGTGTGTGTGCAGCACTTCATTGAAGGCTCTGTTTGTTCGGTTTGCACGCAGCTGATTTATTCCTGAGCAGAAGCTTCTCTGTTGTTTCGGTGTGTTCTTCATGAGTGTAGTACTAGTTCTAGCGTGCTGTAGCAAGTAGTACTACTTCTGTAGCTACAGTGTGCTAGTTCTCTAGACTTGCTTTTCCTGTGAAGCTTTTTGATCGAGTTGACAGGGCCAAGTCCCTTTTCTGGTTGTTTTTGGTGAAGCCTCTTCACTTTGTTCGAAGCCCCTCAGCTCCGTGAGGCAGGCTTCGATCTGACATTCTCGAGAGCTTTGTTAGAAACCTTCAACTTTGATTTTGAACTGTGAACCTAGCTTCGAAGTATGTTCTGTGCTTCACTTTTGTTCTGTTAGCATACTTCGACAGATCTTGCGAAGGGGTTCTCTGACTTGAGCGTTACGAAATACTTCGACAGGCTTCGAAGTGACCACCGAAGTATGTCCTCTCTGATAGACTTCGCTCGGAGTGTGTGTTTCTTAGGTCTTTTTGCTGCAATCTTGGTTGTGTGTCACAGCTTGTGAGTTCGAAGCTTGTTGTTCGAAGTGTGTTGTGACCTTCGATTTCTTGTGTGACCACTCTTGCAGACTTCGTTCGAAGTTGGTCTGTGTGTCGAAGGTCATCTCTCCTACAATCCTTCTTCGATTTAGCTAGCTTCGAAGGTAGAGGGTAGGCTTCGATTTGGTCTTTCTGCTGTGTGTCGGGCTTCGCCTATCTTTCGGAGGTTGCTTTTCTGTGAGCTTGTTTCGAGCCTTTCTATTCGAAGTCTAGGCTTCGAAGTATATTGTTCGAAGCAAGCTTCGATACTCTCATACTTCGCTTTGAAGCATACTTCGCTCTCTGCCACACTCGAACTAAGCTAGACCAAACAAACCTTCGGCACGTCAACAACAACCTTCGCTCGACTTCGTCAAGGGGATTCTGAAGCAGGCTTCGCCAAGTTTCGAACAGGAGACAAATTTGAACAGTAACTTCTCATCTCTTTCATGTACACTTAGATCATCTGCTGAGAAGTTTGAGTTGCCATGTCTTGACTATTTTGTTTATCTGCCTGTATTGGTGTTTCTCTAAGACATCAGTCATTTCTAGGCTAGATACCTTTAGACTTAGGCAATCTGTTCACGCTTTGTTGTTTAGGTCTTTTGAGGTGCGTTGGGTGTTGGGAACAGGCCATAGATTCGAAAGAATTTTTAAGGTGCCCATTCACCCCCCCTCTGGTCGCTACTTTCGGTCCTACAACATCCAACTCGCCTCTTGCACACTTTCTTGATCTACTCAACCCCTGCAATGATTTACAAGTATGAATCATTAAACTGGTATCAAATACCTATGAATCACTATGACTTAGCAATATTAATTTCAATAACATTTATACCTGAAGTGGAAGTCATACTTCCTTCTTCTTCTTCTTTTTGTTTCAGGTACAATTTGCAAGTCCTCTGTAAATGGTCAAGCCTTTAGCAGTGGTGGCAAACATCAGAGCTAGTAGGACCTGACTTGCACTTTCCAGTCGATTTAGACTTTGAGCTCGAGATCACATCTTGAGCCTTAGCCTTAGCCTTCCTCTTTCTCTTCTTACCTTCCTGTTGAACCACCATCACATGGCTAGGATTATTTCTAGTATTTTCCTCAACTATCTTGAGCATCCCATGCAATGCAGTTGTGGTCTTCTTCAGACTATTCATATGAAAATTCATAATGAATTGATCAAATCTCGAAGGAAGCGACTGAAGAATAGCATCCGTGGCCAAATCTTGATCAAGAGGATGTAGGACCGAGAGTAGCGAGTAGAGGGGGGTGAATGGGTGCAATAAAATTTTCTCGCAAATCACACATAAAAACTAGTACTATCACTCTCCTGTCATATATTATGTGAAACGATAGTCTGAGAGATCACAAACACTAAAAAATAATCTAGCTTCTTGAAAAGCAACTGGTGTCCTAATTGAAAAGACACCCTCACAGTGCTTAAAGGTAGATTAAGACCACACACAGATCAGACAACAGATCAACAAGCATTTCAATAGATCACAGACATTTCATCTAGCTCATGGCAATAACAGTTCACAGGAATTTAATGGCACCACATTGAACAGGCTAAAAAGATAAGACCCACAGATGAAAGATACTAAACATCATATATCAACTAGCATATCAACATCCAAGACAATAGATAAAATGCAAGAATAATTCAAATGATTTAGTTACATGTTATAGCAGTAGTAGATGTTGGCGAAGATATCCAATTTGGAGAGAGGCAGCATGAACAAAATCCGGTGATGCTTTCCATGGCGAGCTAATCTAGGAGCCAGAGCATTGTCTTGTGTAGCGCATTGGAGCAACTAGGGAAGCATGTCACGCATGGCGCACAAACCAACAACGCTAGTGAGACTAGAAGCCAAAGCGACTGAGGGTAGAAAAAAATAAAATAGCAGTGGTTCCCTGGTTGGCACGAAGATCAGAAAATGAGACAGCACCGATAAAAAGTAATCAGCTAAGCGATTAGGCAAACGAAAACCAAGGCTGGCTCAGCGGAGAAGTTGTGTGTAGGTGGTCTATGTGCGTGCACTAGTCTAGAAACAGGCCAGCGGTGATATGTGTGCTTGGCTGAGCGTAGGTGTTGACACGAAAACGTGCCCCGCACTTGGGTCAATTCGATGATCCAAAAGTGTGTGGATACTTAGGACCAAGCCTAAGTATACACAACACTAACGTCGCGTTCCAACTACCCTTAACAGTGGTAAGGGGGTGGAGTCGCTAGGTAATTAGATCAAAAAGAAATAATCCAATTAGCCAAAATAAATATATTAAATAGAATAAAACAACAATCTGGACGAAGTCTAACTGATTCGAAGTATACAGTGTGAAGGGTATCGCCAAAGGGTACCTTCGGCGTTTGATGTGAAGGGTCCCGCTGAAGGGTGCCTTCACGTTCGGACTGATCTGGTCGAAGGAAAGCTCCGAACAGATCTCGATGTGACAATCACCTCTGAACAGTGGGGTTCGGCACGAAGTCTCTAACACGATAAAATAATTAGACTGCAACGCACTGGCATGACTTCGTCTGACATGGAGTATGAATGTGGTGAAGCCTGTCGTGACGAAGCCTGCTATGGAGCGTGCTGGCGTGTGGGACTCGGTCAAACCGACAATAGTGTGACGGTCTGGCTCGGGTAGTCGAAGTTGTGTTCTCGCTGAAGGGTGTTCTGGCAACCTCCGAAACAAGCCTCCTGGCTCCGGACACCTCCGGTGAAGTGGCTCTGAGCGTGAAAACCTTCAACAGAACAGATATCAAGTGCCAAGTTGGCCTGGGGACCGAATTCTACTAAGTGTTACACTAGAGAAACGAAGGTAGCAATCTGTTACGCAGATTAGCGGATACTTCCCAAGCGAAGTAACAAGGATTACCACTATTCTAAAGTGGTCGTCGGAGGGCTTCCAGGCAAACCCATGAAGGTTGCAAAAAAGTAAAGATAAAAGTAAAGGTAAGGTTCAAAGCTAGGGCTTTGTGTTTGATTTGTGTTTGGTGGGGTTAATGAACCAGCCTCACCCCTATATTTATAGGGACTAGTATTCTAATCTCTAAGATTAATCTATTAAGAATAGGCCTAATCATGCGTAGGGATAAAATTAGTCAGAATCAGACTCAAACTCTATCTCTGGAATTCAGCCCGAAGTGGGCCTTCAGTCAGGCCCGCCGAAGCCTACTCCTTGGGCCGAAGCTTCGGTGAGGCAGGCCTCCGAAGGCCTTCGGGCCGAAGCTAGCGGCCCTGCTGGAAACTTCCGAAGCCCATAGCTTCAATGGGCCTTCGGCCCTGTAGGGCTTCGGCCCGATCCAGGATATGTGTATTTTTTCCCAAATTACCAAAATTGATATTTTGACAATCTTAACCATTTAATGCAATTTTTTGCTATCAACACATGCCCCCGGCCTTTTAGTGAACTAAGTGAACTAAAAGCATAACGGGATAAGGACGATACCTCTCATATCGGCCTTTCGACACTTTCAAGTTGTTTGCCACACACTCGGGAAATACCTTTTCAAGTAACTACCATTCAAAGCTCTTCGAAACCACTCTCCTTGTAGAGATTCTAACACAGATGCATTACTTGGAGCGATTTTGGCTATTTTGAAAGGGCCTTCCCAACTAGGTGACCATTTACCAAATTATGGGCTCTTAGTGCCTAAGGGCAAAATCATCTTCCAAACCAAGTCACCCACTTGAAACGATTTTGGTTTAACCTTCTTATTATAGGCTTTAGCTACTCTCCTCTTGTCTATCTCTATAGCTTCTAAAGCTCTTAGCCTCTTATCAGTCACTTCTTCTAGATTATCCTTCAAAAGAGTCTCATATTCATCGACCGATAAGACATCTTCCTTTAGAACTCTCAAAGAGCCAAGATCTACTTCTACAGGTAGAACATCTTCTTGTCCATATACTAGTTCATATGGACTAACTTTGGTAGCACCGTGCCTTGCAATTCTACAAGCCCATAGCACCTCGAAAAGCACTCCATGCCACCTCTTAGGGAACTCTTCGATTTTCCTTTTAATGAGCTTAATCACAGTTTTATTACTAGACTCGTCCTAACCATTGGTTTGAGCATAATATGGTGAAGAGGTTATTATCTTATTACCATAAAATTCAGCAAAGTCTCTCACTTCTTTAGAAACAAACGAAGTACCTTGATCTATAGTGAGAGTTTGGGGAATAGAGAATCTATGTATAATGTGCTTCAAGACAAAATCAAGTACCTCATTGTGAGTCATATTCTTGAGAGGCACGGCTTTGGTCCATTTGGTGAAGTAGTTCGTCGCCATCAACATGAATCGATGCCCTTTTGAAGAAGGAGGATAAATCTGGCCAATGAAGTCTAAACCCTAACCTCAAAATGGCCATGGCTTTATAATAGGGTTAAGTAATGAAGCAGGAGCTAGCTGAATATTGCCAAACTTTTGACATGCTTCACACCCTCTATAGTATCTAAAACAATCCTCAGTCATAGTCGGCCAGTAGAAACCTACTCTTTTAAGCATCCAACTCATTTTCTAGGATGACTGATGAGTGCCACAAAGCCCTTCATGGACTTCTCCCCTAGCTACCTGGGATTGTTCATCATATAAACACCTAAAAGTACTCCATCAACTGTTCGGCAATATAGTACATCATCTAGCAACACAAATTTAAACGCTTGTCGCTGAACTTTCCGATCAGCCCTTTGACTAGGGTTTCTCAAATATTGAATGATTGGAATTCTCCAATCGTCCTTATGGACCTCCAGAGGGTTTGCTGACTCCTTTCCTGGAGTGATGTCCAAATTACTAACTTCGGAGTGCCCCCCCGGGCCTTTCCCATTTCTACCGAAGGCTAACTGGGTTGACCGTGCGGAGCCGACCAGGCCAAAGCCTTCCGCCAGAGGGTTCTAGCTCCCAAAGACCTCCGCCACCCAACGGGCTTCGGCATAGTGGCTTCGGCGTGCAAGACCCTTCAGCGAACGAAGTGTTCCGGCCTAAGGGCTTCAGTGCGTGGCACTCTTCGGTGGCTGGAGGGGTCCGACCCAGAGCGTTCGACAGACCTCGCGTATGGCTGAAGCTTCTGGCTTCGGTAGTGAGACCAAGCACCGGCTTTTCCTGTACAAAAAATTTACCTCTCCTGACTTGATAGCCAGACGCTTATTCAGCCAAATCATTTGCAATGTAAATGGCTTCTCTTGACACGTGAGAAATTTTGAAGTCGTCAAAAGTAGCAATTATGTCTAAACATTTATCCAAGTAACTATTTAGCAAGCCATTAAAACATTGAGCACTTTTAGCTACTTGTTGTGTCTATGTGGTCATCAACTATAAAATTAGAGGCTCATAGGCCAAATCGTACTCAATCAAAGCGTAAGACCACTTTCAGATTCTTTCACTTAGAATCGGCTTTTGCAATATGTATTTTATGATATCGGTTTGGCAAGCGACAATACATGTAGTAGGAAGAATATAGTGACGTAATTTGGTACATGCGTAATAAAGTGATAAACATAAACACTCCACAAACGCGTACCTAGTTTTGGCGTCCAACAGGCGGTGGCTCAAGAACGTGATGATGTACTCTTTTCCTCCCACCTCCTGGGTTAGCACGACCCCTATCACATTATCTTCGGCAGCGATTTATAGCCAAAACGTAATTCTGGCTTTTGGTGCTATCACCACGGGTGGTGATGATAAGCACTCTTTAATTTTTTCAAAGGCGCTTTGCTGACTTGCCCCCCAAGTGAACTCGCCTTCATTCTTTAGCTGAAGTATAGTGACAAAGGCATCAATCTTGCCAGACAAGTTAGATATAAATCAACGCAAATAATTCATCTTGCCTAGCAACTTCTGCACATCTTTCTTGCATGTCGACGCTGCAAAGTTTCTAATCTTCTCAAGCATCTTAGGATTAATTTCTATACCTCTTTCATGAGTCATGAATCCTAAGAACTTGCTTGCCTACACACCAAAAGCACATTTGAGCGGGTTCATTTTCAAACCATACTATCGCATCCTATCAAAAACAACTCTCAAATCGGCTAAGTTGTTTTCCATAGCATTGATTTGACTACAACATCATCTATGTATACTTCTAACATAACTCCTAGCAAGTCATGAAAGATCAAGTTCATAGCACGTTGATATGTAGCGCCAGCATTCTTTAGACCAAAAGTCATAACGACCCACTCAACCAAGCCGACAAAACCAGGGCATCGAAAGGTTGTCTTGTAGACGTCCTCTTCGGTCATTAGTATTTGATTATAACTAGCATTGCCATCAAGAAAACTTAGTACCTTGTGTCCTGAAGCATCGTTGATTAGCATGTCGGCTATTAGCATTGGATATTCGTCCTTTGGAGTGGCCTTGTTTAGATCCCTGAAATCAATACAAACTCGTATCTTGCCGCTCCCCTTCTTTTCTACAGGCACAATGTTAGCGACCCATTCAGCATACCTGCATGGCCTAATAAACTCAGCCTTGAGTAATCACTCCACTTCTTCTTTAACTCGGTCATAGACGGCTGAATTAAAGCGACAAGGAGGCTATTTATAAGGCCTAAATCCGGATTTTATAGGTAGCCGATGCTCCACGAGCTCACGGCTTAATCCGGGCATCTCGCTATACTCCCATGCGAAACAATTGACATACGACCGAAGCAACTTTACTACTTCGGCCTTTTCATCAGGCTGTAAATGTTGGTTTACAAAAGTCGGCCTTAGGATGCTATCATCGCATATGTCAATTTCTTCTAAAGGATCGGCCGACACAAAATCTTCTCCTAATTTTTCTACTTTGCTAAAGTCTTCGATGGCCTCGGCAATACCGTCTTTAGTAGACCGATATTGCTGTACACGAGACTTCATCCAATCTAGATTACTTTTGCTAGACATGACTACTAATTTAGAAATAGTCGTGCATGTCAACGACGAAGAATGTTGTTGGCAATGTCTTGTTGCCTACTGTCAACTCAATGGAGAGCACGCCTTTGGCCACGGAACTCTCGCTGTTGAAGCTGTTGAGCATGTGAAACCAAGGGTGGTTTCTATCTGAATGATGAGTGATTGACAAGGATGATCATTTGAGAGATCAAGCGATGGAGTGTTGGTTTGAGTGCATCGAGGGGTTTGATGTAAAATGAAGGATTGTGTGCCGAGGGTTTCGGTGGTGCGTCGCGTTCTTGTTTTGGCTTGTCTTGGATGTGCAGGGTGGAGATGCTGACCAATTGTCGACGGCGAGTGATCAAGGGTAATGTGGGGAGCTCGATGCCGGAGGATCAGGGAGGCCGGGCGAAGTTGGAGAAGATCTCAAGAGTGCCCGAAGAAACCAAGCAAGACTTGGACGGGCGGTTGATTTTGATGGCATGACGACCGGGTCTACGAGAGGGAGGCCAGGGCAAGCATTCAGGCAGCTTGAGGGGATCGAGAGCGGAAGTGGCTTGATGGCACTCAGAGTCACAAAGCGTTGTCATGAGTCGAAGGGTTAAGAGGCTTTGTCAGTTTTTGCTGAAAACCGTTACAAATCTAGTTTTGTTAATTTCAATAGTTATGAGTCCTTTTTAGTGTTGAGTCTTTGTGTAATAAACTAGGTTTAATTTTAGTAAGTGTCTAGAGCAATTGTACTCCTTTGGTATATTTTTCAGAATTTCTTAATTCTGAAAATATATTACAAGGAATGGGACCTTGGTGTAATATTTTAATTCTAGAGGGTTCTTTTCATAATATACCCCCCATAGTTGGCCTATAAATAGAGGACCATATCCATGGGCAGGTGGCTGTTCTTTTTGCTGAACCAAAATATCCAATTCATAAAATTTCTGCTATATTCTTGCTGCTTTGCATCAAACCTGCGTTCCTGTTCACAATCCGGCAAGAACTACAGTGCAGCGATGGATCAGGGAGTGTAGTTGGCGCAGGTATGTTTTCAGCAATGAATTCAATTTTGTGAGCTCGTTTCTGGTGAATCTACTGCAGAACCTGTGTTAGATGTCTATACATCTTTTGTAGTGGATGTTTTGAATATTCCATTTTTGAAAGTTGCAACTGGTTTCTGTGATTCTGTTTGATTCTTTTGCTGATCACAAGTGGTACATCCGTTTCTGATTTAGAGCAGTTTTGTGCTTCTTTGATTAGAGCAGAACCCCTTTTGGTGTTTGAGAAAATTACTGGTTCATTCTTGTGAAGGGGTTATGTTATATTTTCTGCTGAAGTGGTTGAATCAAACAGTATTCACTTGATTTAAGCATGCCTAAAAATTTTTAATATTAGATTACTTTTTGAATCTGCTGTTTTGTTACTTTGATCAGTAGTTATAGGATGAACATGAGTTTGTTTTCTGTTCTGAAATACAATACTCCGAATTGAATTTTTGAGATCTGGAATTACTGTTTTCAGAAATGCTACTAATCTGAATTTCTGCTCTGAAATTGTCAAGTGGATTGTTTATTTTGTTTGAGGTGAATTGATCCTTTTCTGAATTCTGTTTTCAGTTCAGCAAGAGTTGTTCAGACTTTCTTTATGATTTGTTGATCTGAATATATAGCAGTGTAGGTGTCTATTTGAATTTGCTACTCTCAGAAATTTGAATTCAGAATATGTGATTCCACTGTTCATAATCTAGATATTTTCAGAACTTGTATTTTCAGCTGAGAGCAAATTGAATTAATTTGTAATTCTGTTTTGAAGTTAATTCTAAAACTGTAATCTGTTATCAGATCTGATTTCATTTGAATGTGGCACTGAATATTCAGAAGATAAAAGTTGTTGTTTCTGTTTAGATTCAAAAATAGGGTACTTCTCTAATTCAGTTTATCTGTTGTTGCTGAATTGAGTTTAATGTGGTTCATATTCAAGAATTTTACAGAATATGTGTGCTGTCAAAACTGAAATGAAGTTGAATAGATTGTTGTTTGATATTTAGTTTGAATCAGACTGAAATTGAGTGCTCTGAATATTCTGATTTGAATTTAGTTTTGGTTCAGATTTGATCTATGTTTCTGTTTTTTATCTGTGATCTGATTGTACTGAATTAAATCTCAGAGTTCTGCTTTCAGTCTTAAATACAAAGTTTCAAAATCTGGTTTTCCAAATTGAAGCTAGTTTGGTTGATTTCTATTTTAGAAAAGCTTTAGTGATTAGGTGATAGATCATAGTCAAATTGCAAATCTGAATTAACATCAAGAGTGAAAATTTTGAATCAGTAATTAGAAATCTGTTTTAATATTCAGTGTCCAGAATTGTATAGATTTGATTTAGACTGTTTCAGTCCAATTCTATTTTCTGATTTGAGTTGAAATTATTCAGTTATGTTTTTGAATTGTCTGATCTGTTGTTGCTCAGATTAGTTCTGAAATTGGCACTGTTGTGTACCTTGCAATATCTGAAATCTATTATAATATTGCAATCTGAATTCTGATCTAAATGAAATTTGTTTGAAACTATTCATGTTTAGGAAATTTTCAGAACACTTGTGATTTCAACAGAAATTGGATCTAGCTTTTGTTATCTGATATTCCAAATTCAGTTTAATCAGATTCTCTGTTTGAACACTCTCTATATTTGCAACAGCAAAAATCTGAGTTTGAAACTTCTGAACTCAAAATCTTGAATCTGCATTTCTGAAGTGAGTATATTTGTAAATATGAAAACTGTTGTCTGAAATTTGAGTGGTCACTATTCAGCATCCTGAATTTTCAGAATTGAGGTGTTTTCAATTGGAATTCAATTGTATTAAGTTGTTTCATAATTTCAAATCTGATTTGAACTATTGTGTGAGTATTTTGGTCTTTGTTGTCAAATCAATCTCTGATATATTTCTGTCGACAATCCAATTGTCGATATTGATAGTGAACTTCGAAGCTTCAGTTTCCGACAGAGTAGTTCGACTGTTCAAACTCCGAACTAAGCTGAATTGTGATTTTCAATCTAGTGGTGCTCAAATATTGTACTGATTGGTTTAAATTTGAACCTGAGATTTTGGAGGTGCGTTGGGTGTTTTGAAAAGGCCATCTAATTCACGAAAATTAGTCGAGGCGCCTATACACCCCCCTCTAGTCGCCATTCCGATCTCACGGAGCATTAAGTTAGTTTTCTTCAAGTCCTCCTCGTCCCTGCCAAGTTTCTTCAATAGCGAGTAAGGCATTAGGTTAACAGTGGTGCCACCGTCAAGAAGCATCCGGGAGATCGGCTTCTCATCAATGTGTCCCCTAACGTAGAGAGACTTTAGATGGTGAGTCGTATCCTCTGGTTTTTCAAAATAGCATTGCGTGAGCCGAGGTTCAAGTGAGCGACCTCGGCCTCGTCCTGTGGTAGGGCGAACTCGGCGGGCAGTATGACGACGTTGATGTCCATCGCCTAAGGTGCGGGTCCCTCGGAGATGGGTGAGTAGTCGTCGTCGAGCATGTCTTCGTCATCGTCGCTCGGGCTAGGAGCCGGGTTGGTTATCTCAACCAGCTTAATCCTCCATACCTGTCTCGTCGTTGGCCGAGGGTGGATCTCCTCAAAGTTGGCGTCTCATTCGTCCTCGGCTTTTTCTTGCGCATCATGTGGAGGGTTCAGTGAGGAGCCATGGTGAAGATCATGGGCCTCATGGCTCCAGATGTGATGAGTGATTGTCAACGGAAGTCAAAGAGGAGACGTGAAGAGAAGACGAGACATGTTGTGTCTGGGCCGCGTGTGACTCAGGAACACGAGCGGTGAGCGACTACCGGGCAGAGGGGTCACGGAGTCGGGCTGGCCCAATCTGAGTACATGGGCTAGGAGCGGTAGGAGATCCACTGGTCTATTGACCGGGATTGACTCAAGTATACGGGCGGTGAGCGATTGCGGCGCTGAGGGAACCGTGGAATCGGGCCGGCCCAATCTGGGTACCCGGTGTGAAGACGGTGGACGCTTTGTCAGTTTTGGCGCAAAACTAACGACCGCTGATCTTGGATCCTACAGTTCTGAGGCAAAGTCGTAGCTGCTACGAAAGCTCTGCAACAAAACAAGTTATCTTAATTTAGGATTTTACTATTTTGCCTTTAGGCCCACAGTCTATGTTAGTCGAGTCTATAAAATCCTAAGGGCACATTTGTCTTTTCAGTTTATTTCAGCGTCTGTGTAATTTACCCTTGAGGTAAATTTGTCTTTTTCCTTTTTGTTGGGCGGCCTATAAATAGGCCCCAACCCCTTAGGGTTAGGGTTAACTCACTTGAAAGCAAATTAGAGTTCACTTTATTATTTTTCTTCTTCCTTCTGCTCATTCTCCTGAACCACCGCCACCGCTGTCCATGGCATGTTTCCTCGCCATCGCCGGTAAACGTTCCTGCCGCTGAGATCTCGCCATGTTTTATCCTCTCAACACAATCGTCGTTCGTCTCTCTGGTTTTTCTTTCTGGTTTTATTCAATGGAAGGCTCTAGGCGCTAGTTGTTTTAGTGCCTGGTGCAAGGCGTGGTGTTCAAGGTATGCGCGTGCTATCAGCCGTACAACGCGCAGCAGGCAGAGGTGTGCATCAGCAAACACAACTGAAGCGCTTGGAACCGGAGCCCACTCGGCTACCGAAGCTCATGTAGTTGCTGGAGTCCACGTGAAGTGCATGCGAGGCTTTAGAGCCACGTCGTTCGAATCTTGATGCGCTAGGTTGTGCGAGGGGTCCACGGTTGGCCCTTATATCGGGGTCTGCGAGGTGAGGAGGTTGCTGTGAAGCCTATGCGTGATTCAGAGGGAAGCTTCGCTGGGGTTTCGAAGCCACACGGTCCGAAGCTCAGGCGTCGCTGCAGCTTCGGTGTGGCTTTGCTAAGCAGACTTCGGTGACTCCGGCAGAGGATTCGACAAGTATCGAACAGGAGACAAATTTGTGAATAGTAAACTTTCTTTTCGTTTTGCATTCACTTGAATTAAATGTCTGTGATGGTTAATTTTTAGGATGCTTGACATGCTTGTGAGTTGAATGCACTGTTGATCTGCTTTTAAAAACTTTGTTGGTGTCTTTTCAATTAGAACACCGGTTATTTTTAGCCTAGATTATTTTTCATTGTTTTTGATCTGTTTATTTCCGCTGACTATCTATTGAGGTGCGTTGGGTGTTGGGAGAAGTCCATTGATTCGAAAGAATTTTTAGGTGCCCCTTCACCCCCCTCTGGTCACTACTTTCTGTCCTACATTCAGCCACTATGGTCCGTGGCAACCATGCGGAGGGTTCGGCCACTGTGGTCCAAAGCCACCACGCGGAGGGTTCAGCCACTGTGGTCCGAAGCCACCCTCCGACTGCTTTGGCCCCTTCAGTTGACTTAGCCTTTTTGCACGGGGGCCTGTTTCCGTAGTTTTTCTTTGGTGTTTGTTTAACAACATATGATATGTCATCTTCGGATTCTTGTGAGCCCTAGCTGAAGGAGGCGTGCTAACATTCCGTTTCCACACTCCTACTTCAGGGTTCTTAGGTACGAGTGTGCGTGTACGTGAGTCTCCAATAATGGCAGCTTTCCCTTTAGTTTACTCGGCCTGCTCCGGCCGAATCAGCACCTTCTTTTCATCGAGGCTAATGGTGTTCACGGGAAAAGGGTCTTTGTCCGGTTTCATATTTGGACTGGGGTCTATCTTCAATTGTCCTTCCTCTATGGCCGATTGAACCTATCGACGAAAAACATTGCATTCGTTAGTATAATGCGAATGTGAATCATGCCACTTACAATATGGGTGTTTCATTAGCTCGTCGGCAGACGGAATGACTTGGCCTTTAGGCAACCTGAGAAGCTAGTTCTTCAAGAGGAAATCAAATATTTTATCACACTTGGTTATATCAAATGAGTACTTGACTTCGCTAGGCCGATTCTTGGTGGGAGACGGCCATAACTCGGAGCAAGTAATAGGTTTGCTCTTAGCGTTCCAACCCATTCGGTCGCGTACATGTCGGTCGAATCTTCTTCCTCCTTTGATTCTTCCTCGTAGGAGTGTTCCATGACATGGACCTCAGCCCTAGGCTCGTTAAATGTCTTAATAAACCTTTTATCGTTGGCTCGGCCTTCCTGGACCAGAGCTTGTTGCAAGACCTGGCTAACCTCTAAAAAGTGTTGGTTGTCTAGTCTTTCTTTAATTTTAGAGCGTAACCCACTAAAAACTGACTGACATGCTCTAGTGTGGTTTTTTACCCTCACCATCAAACTTGGTGAATTCAGGGACTCTATAGCCGCAAGGGTAAGGTATCATGTCGAAATGATCGGGGTACGGCTTCTAGTAAACCCTAGCTCGACCCCTAGGTACGAAGCCGGTGCACTCCATAAATAGTGTGCGGATTTGTTCCTCGATATCATCCTGGCCTACTGCCTGTGAACGTCTCTCATGCAGGGGATCGACACACGGTGGGATGTATGACGTGTTCAGGCCAATGCGCTTGTGCAAGCAGCGCGGGCAGCGTGGGAAAAACTGGCGCTGGTGTAGGTGGAGGTGGTGCATGGTAGGCGGTGCTAGTTTGGTTGTAAGCATGGTGACTAGTCTTGGCCATGGTTATCGAGGCCGGAGACGCGATGGCTTTGCCGATACTACTGTCAGTTCTGCTGTAAATGTAATGTATCGGAGGTATACTAGCAATCGGAGCTGGTGGTACGGCCTCAGTAAAGCCAAACCTTCTAATTGTCGCCTCTACTTGAGAGCTAACTGTCGAATCTAGACGATTGGCTAGCGAAGCGCTAACAGCTTGATCTACAGATGCGGCTATCCCCTGCTCAATTTCTAAAGAAGATAAACAAGGCGATACTGGTGTTACCTGGGTCCGAGCGAGGTCGGGGACATTGATGTCGCGCTTGATGAAGCCTGCACGTGTATTTACGTAGCTCCCCAGCATGAGGTCCTGGAGTGCCTTCATTTTTGCCTCGATCTCTACTCGGTCTTCTGTGGGAATATCTTAAAGGGTAGGCATCATGATGTTGCAGTTGTCGATATCTGCGCCTCTCATGGGATCCACCGGCGGTGTAGATGCAGTAGCCATCGTAGATGTACCAGCGGCCGATGTAGATGTACCCATCATGTTGTGTTAGCCTTCCCCGGCGGAGTCTCCAAAAAGTGTGTTGACACAAAAACGTGCCCCTGCACTTGGGTTAGCTCCACGATTTAAAAGTGTGTGGATACTTAGGAACAAGCCTAAGCGTAACACAACACTAACGTCGTATTCCGACTACCCTTAACAGTGGTAAGGGGTGGAGTAGCCAAGTAATCAGATCACACAAAAATAATCCAACTAGCCGAAAAGAAATATATTAAACAGAATAAAACAACAATCTAGATGAAGTCTAACTGATTCAAAGTATACAGTGCGAAGGGTATCGCTGAAGGGTACCTTCGGCACCTAATGCGAAGGGTCCCGCCGAAGGGTGCCTTCGGCGTTTGGATTGATCTAGCCGAAGGCAGGCTCCGAACAGATCTCGACGCGACAATCACCTCTGAACAGCGGGGTTCGGCGCGAAGTCTCTAACACAATAAAATAACTCGAATGCAATGTACTAGCATGACTTCATCTTACGCAGAGTACGAACATGGCGAAGCCTGTCGTGACGAAGCCTGTTGTGGAGCGTGCTGGCACGCAGGACTCGGTCAAACCGACAACAACGTGACAGTCTGGCACAGGTAGTCGAAGTTGTGTTCTCGCCGAAGGGTGTTCTGGCAGCCTCCAAAACAAGTCTCCTAGCTCCGGGCACCTCCGGAGAAGTAGCTCCGAGCGTGAGAACCTGTAACAAAACAAATATCAAGTGCCAATCCGGCCATGGGACCAAATTCTGTTAAGTGTTGCACTAGAGAGCGAAGGTAGCAATCTGTTACACAGATTAGCGGATACTTCACAGGCGAGGTAACATGGCGATAGCAATCTATTACATAGATTAACGAATACTTCACAAGCGAAGTAACAAGGATTACCACTATTCTGAAGTGGCTGGTGGAGGGCTTCCAGGTATACCCATGAAGGTTGCAGAAAATTAAAGTTAAAAGTAAAGGTACGGTTCAAAGCTAAGGCTTTGTGTTGATTTGTGTTGGGAGGGTTAATGAACCGGCCTCACCCCTATATTTATAGGGGCTAGTCTTCTAATCTCTAAGATTAATCTGTTAAGATTCGGCCTAATCATGCGTAGGCCTAAAATCAGTCAGAATCAGACTCAAACTCTATCTCTGTAATCCTACCCGAAGTGGGCCTTCGGCCAGGCCCACCGAAGCCTGCTCCCTATGCCGAAGCTTCGGCGAGGCAGGCCTCCGAAGGCCTTCGGGCCAAAGCTAGCAGGCCTATTGAAAGCTTTCGAAGCCCATAGCTTCAATGGGCCTTCGGCCCTGTAGGACTTCGGCATGATCCAGGACATGTGTATTTTTGGCCCAAATTACCAAAATTGATATTTTGACAATCTTAACCATTTGATGCCATTTTTTGCTATCAACAGATCTAAAGTATGAAGAACCTTTATAGCATGTTCATGGTTTGTCACAAAATGATCATGCTCAGCCTTATTGGTAGGGAGCTTGTTGATGATCGACTGAAAGCGACCAAACAAGTCCTCAACAGGCTCACCCAGTTTTTGTGAGAAATTTTCATACTCACTCCAGTAGATCTGATAGAGTTGAGCCTTAACCTGAGCTGTTCCCTCATGGTGTGCCTAGAGGGTAGCCCAGATCTCTCGAATAGTGTCGATATGGATCGATCAATCAAACTCACTAGGACCTAATCTAGAAAACATAATGTGCACTGCCTTATTGTTCTCATGTTGGGTGACTATTACTAGAGTAGTTCTCTCAGAAGGAAGACGCACAGTGAAAGTAGCATGAACACACATGTCCCAAATATCTGCCCTGGCTCAGTAAATAAACTCACAAGCGAGTCTTCCAATAGTTATAGCCAAGGGACTCAAGGGACATGACCTTCCCCAAAAAAACTCATAGACACTAACTTGGGTTAGAATCGGTTAAGGTATGGAAAACCCCTAACCAAGCTCTGATACCACTTGTAGGACCGAAAGTAGCGACTAGGGGGTGAATGGGCACCATAAAATTTTCTCACAAATCATAGATAAAAACTAATACTATCACTCTCTTGTCAGATATTATGTGAAACCACAGTTTGAGATATTACAAGCACTAAAAATAATCTATCCTTTTGAAAAGCATCTAGTGTCCTAATTGAAAAGACACCCTCACAATGCTTAAAGGCAGATTAATACTACACACAGATCAGACAACAGATCAACAAGCATTTCAACAGATCACAGACATTTCATCTAGCTCAAGGCAATAATAGTTCACAGGCATTTAATCACACCACCCTAAACAGGCTAAAAAGGTAAGACCCACGGATGAAAGATATTAAGCATCATATATCAACTAGCATATCATCAACTGAGACAACAGATAAAATGTACTCCCTCCGGTGTATAAATAATAGTTGTTTTAGTGTTTAGGTGAGAGGGTACAAATATTAGTCACCAGGTCAACATCTAGTGTGCTAATTGAAAATACATCCTAACAATGCTTAAAGGCAGATTAAGACTACACATAGATTAGACAACTGATCAACAAGCATTTCAACAAATCACAGACATTTCATCTAGCTCAAGGCAATAACGGTTCATAGGCATTTAATCACACCACCCTAAACAGGCTAAAAAAGTAAGACCCACGGATGAAAGATATTAAGCATCATATATCAACTACGATATCATCAACCGAGACAATAGATAAAATGTACTCCCTCTGGTGTATAAATAATAGTTATTTTAGTGTATAGGTGAGAGTGTACAATATTAGTCACCCCGTCAACCGAGGTGTTTTTCCTCTTCTCCCGAAGAGTTTCTAGCAATAAAAACACTAAAAAAATGAGGAATGTGTGGCCATCAGAAGTTGAAATTGGATGGCACTACTAGAATCTTACCTCAATAACCAGTTGAGACAACATACGTTGTTCTATTTTATATCACCTTGGTATGTGTAGTCCTATCTAAAATGACTAATATTTGTACAACAGATAGAGTAGAAATAATTAAAATGATTTAGTTACCTATTATAGAAGTGGTAGATGTTGACCAAGATATCCAGTTTGGAGAGAGGCTAATGAGGAAGCATGAACTAAATCCGGCGATGCTTTCCATGGTGAGCAGATCGTGGAGCTAGAGCGTTGTCTTGTGCAGCGCATTGGAGTGACTAGGGCAGCATGTCACGCACGGCACAAAAACTAAGAACGCTTGTGAGACTAGAAGCCAAAGCGACTGAGGGCGGAAAAAACTAAAATGGCAGCGGTTCCCTGGTTGGCATGAAGATCAGAAAACGAGACAGCACCAATAAAAATTAATCGGCTAAGGCTATTCACAGTGGTGGGTTTCATAATATTGTTTCCTAAAAGGTTACATTAGCTTTATAACTAAATAAAATACCCTCTCTCAGTGGAGAGTTTCATTTCACTATTTCCTAGGCTAACCGGTGTAATTAAATGCAACTAGCTCTTATGAAATACCCTCTCTCTGATGAAACGATTTGGCTCTCAGTGGGTGTTTCATTTCGTTTCATCCGTCTTGAAAACGGGTTAGCACCATGTCATGGTGATGACACTACTTCCTTCTCTTTCCTCATTAATTGAATGTCATGTCAGCAAAAAATCTGATATAGCATGGTAATTAATACCATGAAACATCTCATGAAACCCCCATTGTGAATAGCATAAAAGCACTCCCAACCCTCCATGTAGGATGGTTTCTTAGGTATTTATTGTGCTACTACATAGAAAAAAAATGTGATGTGGCAAGTTATTTAATGAGGAGAGATACTAGAATATGAAGAAATCATGTCTTATGTAAGACACCATGTATTCACTATATCCAAGCCATGCATGGATGAAAGTGATTGGATGAGAGGATGAGAGAGAAAAATAGTAGTATAAAAAATTTATTATAGATTCATACTAAGAAACTAGGGTTGAGAACATAGTTTCTAGATATAGTTTATTGCTGACATGACAAAATAAGGCCTCACCTAAGAAACTATGGATTGAGATGCCCTAAATGTTTAGGCACATGGAAACCGAGGCTAGATTAGTGGAGAATCTGTGTGCAGGTGGTCTCTATGCGTGCACTAGTCTAGAAACAGGCCAGCGGTGATCAATGTGTTTGGCTGAGTGCGGGATCCAACACCTATAGACTCACCTCACAATATCTCACTAAGTAGTTGTTTGTAAATGAGGAAGGAGGCAAACAGATGAACGAGATCACTCACGCACAAAATTTTTTTGTGGTGCTGCACACCAGCGGCCAATTGCACTCACTATTCCACACTTCACGTTAATCACACACTGATTACACACTTTAAATAGCACACACCACACGCATGTACTGAGCACGTTTGGCAGCACAACTCGGTAAATCACTCCATGACTTAATCACCCACTAATCATGCATGCCACATTTTGCACTAACACACATGTGAAACAAACTCACGTCACTTTACATGCACTACATCTTAGACCGCTTCTTGTTCCCAACCAATGTGCATGCCTGTCGCGCCCCGATTTAATAAATCAGGACTTTATTGAAATTCCATAGAAAATCAATAAAAACAAGACGTTCATCATGCGACCACGTACAATACGGGCAATCATTTACGGTTCGTAGACCGCATTAATACAAAAGTGAATAAAGATGAAGAGAAACTAATAAAACAAGGGTCCTAGATGAACGCCTCCTTCCAGTCTCGCCTTGACTGGGTCGCTACTCCAGACCTTCATCCTCCTCGTAGTAGACGGGCTCTGATGTTGTAAGTCAACGGGGTGAGTACAGATGTACTCAGCAAGCCACCGAATGCAAATATTATGCAAGGTAATAACAAGGGAGATAGTGGCTAATTTTGCGGAAGCAGCATAATTGTAAAGCTTTAAATGTGAGCAAATTAATTAGTACGGAAAAGTAAACATGTGTGTGTACATCAACATCTTCTAACTCGAGGGGTACAGTCAGCCCCACCTCGCTCAACAGTCCTTACGTGCCATGAATAACTTGAACATTCAAACAATTGTAAACTAACTGCGAGTAGTCACACAACCCGCCCTTGACCGTGGGCTCGGCTTTTCGAAAAGATTGAATTACTCTGATCAGAGATGTACCACTGTACCCACAAGGCACGCACTCATCACCTACACCGAAGTGTAACGAGATGACCCATCACACGGGAACTCGTGCCAAAACCTTCCATATAGTCCTCCCCGACTCAATAGCACCCTCTTATGGGTTTCATATGGTGTCCCGACGCATCGGAGCCCCACCATACCCCCCCTTGAGCCTCGTCGGTACAAGTCGCCCGCAGGCTAGCCCCTTGCCCCCTCCTCTATGGTGCATCAAGCCGGGGTATTCCATACTTCCAGTTAGGACTTACCCATTAGACTTGTGGTTGGTACGGAAGTGCTTTGCAACAGATCCCGCAGACCGGTCCTTATAGTGCCCCGGGTGCGACAAACCAGTGCCCGAGCTTGCACCCGGAACCCACCATACTTATAACCTAGCCAACTCCAACAGAGTCCAGAGACGAGAATAACAGGGAAATTCATATACAGAATCCAGCTATCTACGACTCGTTCTTTTTAACCTATAGCAGTTGTGCCGGTACATTGGGCACTAGCTAATATATTTATAGTAGAGTGACAAGGAGTTAAGGCTCAATAAGCATGGCTTGGGTTTGCACACAAGGACGGGGATCTAATAAATATAAGTGTAAGGCTTGAGTATTTGACTAATGCAATATTAACCTATGGGTTATAGCGATAATTTAAAACATGGGCTCAATTATGATCAACTGTTTCCACAGAGATGGTCGATGACTTGCCTTGATCAGCAAATGGGGATGGAGGAACCTCGGGGTAGAACTCCTGCTCCTCGACGAACTCGTAGTCTTCTCGATACGGAAAAGTAAACAATACATTCACATTCAATAAAACAGATAAAATTCACCAAATAAAAGAACATTCATTGTTGTGGGTGAAGTAATATTTATTATTCTGAGTCTTTGCATATAACAGTGAATTTTAACCTTTTTAGGATTTTTCATAATTTATTTTGTTGGAATAATAATTTATCCTAAGGGGTTTTTATTCATTTATTTATTAATAATATTTTGGGCAACAGAAACATACTGTTTTATGGCATTAATGTGTAGAGAATAATATTCTGGTTCTAGCAAAATTTGAATGGTGAAATTTGGAGTTAATTTGAGCAAGATATGAATTTTCAAAGTTTAAATCAATTTTCTGGATTTTTATTTAAACTAAAAACAGTCTCTGGTCCACGGTGAACCAGGTTCACCGTGAACCCGTGACTATGCGCGTGGACCCGAGTGATCTGGACCGTTGGATCTGGATCCAGCGGCCAGATGCGAGGCGGGCGGTTTAAATGAAAATGAACGGCTGTGATTAAGACGTGGCGAACGGTTACACGTGGACGCCTGAGATCGCTCGGAGGTTTTAAGTGGCGATCGACGGTTGCGATTGCCCAATACCCCTTCGATCAGATCCGAGGGCTTGGATTAAATCCCGAAGGGATTTAATCGTAGTCCTCCGATCGTGATCAGACGGCCACGACCGCGTCCGGCACGGCACGACGTAAGGGGGCGCGTACCCCCCTTCGTCTCCGGCGACGGCGGGTTCGGGTGCGACCATGGCGGCGGCGATGAGCGCCTACAGACCGATCTAACGGCAAAAATGGAACGGGGTGGGGAGGGCGGTCATGACCGTACCTCTGGTGGCGACGGCGGCGAAGAACGGCGACCGGCGACGAGGGTAGACGGCGGAGAGGGTTCGGGAGCTCGACGGCGGTGGTGACCCGGCGGGTTCCGAGGCCAACGGAGTGGTGGCCGGGGATGAGCGGTCGACGTCGGTCTCGTTGGTGGCGGTGGCTAAGGCGGAGGGGGCCGGAGGCGGCGGCGATTGCTCGCCGGAGGTGGAGCAGAACCGAAGTTCGAAAGGAGGGCGACGGCGCTCTGCTTTCGCTCGAGGAGGGCTCTGCTGGCGTGGGCTGAGTGCGGAGGTCGGAGGGGGTTTAAATAGGGGGTCGCCGGCGTGAAATGGGAAGGGGACCGGTGGAGATCCGAAAGGATTCCATCCTTGCGCCGGCGAGCTTCCATACTCACGGATAGGTTCCTAAAATGGCGATACCGCGTCGGGATTGGACGGAAGGTGATCACCGGAGGTAGGGGATTATGATCCCGGGCTCGGATCGTCGAGATCGGGTGGCTGGCGACGGAAAAATGGGAGGGGATCGCCGGGAAAGGAAAGGGAGAGATCCCCTTCCAAGGAGGAAGACGAATCTGACAGGTGGGCTCCACCTGTCAGTGGGCGAACGGAAAAGGAAAGGGGCTGACAGGCGGGGTCGAGCGGTCAGAGGGTGCTAGGAGGCTGACGCGTGGGGCCAGGCGGGGCGCGGGCGGGAGGAGAGAGGGGAGGCGTGCGCCGACAGGCGGGCCCCTCCTGTCAGTGGGTGGGTGGTAATGGGCTGGGCCAAGAAGGCCGTTGGGGGAAGTTTCGGGGTTGAGGCCCGTTAAGGATTTAAAATTGATTTTCGATTTAAAATAATTCCAGAAATTCAAATATTTGATTAAGGGTTGAATCACTGTTGATAAAAATTTGTAAAAATTCCTAAAATTATATCTTGGGCTCTAGTTCATCTCATAAAATTTTCAAGTCCAGATTTTGAGTATTTCTCCCTGTTTGGCTTTATTTGAGTTCTTTTGTGATTTATTCTTTAATAATAAATCCAAAAACGATTTAAATATTATTTTCTTTTATTTTATTCCTTTTCAATTTCTGGGGTGTTACAATCCTATCCCTCTTACAGAGAATCTCGTCCTCGAGATTCGGCTCAATCCTCGAATAGCTCAGGATGCTGTGCCTTGAGTTCATCTTCTTTTTCCCATGTAGCTTCCTCTACTGGATGATTGCTCCACTGCACTTTGCAGAAGCGGATGACTCTACTCCTGGTTGTCCTTTCTTTGTCTTCCAATATTTTGACCGGTTTTTCCACATAGGTCAGATCCTCTTGGACATCCAACTGCTGAAGATCCACCTGCTCCGTGGGTATGCGGAGGCACTTCTTGAGTTGAGATACGTGGAACACGTCATGCACTCCAGCCAATGAGGGCGGTAATTCCAACTGATATGCAACTTCGCCTTGGCGTCGAACAATTGGAAATGGTCCAACATATCGAGGGGCCAACTTTCCTCTCATGTTAAACCGTTGAGTTCCACGGAGAGGTGTAACCCGAAGGTAGACATGATCTCCTTCTTCAAAGGCTAGGTCCCGACGGCGATTGTCTGCGTAGCTCTTCTGTCGCAATTGGGCTGTCTTGAGACGGTCTCTGATGATCCGTACCTTCTCTTCAGCTTCACGAAGAATGTCTGTCCCAAATACTTGGGATTCACCTGTTTGGTCCCAAAGTAGTGGCGTTCTGCACTTACGTCCATATAGGGCCTCAAAAGGAGACATCTGAAGACTGGCTTGATAGCTGTTGTTGTATGAAAATTCTGCATATGGCAAGCTCTTGTCCCAAGTGGCTCCAAAATCCAAAACACATGCTCGAAGCATATCCTCTAGTATCTGATTTACCCTTTCTGTGTGTCCATCTGTCTGAGGATGGTAGGCGGTACTGAAATTCAATCTCGTGCCCATCTCCTCTTGGAGGTTCTTCCAAAAACGAGAGGTAAACTGACTTCCTCGGTCAGACACTATCTTCTTGGGTACTCCATGAAGACATACTATCCGGGCCATATATAGCTCTGCTAGCTTAGGGCCACTAAAGGTCGTCTTGACGGCTATGAAATGAGCTACTTTTGTAAGCCGATCAATGATCACCCATATAGAATCATACCCCAGTTGGGTCTTTGGTAATCCGGTGATGAAGTCCATCCCGATCTCTTCCCACTTCCATTCCGGCACTTTAAGTGGCTGTAACAATCCTGCAGGTCTCTGATGTTCAGCTTTTACTCTTCTGCAGGTGTCACATTCGGCGACGAACTAGGCAATCTCTCTTTTCATGCTAACCCACCAATATCGTTCCTTCAGATCTTGGTACATCTTGGTACTGCCGGGATGAATGGAGTACAACGTCTCATGGGCTTCTCTTAGGATAAGAGTCTTTATTTCAGGTTTATCCGGCACACATATCCGAGTTCCAAACCATATGGTGCCATTCTCGTCTTCTGAAAATCCGGGGGCTTTTCCTTGTCTCATGTTCTTCTTAATGGCAGCTATATCCGGGTCCTCTAACTGAGCTTCACGGATCTGCTCAAACAAGACAGGTTGGGTCTCCAAGGTGGCTAGATATGCTCTGGTGGTCAATCCAAGATTTAAGTTTTCCATCTCCCTATATAACAAGGGTGCGTGCTCTTGAATCATCATGGCTGTGCAAGATCCCTTGCGACTCAAGGCATCAGCTACCACATTTGCCTTTCCGGGGTGGTAGTGTATACCTAGGTCGTAGTCTTTAATCAATTCCAGCCATCGTCTTTGCCTCAAGTTCAGATCTGGCTGTGTGAAGATATACTTCAAGCTCTTGTGATCCGTAAAGATCTCACAGCGATTCCCAACCAAATAGTGCCTCCAAATCCTGAGGGCGTGCACTACGGCGGCTAATTCCAGATCATGGGTCGGATAATTTAACTCATGAGGTCTCAACTGACGGGAGGCATAAGAGATAACTTTCCCATCTTGCATAAGAACACATCCCAATCCTTGGCGAGATGCGTCGCAATAGACATGGAAGTCTTTGCGGATATCCGGTAGGGTCAGTATAGGTGCAGATACCAAACGAGTCTTGAGGGTGCGGAAACTTTCCTCGCATTCAGGAGTCCATTCGAACTTCTCTTCTTTCTGCAATAACTTGGTCATTGGCTTGGCTATCTTCGAAAAATTCTCGATGAATCTTCGGTAATATCCGGCCAATCCCAGAAAACTTCGTATCTCAGATACGTTCGTGGGTGGCAACCAATCCGTAACTGCTTCTACGGTGGCAGGGTCTACTGCGATTCCTTGCGCAGAGATGATATGTCCGAGGAACTTTACTTCTGCCGTCCAAAACTTGCACTTGCTGTACTTGGCATATAATTGGTGTTCCCTTAGCTTTCCTAAGGTTAACCGGAGGTGAAACTCGTGCTCCTTCTGGTCCTTGGAATAAATGAGGATGTCGTCTATGAAAACCACTATGAACTTGTCTAAATACTCCATGAACACTTTATTCATCATATTCATGAAGAAGGCAGGGGCGTTGGTCAATCCAAAGGACATAACCGTGCACTCATATAATCCATAACGGGTAGTGAAGGCCGTCTTGGGTATATCTTCTTCTCGGATCCTCAACTGATGGTAACCAGACCGCAGGTCGATCTTCGAGAATACCGTAGCTCCTTTGAGCTGGTCGAAGAGGTCATCGATCCGAGGCAACGGATACTTATTCTTGATTGTCACCTCATTCAGGGCGCGGTAATCTACACACATACGCTTTGCCTTGTCTTCTTTCTTCTCGACGAAGATGACGGGAGCACCCCATGGCGATGTGCTAGGCCTGATGTAGCCTTTCCTTTCAAGATCCTCCAACTGCTGCTTCATCTCAGCTAATTCATTGGCGGCCATTCGATATGGTCGCTTATAAATAGGAGTGGTTCCGGGCACCAAATCAATCCTGAACTCGATGTCCCTCTTAGGTGGCATCCCTGGTAGATCCTCTGGGAATACGTCCGGGTACTCACTGACTACGGGTATCTCCTCCAAGGTAATCTGATGTAGTCTTGTCCTTCCGGCCTTCATGCTGGGCATCTGGAATGTGACTATAGTCCCTTCTTCATTAGTCACCGTTACTTTTCTCTGGGCACATTCTATCACACCTTGGTGTTTATTTAGCCAATCCATCCCTAGAATGAGGTCCAAACCTTGACATTCTATTAGAATGGGGTCGGCCCAAAATATCGTGCCTTGGATATCTACCCATACCCTTGGACTAAAGGAACAAGCGAGGGTTTGCTTTCCCGGGGTAGCTATTAGTACTGGCCTGGGTAGTTCACTTATGTCCAGTGCATTATTTTCCACAAAAGCAGTTGATATAAAGGAGTGGGTTGCTCCGGTGTCAAATAATACCACTGCATGCGATGAATGAACCATAAACTTACCCATGACAATTTCTGGTGCAGCCTGGGCTTCCTCGGCGGAGACGTGGTTCACTTTGGCGCGGACGGCGGGGTTGGAGGTGACTCCTTGAGCTCTCTTGGGATGGGGGCACTGGTGGGAGTAGTGTCCCTCTTGGCGGCAGTTGAAGCACACCACAGGCTTGCCATGCCTGTCTCTCAAGACCTCCGGCTTCTTGGCCGGGGCGGCTGGGGCGGTCGGTGCGGCTGGAGCGGCACGAGGTTGGCTGGCTCCGGCGTTGGCAGCTGGTGGCGCCGGGCGATACACTGGCCGGGGGTGGTACTGTGGCGCTGGTGGAGGTGGAGCAAAACGGGGTCTTTGGGCCATACCCTGGTTCTGCCTGAAGGCAATCATGCGCTTCTTCTTCAGGTCGACCTTATTTTGTTGGGTCTCCTGCATGATAGCCTTGTTCACCAACTTTTGAAAGTTGGTGAAGTCTCCAGAGATGAGTTGTAGGGACAACTCGTCTTTCAGTCCCCGAAGGAACTTAGCTTGTCTGGCTGCATCTGTACGGACCTCCTCTGGTGCGTACCGGGCCAGACGGTTAAACTCATGTAGATATTCCGTGACAGATCTGCTCCCTTGCTGCAGATCTCTGAACTCTTGTTGCTTCTGGGCAACGATGCCGTCGGGGATGTGGGCGGCACGAAAAGCGGCCGAGAACTCCGCCCAAGTGGAGGCGTGGCCCTCGGGCAGGGTCTCACGATGGTTGTCCCACCACTCTGCGGCGGGACCATGAAGCTGGTGGGTGGTGAAGGCCACCCTCTCCTGCTCAGTGCAGGTCAGGAGGTCGAGCTTCTTCTCGATCGCCCGCAACCAATCCCCAGCCTCCATGGGGTTGGTGGTGCTTGAGAAGGTTGGTGGGCGGACTCGGAGGAACTCCGAGAGCTGTATCGCGGGAGCGGGAGCTGGTGTGGCGGGTCGGGGCAGCTCGGGCTGTTGGTGGAGGCGAAAGAAGTGAGCCTGCTGCTCTTGCATCTGCTGCTGCTGCTGCTGCATCTGGTGCAGGAGGGCTGAGACCAACTGGTTTTGAGTGGCCATCATTTCAGCCAAGGTGGGGTGGTTGGCGACCGAGGCTTGCCTCTGCCCGGTGGCTCCCCATTGTGGCAGGTTGCCACTATCCCCTCCGTTCTGAGGAGCGTCTGATCCCTGGGTGTTGGTCATCCTGGAATTTTCAATGTGTACACATTTATTTTGGTGAACTTCTTGTATATTTTATTTCAAAAGGATACCGTTCTTGCGGTTACATTTATTTATTCTCTCATTCATGCCTTATATTTTGACATGAATGCTAATACAAGCAAGCAAATAAAAATAACAATCAATCGTAATACTACGTCTAAGGCAGCTCGGGGGACGGCTCGATCTCGGGCTCGTGGGAGACGGGCGGGGTCGAGGAACTGGACGGTCCGGCGGGTGGTGCGCTGCGGGAGATCCTCTTGGGCCTCACTGTGGGAGTCTGAATGGGTTTCTTCCGGCGAGGCGGAAGAGGTGCGATCTCCTCTATGTCCTTCTTCAACTCCTCGATCTGGTAGCGGAGGTGTGGGTTGGTGGCGACACGCTGTCGAAGGAGTTCATTCTGACGCCGCAACTCCTCTGCCTCGGCAGCCAAGCGGTGTCCCTGCTGGATGCGGCGACGAAGCTCTCCGTTCTCGCGGTTCAGGTCCTCGGAGGAATGGCGGTAGAAGCTGATAGTGTCGCGCTGTCCATTGGCGTCTTGCAGCGCCTCGTAGTGGAGATCATCCATGGCCTCCAACAAGCGCATGGTATGTCCAATCGCCGAATGGCGCTGGGAGAGGGTGCTGACGAAGACACTGTGTGGACTCCTTGGGGTGCGAAGAGGTACGAAGCGGAAGTCCGTGTCGTAGAGCTCGCTGTCGTAGATCATCCGGAGCTCCGTAAGTGCCTGGAGAGCGGTGCGCTGACTGGCTACCAGGAAGGTAGGTCCTCCTCCGCGGTAGGTGTGAGCTGTCTGAGGGGAGGGCTGGACGACGACGGTGACCTCGCAGTAGCTCTCTTCCTCGTCGGGGAAGACTCCATGGTACATCGGCTCATGCTCGAATCCGAGGAAACTGACGAGCATGCGTAGCTCGCGGATGAATCCGGTCTCGTCACGAAGGTTCCCATTCACGGTACGGATCGGCATCTACAAAAGAGAGAAAATTTTGTGAAAATCTTAGAAGATGAGAGGATAAGTAATCTTTTGTAAAATATAGTGAATATATATATAAGTCCTAAGGTTAGGTCTGTTTGGCTTCCTACAGTCAAGTCGGCTCTGATACCATCTTGTCGCGCCCCGATTTAATAAATCAGGACTTTATTGAAATTCCATAGAAAATCAATAAAAACAAGACGTTCATCATGCGACCACGTACAATACGGGCAATCATTTACGGTTCGTAGACCGCATTAATACAAAAGTGAATAAAGATGAAGAGAAACTAATAAAACAAGGGTCCTAGATGAACGCCTCCTTCCAGTCTCGCCTTGACTGGGTCGCTACTCCAGACCTTCATCCTCCTCGTAGTAGACGGGCTCTGATGTTGTAAGTCAACGGGGTGAGTACAGATGTACTCAGCAAGCCACCGAATGCAAATATTATGCAAGGTAATAACAAGGGAGATAGTGGCTAATTTTGCGGAAGCAGCATAATTGTAAAGCTTTAAATGTGAGCAAATTAATTAGTACGGAAAAGTAAACATGTGTGTGTACATCAACATCTTCTAACTCGAGGGGTACAGTCAGCCCCACCTCGCTCAACAGTCCTTACGTGCCATGAATAACTTGAACATTCAAACAATTGTAAACTAACTACGAGTAGTCACACAACCCGCCCTTGACCGTGGGCTCGGCTTTTCGAAAAGATTGAATTACTCTGATCAGAGATGTACCACTGTACCCACAAGGCACGCACTCATCACCTACACCGAAGTGTAACGAGATGACCCATCACACGGGAACTCGTGCCAAAACCTTCCATATAGTCCTCCCCGACTCAATAGCACCCTCTTATGGGTTTCATATGGTGTCCCGACGCATCGGAGCCCCACCATACCCCCCCTTGAGCCTCGTCGGTACAAGTCGCCCGCAGGCTAGCCCCTTGCCCCCTCCTCTATGGTGCATCAAGCCGGGGTATTCCATACTTCCAGTTAGGACTTACCCATTAGACTTGTGGTTGGTACGGAAGTGCTTTGCAACAGATCCCGCAGACCGGTCCTTATAGTGCCCCGGGTGCGACAAACCAGTGCCCGAGCTTGCACCCGGAACCCACCATACTTATAACCTAGCCAACTCCAACAGAGTCCAGAGACGAGAATAACAGGGAAATTCATATACAGAATCCAGCTATCTACGACTCGTTCTTTTTAACCTATAGCAGTTGTGCCGGTACATTGGGCACTAGCTAATATATTTATAGTAGAGTGACAAGGAGTTAAGGCTCAATAAGCATGGCTTGGGTTTGCACACAAGGACGGGATCTAATAAATATAAGTGTAAGGCTTGAGTATTTGACTAATGCAATATTAACCTATGGGTTATAGCGATAATTTAAAACATGGGCTCAATTATGATCAACTGTTTCCACAGAGATGGTCGATGACTTGCCTTGATCAGCAAATGGGGATGGAGGAACCTCGGGGTAGAACTCCTGCTCCTCGACGAACTCGTAGTCTTCTCGATACGGAAAAGTAAACAATACATTCACATTCAATAAAACAGATAAAATTCACCAAATAAAAGAACATTCATTGTTGTGGGTGAAGTAATATTTATTATTCTGAGTCTTTGCATATAACAGTGAATTTTAACCTTTTTAGGATTTTTCATAATTTATTTTGTTGGAATAATAATTTATCCTAAGGGGTTTTTATTCATTTATTTATTAATAATATTTTGGGCAACAGAAACATACTGTTTTTATGGCATTAATGTGTAGAGAATAATATTCTGGTTCTAGCAAAATTTGAATGGTGAAATTTGGAGTTAATTTGAGCAAGATATGAATTTTCAAAGTTTAAATCAATTTTCTGGATTTTTATTTAAACTAAAAACAGTCTCTGGTCCACGGTGAACCAGGTTCACCGTGAACCCGTGACTATGCGCGTGGACCCGAGTGATCTGGACCGTTGGATCTGGATCCAGCGGCCAGATGCGAGGCGGGCGGTTTAAATGAAAATGAACGGCTGTGATTAAGACGTGGCGAACGGTTACACGTGGACGCCTGAGATCGCTCGGAGGTTTTAAGTGGCGATCGACGGTTGCGATTGCCCAATACCCCTTCGATCAGATCCGAGGGCTTGGATTAAATCCCGAAGGGATTTAATCGTAGTCCTCCGATCGTGATCGGACGGCCACGACCGCGTCCGGCACGGCACGACGTAAGGGGGCGCGTACCCCCCTTCGTCTCCGGCGACGGCGGGTTCGGGTGCGACCATGGCGGCGGCGATGAGCGCCTACAGACCGATCTAACGGCAAAAATGGAACGGGGAGGGGAGGGCGGTCATGACCGTACCTCTGGTGGCGACGGCGGCGAAGAACGGCGACCGGCGACGAGGGTAGACGGCGGAGAGGGTTCGGGAGCTCGACGGTGGTGGTGACCCGGCGGGTTCCGAGGCCAACGGAGTGGTGGCCGGGGAATGAGCGGTCGACGTCGGTCTCGTTGGTGGCGGTGGCTAAGGCGGAGGGGGCCGGAGGCGGCGGCGATCGCTCGCCGGAGGTGGAGCAGAACCGAAGTTCGAAAGGAGGGCGACGGCGCTCTGCTTTCGCTCGAGGAGGGCTCTGCTGGCGTGGGCTGAGTGCGGAGGTCGGAGGGGGTTTAAATAGGGGGTCGCCGGCGTGAAATGGGAAGGGGACCGGTGGAGATCCGAAAGGATTCCATCCTTGCGCCGGCGAGCTTCCATACTCACGGATAGGTTCCTAAAATGGCGATACCGCGTCGGGATTGGACGGAAGGTGATCACCGGAGGTAGGGGATTATGATCCCGGGCTCGGATCGTCGAGATCGGGTGGCTGGCGACGGAAAAATGGGAGGGGATCGCCGGGAAAGGAAAGGGAGAGATCCCCTTCCAAGGAGGAAGACGAATCTGACAGGTGGGCTCCACCTGTCAGTGGGCGAACGGAAAAGGAAAGGGGCTGACAGGCGGGGTCGAGCGGTCAGAGGGTGCTAGGAGGCTGACGCGTGGGGCCAGGCGGGGCGCGGGCGGGAGGAGAGAGGGGAGGCGTGCGCCGACAGGCGGGCCCCTCCTGTCAGTGGGTGGGTGGTAATGGGCTGGGCCAAGAAGGCCGTTGGGGGAAGTTTCGGGGTTGAGGCTCGTTAAGGATTTAAAATTGATTTTCGATTTAAAATAATTCCAGAAATTCAAATATTTGATTAAGGGTTGAATCACTGTTGATAAAAATTTGTAAAAATTCCTAAAATTATATCTTGGGCTCTAGTTCATCTCATAAAATTTTCAAGTCCAGATTTTGAGTATTTCTCCCTGTTTGGCTTTATTTGAGTTCTTTTGTGATTTCTTCTTTAATAATAAATCCAAAAACGATTTAAATATTATTTTCTTTTATTTTATTCCTTTTCAATTTCTGGGGTGTTACAATGCCCAACTAATCACATGCACACTAATCACCTACATGCAGGGCTAAGTACCGGCCTACGTACAAACTAACTCACTAAATAAATAATGCATTAGAAATAAGATTAATCCTAACAATCACCCCCTAATCTTGATGGTTTTATTTGAGCACCTCCGCATTGATCATCACAGCATAATTGGTTCATCATCTGCATCTCTAATGGCCAGCTGCGTCACTTCTTTGGCCATCTTCTTTACTTCATCACACTCATCAGCGAAGTGACCAAACTCACCACACTTATGACAATCGATTTTTGACTTATCGAACTTGCCACGATACTTCTTCTTTTCTTCAGCAACCTTGGCCTCCCACTCGGCACGTGTCAGTCGTGGTTCAGCATGTGCAACTAGCAGTTGTGGTACTCCTTCTTTGTCATGTCGATGCCCTGACATGGATGTTGCATATGCCTTCAAACATCCAATGGCCTCTGTCACTCTCATCTTCGTCACATCTCCCCATTTCTCTATGGTGCTGACAATTTGCTAAAATTTATCGGGGACGGTATGCAGAAGCCTCTCCACCACGGTGGTCTCTTCTACCTTGGTACCAAGTGCACGAATCATCTCTGCATACTCACCAATCATCTGTGCATCCTCCATGTACATCCTCTTAAGCTCCCTCTTGAGAGTTTGTACGTTTGCATTCTAAACTTGCTCCTCTCCAATGTGCATCTCCTTGAGTGCGTTCTAAGCCTCATTTGTCGTCTCTTTTTCAGTGATGGCTAGCACCATAGCCTCTTGCACTGCTTGGATGATGGCAGCGAGAGTCATCTGGCCTTTCTTGTCATCGACCGCTTCATTGCCCTCTGTAACACCCCAAATTTTCTAAGGTAAAAGAAAATGTGAAAAAGAAAATTTTCTAAAAATAAAATAAAAAAGGGATTGGTTGAATTAAAGAAAAGGTAAAAGCACCCAAATAAATCAAAACATAGAGAAATAATTCAAAATCAGAGTTGATAAAATTATGGTAGGTTCTATAAGCCAATATATATTTTTTGGGAATTTTTACAACATTTTAGTGCCTTTGCCTCTAGCTCTAAAGTTATATATTAATTTCTAGAATTATTTTAATTGGAAAATGAATTTAAAATGCTTTTGGGCTGCCTCCCACAAATCTCCCTCAGCCCGGCCCAGTCCAGCGCTGTGTCACTAACGGGTGGGACCCCTCTATCGGCGCTGCGCCCCTTCTCTCTCTCCCTCCCGCGCCCCGCCTGGACCCACCTGTCGGTCACCCGCTCTCTCCCTCATTCTCTGTCCGCTAGGGCCCGTCTGTCGGCGTGCTCTCCATCGCCAACGCCTGCTGATAGGTGGGGGCCACCTGTTAGCACTGTCTTCCCCGATGGAAAGGGATCCCCTTTCCATTGCCGGCGAGACCTCTTACCAAATCGGCCGCCGCCAGCCACCTTTCATCCAATTGAACCCGGGATCTTAACCCCTAATCATCGGCGATTACTTTCCCCCTCCCCCCCACACCCAACACGGTTTCATCTAGATGGCAAGGAATTGCTCGCATGGAAGGCTCGCCGGCGAAAATGGGATTTTTCTTCGGGTTTCCCTCGGTTACCCTTCCAAACTTGCCGCCGACGACCCCTATTTAAGCCCCGGCCTTCACCGCAGCTCAGGCCACGCACTTTAGCCGTAGCCAAGCCCTCCTGAGCCACCGCTCCAGTTTTTAGCATCTTTGCCCTGCTCCAGCTCTGCCCGCTGCAGGCCGTCGACACAGAGCCTCTTCCCCCTCACCGACGACACCTCCGAGACCACCATCGTCCGCCCGTTCTCGGCTAAACCTCCATTGGCCTTGATGACCACCAGATCACCGTTGCCGCCACCAACTCGAGATGTCACGTCACCTCTCCTCATCGCCGGCCGCCGTCAGCCAATCACCGCCGCCATCTCTATTACGGTCAAGCTCCCCATTCTCCCCTCTTTCAATTTTGGTCGGTAGCTAGGGCCTTAGTGTAAGACCGAAAGTAGCGACCAGAGGGGGGTGAATGGGTGCCTAAAAAATTCTTTCGAATCAATGGCCTTCTCCCAACACCCAACGCACCTCGACAGACAATCAGTAGAAGCAAAACAGATCACAGGTACTAAAAATAATCTAGCCTAAAAACGACCGGTGTTCTAATCAACAAGACATCAACAAAGTGCTTAAAGGCAGATTAAAATAACTCACGACATCAATGACATTCCCACAAAAACATCACCAAAACATAGCGAATCCATCAAGCACATGCAGATCATCCCAAATATCACAGGCATTTCACACATATGAGAAAGTGCAATATTCAACACATTTCATTTTACAAGTAACCTGCAATTCAGTAAATAATCAATGAATCATCAGAACACTAGACATGCACAGAGTTCACACATGCAGTTTATCAATCTACTGAAATACAGGAATCACTTAGATTAATTCGTTACTTGTTGACGCAGTAGAAGACTTGATGAAGAAATGATGTATGTGCATAATCCTTCATTGCATCAGTTGTTGGTGATCTTGTGCTGTATGACAAAACGCCGAACACTATACGTGCATCAGATGTCACGCAGTTGGCTGCTTCACCGCTGCAAGCTGCTGCTTGCCACGGAAGATGCTGCTGCCGCTGGACTGAGATCCACACAAGCGCCACGTTCCTGCCGAAGATTATGCACAACTTCCCGTGAGCAATTAATGCACTGCAGCGCCTGTCAACCTTGTGTCAAAATCTTCAGGTCCCGATGTGTCGATCAGAACCGCATCAGCCGAAAGCTAGGTTGGCTTCCTGCCACGCCGCTCAGCACGCATCACCTGCCTGCAGACTACAGCACCTCTGCTGCTAGCGCGGATGGCCTTGGTTCCTCTGCCTGGCCGCTGCAATGCCTCATGCTCAGCAGCTCATAGCACTGCGCCTAGCTGCTTGACCAAGTCCCCTCGTCATGATGCTGCTACCGTGTGTGCTGCTGTGATGTCCAGGCGAAGCAACCAAATCACGCTGCATGTATTGGCCAGCGAAGCATCTCCTGCCGCATGCAGTTGATCCAGCGAAGAAAACAAAAGCGCTTCGGGAACCGAAGTCCTACGCGCAGCGCTCCACGTGAAGCAGAGCCTCGCACTCTTCGCCGCCACGCACCAGGTCCTAGTCGTGCCTCAATCGCCAGGTCGGTGTCGGGGACAAAGCCTTCAGCTTCCCCCATGCCACGCGTGTTCCAGACGCCATCCTGGCTGTCCGATGCGTACTGGTTCACTGGATTTAATCCTGGCCGCTCACTGCAACTTAAAACTTTAGGTTAATCTCATGCATCCACGTGGTACCCTTTCGCGTGATTTAATCTCAGCCGCTCATTTTCATTTAAGCCTCCCACCTCGTCATCGGCCCTCAGATCTAGATCAGATGGCTCAGGGCGATCCGGTCCTTGCGAATAGTGGCCAGAGCATGGTGGGTACGGTCCACCGTGGACCAGAGGCTGTTTTTATTTAAATAAAAATCCAGAAATTCAGTTTAAACTTCAAAAATTCATATCTCACTAATTTTAACTCCAAATTTCACCATTCAAATTTCAAAAAATTCTAAAATTAATTCTCTACAACCTTAGCCCATTTAATCCATATGTTTTGTACTGCTATTTTCATGTTGTTAATTGTTTGCTCTCCTTAGTTTTTGTACTGAGAAGATTACGTCGCTGTCAATGAATCTGGAGTATTATCCAGAGGTCCCCCATCACCCTTTGCTGATCAAGGCAAGTAACGACCCCCATTTTGATCATAATTGAGCCCATTTTTAACAAATACCGCTATAACTCATAGGATTATAATTGCATTAGTTTAATCAAAAGCCTTACACTATATTTATTAGATCCCCGCCCTTGTTGTGCAAACCCAAGCCATGCTTATTGAGCCTAAACTCCTTGTCACATTTAAAGTATAAATATTAGATAGTGTCCAATGTATCGACACAACTGCTATAGGGTAAAATTGAGTCGTAGACAGCTGGATTCTATTATATGATTTCCCCGTTATATCTCTCATCCTTGGAATTCTGTTGGTTATGGAGTTTTGGTTAAGTTGTAAGCATGGTGGGTTCTGGGTGCAAGCCAGGGTATTGGTCGGCAGCACCCGGGACACTATAAGGACCGATCTACGGGATCTGTTGCAAAACATTTCGTACTAACCACGAGTCTAGTGGGTAAGTCCTAACTAGAGGTATGAGGCATTCCAACTTAAAGCACCATAGTGGAGGGGGCAAGTGACACCTACGGTTGGCTTGTACCAACGAGGCTCAAGGGGGAGTATGTCGTTGGCCCAACGTGTTGGGGCGCCATATGAAACCCATAAGAGGGTGTTATTGAGTTGGTGTGTCCCATGCTAAAGGTTTTGGCATGAGTTCCTTCGGGGTGACATGGTGTCATCATGAAACACTTTGGTGTGTGGGAATGATTGCCTTGTGGGTACAGTAGTACACCTCTCATCAGAGTATAGTCTTTTTGAAAAGTTGTGCCCACGGTCATGGGCGGGTTGGGCAATGTTCACCACAGTTAGTTTACTTGTATATGAATGCATGGCATGTAAGGACTGTTGAGTGAGGGTGGGCTAACTGTACCCCTCGAGGTAGAAGATGATGCATTTACTCATGATTTAATTTTCTGTACTAATAACCTGATCACATTAACTGTTTTACAAACGTACGTTTACGCAAACATGAGCCAATACCTTCCTTTGTTATTACCTTACATTATAATTGCATTTCGGTGGCTTGCTGACTACGATTGTACGCACCCCCGTTGACTCACCACACCAGAGGTAGCGTACTACGAGGAAGAGGATGGTCTGGAGTAGCGACCCAGTCAAGGTACGAGACCGGAAGAAGGCGTTCATCTAGAGGATTTATTTTCCTAGTTTCTCTTTCATTTATCACTTTTGTAATAATGTGGTCTACGAACCATCTTTGATTAGCGTACTATACGTAGTCGTGTGATGAACGTCTTGTATTTATTGTTTTTCCTTGGAAATTCAATAAAGTCTGGTATTATTATATTCCGGGCGTTACAAGACGGTATCAGAGCCGACTTGACTGTAGAAAGCCAAACAGACCAAACCTTAGGTCTTATATTACAAATATTTCTAAAACTACTTAATATCTTTCCTTCCATAATTTTTACGAACTATGTTTTCTTGTAGATGCCTGTTCACACCATGGGTGGATACCTCCGTGATCACGATGGCTTCGTCCGCGAGCTTCGCATGCTCATGGATTATTGAGGATTCGTTCATGAGCCTGAGTTCCACGGGATCTTTCCTGATGTGAACGACGGAGCCTGTGAGGTCACAGTCACCATCCGCTCCTCTGGCGTGCACCCACCCTTCTTCACCGCAGGCGTTGGAGGCCCGACCTTCGAGGTGGCCAATCAGCGCGCTACATTTCAGGCCCTCACCGAGCTCTGGATGATTTACGATGGGCAGCTCTGAGATACCGTGTACTGCTTCGTTCCCATGCGCACCCTGGGGAGCCACCGCAGCATCTACGTCAGCACCTACCCCAACCGCAACTCCATCATCGCCCGCACCACTCGTCTACTTCACGCCCTGAATCATCTCCATACTGAGTCCATGCTCGATGCCAACAATCAGCACGACATGATCGACTACTACCGCCACACGACAGAGAACCTAACCCGGGAGAACGGAGATCTACGGCGCCAGGTCTAGGAGGGGCACCACCTTGTCGCTGAGATCGTGGAGTTTCGGCATCAGGTCGTTGATCTCCAGCGGAGCACCGTTGAGAACACTCAACTCCGGTGTCAGGTCGAGGAGTTGAAGAAGGACCTTGAGGAGATCGCCCCACTTCCACCACGCAAGAGGAAGGCCATCAGGACTCCCACAGCTAGGCCCAAGTTGATTTCACGTTTTGCATCATCCGTAGGACCCTCCAGCGCACCTGCTCCTCTACCGGCCAGCACCACGGAGCCGATGATCAAGCCCTCCCCTGAGCCCAGCCTTCCTCGAGCCACGACCAGGCCCGAGAGCACTGAGGAGGAGGATTAGATCATCCTAGACGCTAGTTTGTGCATGATTGTTTTATTTGTTTTTGCATGATTGTGGTGCCGCCCATGTCAGTATAAGGCATGGGTGAGTTTAAATAAGAAGTGAAAAAGGATGTAATATTCTAGACCACTAAGTTTAAATCCTTTGAGAAATAAAGTTAGGTGAAAAATTTCCCCCTAAATTGTTTTCCCTCTGGTACTCCTTACCTTCAGGATGGCCAACGATCAGGGTTCAGATGCTCCTTGCAACGGGAACAACACCGACAACCTACCACACTGGGGAGCAACCGGCCAACGGCAGGCACCCATCGCCAATCATCCCACACTAGCTGAGATGATGGCCAATCAGAACCAGCTAATCGCAACCCTGCTAACTCAGATGCAAGAGCAGCAAGCATAGTTGATTCGCCTTCAGCAGCAGCACCTGGAGCCGCCACCCAGACAGGCCGCCCCGCACTCGCTCCCGCATCCCAACTGTCTAATTTCCTGCGCATGAGGCCCCCTACGTTCTCAAGCACCACCAACCCGATGGAGGCGGGTGATTGGCTGAGAATGATAAGTAAGAAGTTGGACCTTCTGCCATGCACAGACAAGGAGCGAGTGGCTTTTGCCACTCAACAACTTCAAGGACCCACCACGGAATGGTGGGATAACATCCACGAGACTCAGCCAAAAGGCCACGAGGTTTCTTTGGTTGAGTTCTCCTCCACCTTTCGAGTTGCCCATGTTCCAAAGGGCATCATCGCTCAGAAGCAACAGGAGTTCCAGGACTTGCAGCAAGGAAGCAGGACCATTACCGAGTACCTGCATGAGTTCAACCAGCTAGCCCGGTATGCGCCTGAGGAAGTACGCACTGATGCCAGACACCAGACCAAATTCCTTCGAGGTCTGAAGGATGAGTTATCACTTCAGTTAGTCACCGGGGACTATGCCGACTTTCAGAAGTTGGTAAACAAAGCGATCATACAAGAGACTGAGCAGAACAACGTGGACTTGAAGAAGAAGAGGATGATTGCTTTCAGGCAGCATCAAGGGATGGCACAGAGACCCCGCTTCGCACCTCCTCCCTAAGTGCCCAGTTTCCATCCACATCCCACTTACAGACCCTCCCCGTCTGTCAGCAACCCTGGTGCCAGAAACCCTCGCCACTCTCCATCCGCACCCTCTGCCCCACCGGCTCCCGCCAAGAATGCCGATAGTCTACACGACAAGCACGGCAAACCGGTGATATGTTTCAACTGCCGCAAGGAGGGCCACTATTCTCACCAGTGCCCTCATCCCAAGCGCCCTCAAGGGATCACGGTGAATCCCTCAGTTTGCGCCCGTGTCAACCACGTCTCCGCCGAAGAAGCCCAAGCCGCTCCGGAGATTGTTATGGGTATGTTCACTGCTAACTCTATATTCGCAGTCCTTCTGTTCGACACGGGAGCTACCCACACTTTCATATCAGCAAGTTTTGTGAAAACGCATAATTTGAATGATCTTGAATTAGCAAGACCTGTATTAATAGCCACCCCGGCAAACAGACCATAGCCCACTTCTATAGCCCAAGGGTATGGGTAGATATCCAAGGCGAAGTCTTCTGGGTGGACCCCATCCTTATAGACTATAAGGGTTTGGACCTCATCCTAGGGATGGATTGGTTAACCAAGCATAAAGGGGTGATAGATTGTGCAAGAAGGAAGGTAACCCTAACCAATGAAGAGGGAGCTATCATCACTTTTTAGATGCCTTCCTAGAAGCTCGGGAGACCGCGTCTCAATCAGATAGCACTAGAAGAAGTACCGGTAGCCCGAGAATACCTGGACGTCTTTCCCGAGGATTTTCCAGGGATGCCACCCAAGAGAGATATCGAATTCAGAATTGATCTAGTGCCCGGGACCACCCCCATCTCTAAGAGACCCTACCGGATGGCCATGAATGAATTGGAGGAAATGAAGCAGCAGATAGAGGACCTTGAGCGGAAGGGATACATTAGACCCAGCACTTCCCCATGGGGAGCCCCCATCATCTTCGTCGAGAAGAAAGATGATAAGGCTAAAAGCATGTGTGTGGATTATAGGGAACTAAATGAGGTGACCATTAAGAACAAGTACCCATTAACCAGGATTGATGATCTGTTCGATCAATTAAAGGGGGCCACGGTATTCTCCAAGATTGATCTCTGGTCAGGATACCACCAATTGAGAATAAGAGAAGAAGACATACCCAAGATGGCCTTCACATCCAGATATGGGTTGTACGAGTGTATAGTCATGTCATTTGGACTCACCAATGCCCCTGCATTCTTCATGAACATGATAAACAAGGTGTTCATGGAATACTTGGATATGTTCATAGTAGTGTTCATTGACGATATCTTAATTTATTCCAAGATCCGAGAAGAGCATGAAACCCACAGTCGTTTGACCCTAGGAAAACTCAGGGAACACCATTTGTACGCCAAATACAGCAAGTGCAAGTTCTAGACGTCGGAAGTAAAGTTCTTGGGGCATATCATCACGGGCAAGGCATCGCAATAGACCCCGCCACCATGGAAGCAGTAACATATTAGCTGCCACCCACCAACATATCAGAGATACAGAGCTTTTTGGGATTAGCTGGATATTATCGCATATTCACAGACCATAAGAGCCTGAAGTACATCTTCATGCAGTCGGATCTAAACCTCAAGCAAAGACGATGGTTGGAACTAATCAAGGATTATGACTTAGGCATTCACTACCATCCCGACAAGGCGAACGTGGTGGTTGATGCTTTAAGTCAGAAGGGATATTGTAATGCCATCATGGTACAGGATCATGCCTCTTTGTTATATAAGGAAATGGAGAGGTTAAACCTCAGGATAACTACTAGAGCCTACCTAGCCACTCTAGAGGCTAGACCGATCTTAATCGACCAGATTCGCATAGCTCAGCTTGGGGATCCCGACATAGCCGTGATCAAGAAAAACATGAGGCAGGCATGGCCCCAGGGTTCTCAGAAGATGTGAACGGCACCGTGTGGTTTGGAAACTGGTTGTGTCTGCCAAATAAGCCAGAACTGAGGACCTTAATTTTGAGAGAGGCCCACAATACTTTGTACTCCATCCATCCCAGAAGTACAAAGATGTACCAGGACTTGAAGGAGAGATATTGGTGGGTTAGTATGAAAAGAGAGATCGCCCAGTTCGTGGTCATGTGTGACACCTATTGGCGAGTGAAGGATGAACATCAGAGGCCAGCAGGATTGTTATAGCCCCTCAAAGTTCCCGAATGGAAATGGGAAGAGATCGGAATGGACTTCATCACCGGACTTCCAAAGACCCAAGCTGGGTATGACTCTATATGGGTAATCATTGACCAGCTTACGAAGGTAGCCCACTTCATAGCCGTCAAGACGACCTTCAGTGGCCCTAAATTAGCTGATCTGTATATGGCCCGAATAGTATGCCTTCATGGAGTTCCAAAGAAGATAGTTTCAGAAAGAGGAAATGAGTTCACATCCATATTTTGGAAGAACATCCAAGAGGAGATGGGAACAAGACTGAACTTCAGCACAGCGTATCACCCACAAACAGATGGACAGACCGAGAGGGTGAACCATATTTTGGAGGATATACTTAGGGCATGTGCCCTAGATTTTGGAGGAACGTGGGACAAAAATCTACCATATGTTGAGTTCTCTTACAACAACAATTATCAAGCCAGTCTACAGATGTTGCCATTTGAAGCCTTATACGGACGTAAGTGCAGGACGCCCTTGTTGTGGGACCAGACCGGTAAATCCCAAGTATTTGGTACGGACATTCTCCGGGAAGCTGAAGAAAAGGTAAGAATCATTCGAGATAAATTGAAGACAGCCTAGTCCCAGCAGAAGAGCTACGCCGATAATCGCCGCCGGGACTTAGCTTTTGAAGAAGGAGATCATGTCTACCTCAGAGTCACCCCCCTCTGAGGCACTCAGAGGTTCAATATGAGAGGGAAGTTAGCACCCCGCTATGTTGTCCCTTTTAGGATCATCAGACGCCAGGGAGAGGTCACCTATCAGTTAGAGCTGCCACCCTCACTAGCTAGGATACACGATGTGTTCCATGTATCACAACTAAAGAAGTGTCTACGGGTACCAACAGAGCAAGTCAACCTCTAGCAGCTCAACATCCAAGAAGACCTAACCTACGTCGAGAAACCACTCCGAATCTTGGAAGTCAAAGAAAGGATAACTAGGAGCCGGTCATTAGCTTTTGCAAGGTTCAATGGAGCAATCATCCGGTTGAAGAGGCTACATGGGAGAAAGAAGATGAATTAAAAGCTCAGCACCCCGGGTTATTCAAGAATTAATCTGAATCTCGAGGACGAGATTCTCTGTAAAGGGGATAGGATTGTAACACCCCACATTTTCTAAGGTAAAATAAAATGTGAAAAAGAAAAATTTTTGAAAATAAAATAAATTAAGGGATTATTTGAATTAAAGAAAAGGTAAAAGCACCAAAATAAATCAAAACATAGATAAATAATTCAAATTCAGAGTTGATAAAATTATGGTAGGTTCTATAAGCCAAGATATATTTTTTGGGAATTTTTACAACATTTTAGTGCCTTTGCCTCTAGCTCTAAAGTTATATATTAATTTCTGGAATTATTTCAATCAGAAAATGAATTTAAAATGCTTTTGGGCTGCCTCCCTCAAATCTCCCTTAGCCCGGCCCAGTCCAGCACTGCGTCACTGATAGGTGGGACCCATTTGTTGGTGTTGTGCCCTCTCTCTCCCTCCCGCGCCCCACTTGGACCCACCTGTCGGTCACTCGTGCCCTCCCTCGATCTCTGTTCACCGGGGCCTGTATGTCGGCGCGCTCTCCATCGATAGCGCCCACTGACAGGTGGGGGCCACCTGTCAGCACTGTCTTGCCCAAAGGAAAGGGATCCTCTTTCCATCGCCGGTGAGACCTCTTACCAAATCCACCGCCGCCATCCACCGTTCATCCAATTGAACCTGGGATCTTGACCCCCGATCGCCGGTGATTACATTCCCCCACACCCGACATGGTTTCATCTAGATGGCAAGGAATTGCTCGCATGGAAGGCTCGCCGTAAAAAATGGGATTTTGCTTCGGGTTTCCCTCGCATGGAATTGCTAGCTTTGGCCCGGAGGCCTTCGGAGGCCTGCCTCGCCGAAGCTTCGGCCCGAGGAGCAGGCTTCGACGGGCCTAGCCAAAGGCCAACTTCGGGCTGAATTCTAGAGATAGAGTTTGAGTCTGATTCTGGCTAATTTTATCCCTACGCATGATTAGGCTGAATCTTAACAGATTAATCTTAGAGATTAGAATACTAGCCCCTATAAATATAGGGGTGAGGCCGGTTCATTAACCCCCCAACACAAATCAAACAAAAAGCCCTAGGTTTGAACCATACCTTTACTTTTACTTTTATTTTTCTGCAACCTTTGTGGTTTTGCCTAGAAGCCCTCCGCCGACCACTTCGGAACAGTGGTAATCCTTGTTACTTCGCTTGTGAAGTATCTGTTAATCTATGTAATAGATTGCTATCGCCTTGTTACTTCGCGTGTGAAGTATCCGCTAATCTGCGTAACAGATTGCTATCTTCATTTCTCTAGTGCAACACTTAGCAGAATTTAGTCCCTAGGCTGAATTGGCACTTGATCTCTGTTCTGTTGCAGGTTTTCACGCTCGAAGACGCTTTGCCGGAGGTGTCCGGAGCTAGGAGACTGGTTCCGGAGGCTGCCAGAACACCCTTCGATGGGAATACTGCTTCGACTACCCGTGCCGGACCGTCACGCTATTGTCGGTTTGACCAAGTCCCGCGCGCCAACACACTCCGCAGTAGGCTTCATCACGACAGGCTTCGCCACGTTTGCACCCCACGCCAGACGAAGTCACGCCAGAGCATTGCGTTTGAGTTATTTCATCGTGTTAGAGACTTCGCACCAAATCCCGCTGTTCGGAGGTGATTGTCGCGTCGAGATCTGTTCGGAGCCTGCCTTCGGCCAGATTAGCCCGAACGCCAAAGGTACCCTTCTGTGGGACCCTTCGCATCACACACCGAAGGTACCCCTTCGGCGATACCCTTCGCATTGTATACTTCAAATTAGTTAGACTTCGTCCAGATTGTTGTTTTATTCTATTTAATATATTTCTTTTCGGCTAATTGGATTATTTCTGTGTGATCTGATTACTTGGCGACTCCACCCCCCCTTACCACTGTTAAGGGTAGTCGGAACGTGACGTCAGTGTTGTGTTACGCTTAGGCTTGTCCCTAAGTATCCATACACTTTTGGATCGTCGAACTGACCCAAGTGCGGGGGCACGTTTTCGTGTCAACACACTTTTTGGCGACTCCGCTGGGGAAGGCTACGCCAACATGATGGGTACATATACATCGGCCGCCGGTACATCTACGACGACCACTGCATCTACACCATCGATGGATCCCATGGGAGGCGCAGATATCGACAACCGCAACATCATGACGCCTACCCTTGAAGATATTCCTGCAGAAGACCGAGCAGAGATTGAGGCAAAGATGAAGGCACTCCAGTACCTCATGCTGGGGAGCTACGTCAAGACACGCGCATGCTTCATCAAGCGCGACATCAACGTCCCTAACCTCGCTCGGACCCAGGTAACACCAGTATCGCCTCGTTATCTTCTTTAGAAATTGAGCAAAAGATAGCCACATCAGTAGATCAAGCTATTAGCGCTTCGCTAGCCAATCGTCTAGATTCGGTAGTTAGCTCTCAAGTGGAGGCGACACTTAGAAGGTTCGGCTTTACCGAGGTCATATCACCAGCTCCGATTGCTAGTATACCTCTGATAAATTACATTTACAGTAGAACTGACGGTAGTACCGGCAAAGCCATCACGTCTCTAGCCTCGATAACCATGGCCGAGACCAGTCACCATGCTTACGGCCAAAGTAGCACCGCCTCCACCTAAACCGTCGCTAGTTTTTCCCACATTGCACGTGCCGCATGCACAAGCGCATAGGCCCGAACACGTCGTACATCCCGAGCTAGCGCATGAGGAAGAAACCCGTGGCTGCCGCGCCGACATACCACAATGTGTCATGCCCCCGCATGAGAGACGCATGCAGGCAGTGTGCCAGGATGATATTGAGGAATGGATCCACGTACTATTTAGGGAGTGCACCGGTTTCGTACCCAGGGGTCGAGCTAGTGTTTACCGAAAGTCGTACCCCGATCATTTCGATACAATACCTTACCCTCGCGGCTATAGAGTCCCTGAATTCACCAAGTTCGATGGTGAGGGTAACAAGACCACACTAGAGCATGTCAGTCAGTTTTTAGTACAGTGTGGAGAAGCTAGTAGGTTGGATGCTTTAAAACATAGACTATTTTCTCTCTCACTATCCGACATCGCTTTCACTTGGTTTCCGGTGCTCCCGCCGAACTCCATACAAACATGGGCTGAATTAGAGCAAAAATTCCATGACTACTTTTACACAGGTGAAACAGAACTTAGGCTTTCACACTTGACATCGGTTAGACAGAAATCTAGCGAGTGCGTCTCTGATTATATCAAGCGCTTTCGAGATACCAAAAATCGGTGTTTTAGTCTTAATATTTCGAAAATGGATTTGGCGGATGTAGGACCAAAAGTAGCGACCAGAGGTGGGTGAATGGGCACCTAAAAAATTCTTACGAATCAATGGCCTTCTCCCAACACCCAACGCACCTCAACAGACAACTAACAGAAACAAGAACAGTCCATAGGTCCAAAAATAATCTAGCCTAAAACAACCAGTGACCTAGAAATAAGGACACCAAAATAGTGCTTATAGGCAGATTAACAAATCGTTTAAAACATGGACATTTCAACCTTCTCAAAAATAAATCATCACAGACATTTAATCTTAAGTGCACGTGAAACGAGAAATCTTACTGTTCAAAGTTGTCTCTAGTTCGATACTTGTCGAAGCCCGAGCAAACGTGTCGAAGCTTGAATGTCCGGCTATCGAAGCTTGCATGCATCGCTCGAAGTCTGCATAACAGACTGTCGAAGCCTACTTCGAAGTTAGCTGTGAAGCCTGCATTCGGTCAGACCTTCGAACAGAGCACAACTTCAACAAATTTTTGTGTCGTTCGAAGCTTCAGCGTGTGCACTCCAAAATCTGACCGAAACCCACTTCGCTGGACAAAAAGAGCCTCGGGCGAAGTTCCCGTGCTGGCTTCGACTCTGTTGAAGAACAACCGAAGCTTGTTATACTGTGTTGTGGGGCCCACAGTCTGAACTTCGAATAAACACTTCGAACATGACAAAGTACAAACGAAGTATCCAAGCAAGATCTCAGAAGAATGTGCAAACTTTCCCATGTGAAGAAAACGTTGCCTCGAAAAACGTGCACAAAAACAAATCAACAGCGAAGCTAATCACAACTTGCTCTCGGAGCCACACGAAAACCACTATCGAAGCAATTTGTAGAGAAGCTAGACAGTAGCCTGTAGGGCTACGATGCAAGCTGCTACAAAAACTCACAGACCCCCCATGCCGCACAGTACCTCCGGTGGGACCCACACCTAGAAGCTACCAGAAAAGACAACACACGGCTGCTAGTTCTTGGAAGCTATGACGCGAGCTGTCTATCTAGGCCATAGACTCCATAATCTAGAGAGCAGACTCGGCAGAAGGAGATGGAATAAATGGAACCTCGCACAAGGACTAGCTAGCTAGCCTGCTGCTCTACAGAACGTGCAAACGCGCAAAAAATAATCCAGTCATGCAACAAAAGAAAACCGTGAAGAACTGTAGCAGAATAAAAGAAGTTGTCGCACATAGACAATCAATCCAGGCACGCAAAACGAGGCCACAATAAATGACTCCACATAGAGACTATCGATGGCTGAGAATAGGAGAATAGCACCTGGTGAAGCAATTTCTTTATCACAGAAGCGAATCGTGCGAGACGAACAGCAGCGGCGATTTTAGAGAAAAAAGAATAACACACTTGCCGGCGGCGCAAACAGGAGAAACAGAGACAATGACCCAATCTTTTCTATTAGTAAAGTGATTTCAGCAAGGGTAACCCTAACCCTAGGGATTGGGGCCCTATTTATAAGCAGCCCAATAGCCTAGGAAAAATACCAAAAGACCCTTAGGGTTTTACAAACACTGAAATAAAATGGAAAAGACCAAAATGCCCTTACGATATTTTTACAGACTCGACTGACAGACTGTGGGCCTAAAGGCAAAATAGTAAACTCCTAATTACAGATGACTTATCCTAAAGCGGAGCTTTCGTAGTGACTACGGCTTCGCCTCAGAACGGTCAGATCCAAGATTAGCGGTTGTCTGTTTTGCGCCGAAACTGACAAAGCGCCCACCGTCTTTGCACCAGGTACTCGGATTGGGCCGGCCCGACTCCGCAGCTCTCTCAGCCCGGCAATTGCTCGCCGTCTGTGTACCTGAGTCAATCCCGGTCAACAGCCCAGTGGATCCTCTGCTGCTCCTAGCCCATGTACCCGGATTGGGCCAGCCCGACTTCGCGGCCCCTCTACCCGACAGTCGCTTGCTGCCCGTGTACCTGAGTCACATGCGGCCCAGACTCAGCAGGTCTTCTCTTCTCTTCAGTCCTCTTTGACTTCCGTTGACAATCACTCATCACATCTGGAGCCATGAGGCCCATACTCTTCAGCATGGCTCCTTAGCGGATCTAGCTTTTAGCGGGTTGCGTTCTGAAATTAAAGAGAGACTAGACAACCAACACTTTTTAGAAGTTATCCAAGTCTTACAATAGGCTCTGGTCCAGGAAGGCCAAGCTAAAGATAAAAAGTTCATTAAGACCTTTAACAAGCCTAGGGGTGAAGTCCACGTGATGGAGCACTCCGACGAGGAAGAATCAGAGGAAGAAGAAGATTCAGTCGACATGTACGTGGTTGAATGGGTTTGGAACACTAAGAGCAATCCTGTTACTTGCTCCGAGTTATGGCCATCTCCCACCAAGAATCAGCTTAGCGAGGTCAAATACTCGTTCGATATAACTAAGTGTGATAAAATATTTGATTTCCTCTTGAAGAACCAGCTTCTCAGGTTGCCTAAAGGCCAAGTCATTCCATCTGCCGATGAGCTAAAGAAACACCCCTAATGTAAGTGGCATGATTCGCATTCACATTATACTAATGACTGCAATGTTTTTCGTCGACAGGTTCAATCGGCCATAGAGGAAGGACGATTGAAGATAGACCATAGTCCAAAGATTAAGCTGGACAAAGACCCCTTTCCCATGAACACTGTCAGCCACGACAAAAATAAAGTGTTGATTCGGCCGGAGCAGGCCGAGTCAACCAAAAGGAAAGCGGTCATTATTGGAGAATCACGCACACACACACTCATACCTAAGAACCCAGAAGTAGGAGTGTGGAAGCGGAATGTCAACACATCTCCTTCGGCTAGGGCTCGCAAGAAGCCGAAGGTAACATATCAGATGATGTTAAACAAACACCAAAGAAAAGCTAAGGAAACAGGCCCTCGAGCAAAAGAGCTAAGTCAACCGAAGGGGCCAAAGCAGCTGGAGGGTGGCTTCGGACCACAGTGGTCGAACCCTCCGCATGATGGCTTAGGACCACAGTGGCCGAACCCTCCGTATGATGGCTTTGGGCCATAGTGGCCGAACACTCCCTGCGGTGGGTTCGGACCCCAGTGGTCGAACCCTCCGTACAATAGCTTCGGACCCCGATGGCCGAGCCCCACGCAGAATGAGTTCAGACCTCAATGGCCAAACCCGGCCCCACTCTGGACAGGCCCTCTGGCGGGAGGCTTCAGCCCACAATGGCCGAACATACCTGCGGCCTGGCAGCACCCTTCGCTAATATGGTCTGAGGTGTCGTTGATCTAGTCGAACCTGCCTCCAGGTAATGGGTTCAGCTCCAAGTGGGCGAAGCCACTGGAGCCGCCGATGCCTCCGCCATACAATTGGGTGGGGACCCCGTGGGCTCCGTACGTATCACAATCAGAGTACCCTCCGCAACATAACACCATCCCTTGTTTTCCTTCGGAGTACTATAAATGGCACGGACAAACAGACGTGGCGGAGGGAGACATCGTCCACAGGCTATCTGTAGTACCTCTGAATCGACTCACACGGGACAGAGTCAGGGGAGAGGAGCGTGAAGAGGTGAAGGATGGGAGGTCCGAAGTTATCACAGTCAGAGTAGGGTCTCAGGAAGTCCCAATCTCGAAGGCTTCCTCACCGAAGCCTGGCAGAGGTAAGTCTCCTACTCTAGCCGAGGCCAGCACCAGAGCCTAGTCCGATCGGCCAAACGAGGCCGATCTAATTGTCAAGGACCACAGTGAAGGCCCCTCCGATTATGAAGCACACGAGGCTGACCTGGAAAGTACCCCTTCGGCCAAAAATCACAAAGACAGGACAGTGGTGTCTGGTACCAAGCCACAACCATTTTGGGCACCTCGAGGTATGTCCAAATCATAGAAAAAGGCATCTGCAACGCCTATGGGCATAAGATATGCGCAAGAAGAAAGCCGAGGACGAGCGAGACGCCATCTTTGAGGAGATCCACCATCGGCCAACGACGAGACAGGTATGGAGGATTAAGCCGGTTGAGATAACCAACCCAGCTCCTAGCCCGAGCGACGACGACAATGACATGCTCGACGACGACTACTCGCCCATCTCCGACGGACCCGCACCTCAGGCGCTGGACATCAACTTCATCATGTTGCCCGCTGAGTTCACCCTACCATAGGACGAGGCTGAGGTCGCTCAGTTGAACCTCGGCCCGCGCAATGCTATTTTTGAAAAACTCGAGGATATGACTCGCCATCTAAAGCCTCTCTATGTTAGAGGACACATTGATGGGAAGCCGATCTCCCGGATGCTTGTTGACGGTGGCGTCACTGTTAACCTAATGCCTTACTTTCTATTGAAAAAACTTGGAAGGGACGAGGAGGAATTGAAGAAAACTAACTTAATGCTCAACGGCTTCAATGGCGAGAGTTCCGAGGCCAAAGGCGTGCTCTCCATGGAGTTGATAGTAGGCAACAAGACGTTGCCAACAGCATTCTTCATCGTTGACGTGCAAGGTAACTACAGTGTGCTACTCGAGCATGACTGGATTCATGCAAACTGTTGCATTCCTTCTAATTTGCACCAATGCCTGATTCAATGGGACGGCGATGAGGTAGAGGTCATACCATCAGACACTTCAGCCTAGGTATCATTGGCCGATGTATCCATTGACGCCATCCACAACAAAGTAGAATGCCTATCTGGTAGGGATCTTTCGGATTACGACTTTGTTAGCGTGTCCAGAGGACATTTCGTATCAGTGTTTGTAAAGTCGGCTGGTGTAGCACGGCTATTCCTAAATTAGTAGTCATGTCCAGCAAAGGTAATCTAGATTGGCTGAAGTCGCGTGTAGAGCAATATCGGTCTGCTAAAGACGCTTTTTCCGAGGCCATCGAAGACTTTAGCGAAGTAGAAAAATTAGGGCAAGGTTTTGCGTCAACCGATCCTTTAGAAGAAATCGACATAGGCGATGGTAGCATCCCAAGGCCGACTTTTGTAAACCAACATTTGCAGGCTGATGAGAAGGCCAGAGTAATAAAGTTGCTTCGGTCGTACGTCGATTGTTTCGCATGGGAGTATAGCGAGATGCCCGGACTAAGCCGTGAGCTCGTGGAGCATCGGCTACCTATCAAACCCAGATTTAGGCCTTATAAACAGCCTCCGTGTCGCTTTAATTCGGTCATTTATGACTGAGTTAAAGAAGAAGTGGAGCGATTACTCAAGACTGAGTTTATTAGGCCATGCAGGTATGCTGAATGGGTCGCTAACATTGTGCCTGTAGAAAAAAAGGGGAGCGGCAAGATACGAGTTTGTATTGATGTCACAGATCTAAACAAGGCCACTTCGAATGATGAGTATCCAATGCCAATAGCCAACATGCTAATCAATGATGCTTCAAGATGCAAGGTACTAAGTTTTCTTGATGGCAATGCTGGTTATAATCAATTTTTTATGACCGAAGAGGACGTCTACAAGACAGCCTTTCGATGCCCTAGTTTTGTCGGCTTGTTCGAGTGGGTCGTTATGACTTTTGGTCTAAAGAATGCTGGCGTTACATATCAATGTGCTATGAACTTGATCTTTCATGACTTGCTAGGAGTTATGTTAGAAGTATACATAGATGATGTTGTAGTCAAATCGAACGCTATGGGAAACCACTTAGCCGATTTGAGAGTTGCTTTTGATAGGATGCGACAGTATGGTTTGAAAATGAACCTGCTCAAATGTGCTTTTGGTGTGTCGACGGGCAAGTTCTTAGGATTCATGATTCATGAAAGAGGTATAGAAATTTATCCTAAGAGGCTTGAGAAGACTAGAAACTTTGCAGCGCCGACATGCAAGAAAGATGTGCAGAAGTTGCTAGGCAAGATGAATTATTTGTGTTGCGTTATATCTACCTTGTCTGGCAAGATTGATGCCTTTGTCCCTATACTCCGGTTAAAGAATGAAGCCAAGTTCACTTGGGGGGCAAGTCAGCAAAGCGCCTTTGAAAAAATTAAAGAGTGCTTATCATCACCACCCGTGGTGAGAGCACCAAAAGCAGGAATTCCGTTTCGGCTGTACATCGCCGCCGAAGATAGCGTGATAGGGGTCGTGCTAACCCAGGAAGTGGAGAAAAGAGAGTACATCATCACATTCTTGAGCCACCGCCTGCTAGACGCCGAAACTAGGTACGTATTTGTGGAGCGTTTATGTTTATCACTTTATTATGCATGTACCAAATTATGTCACTATCTTCTTCCTACTACATGTATTGTCGCTTGCCAAATCAATGTCATAAAATACATGTTGCAAAAGACAATTCTAAGTGGAAGAATTGGAAAGTGGGCTTGCGCTTTGATCGAGTACGATTTGGCCTATGAACCTTTAAGAGCTATGAAAGGCCAAATTGTCGCTAATTTTATAGTTGATCACCACATAGATGTCAGTTGGAGTGACAATGTTTCTCTAATTGAGGTAGTTCCATGGAAACTTTATTTTGATGGTTCGGCTTGTAAGAATGGCCAAGGTATCGGGGTCGTCCTCACATCTCCTAATGGTTCACACTTTGAAACCTCGGCCCGTTTAGAATTTCCTTCTACTAATAACCAAGTTGAATATGAGGCTTTATTGCTAGGACTAGAATTGCTAGAATCTATAGGTGTTAAACATGTCCATGCATATGGTGATTCTCTATTAGTAGTGCAACAAGTAGCTAAAATGCTCAATGCTTTAATGGCTTGCTAAATAGTTGCTTGGATAAATGTTTAGACATAGTTGCTACTTTTGACGACTTCAAAATCTTTCACGTGTCAAGAGAAGCCAATTCAATTGCAAATGATTTGGCTCAGCAAGCATCTGGCTATCAAGTCAGGAGAGGAAAATTTTTTGTACAAGAAAAGCCAAGGTTTGATCTTACTACCAAAGCTAGAAGCTTCAGGCAGGCGCGAGGTCTGTCGAACCCTTTGGGTCGGACCACTCCGGCCACCGGAGAGTGCCACGTGCTGGAGCCCTTAGGCCGGAACACTTCGTCCACCGAAGGGTCTTGCACGCTGGAGCCCCTGTGCCGAAGCCCGTTGGACAGCGGAGATCTTCGGGAGCCAGAACCCTCCGATGGAAGACTTCGGCCTGATCGACTCCACACGCCCAACCCAGTCAGGCTTCGGTAGAAGTGAGAAAGGCCCGTGGGCACTCTGAAATCAGCAGCTTAAACATCACTCTATGAAAGGAGTCAGCAAATCCTCTGGTTGTCCATAAGGACGATTGGAGAATTCCAATCGTCGAGTATTTGAGAAACCCTAGTCAAAGGGTTGATCGGAAAGTTCGGCGACAAGCATTTAAATTTGTGTTGCTAGATGATGTACTATATCACTGAACTATTGATGGAGTACTTTTAAAGTGTTTAGACGATGAACAATCCCAGGTAGCTATGGGAGAAGTCCATGAAGGGCTTTGTGGCACTCATCAGTCGGCCTAGAAAATGAGTTGGATGCTCAAAAGAGCAGGTTTCTACTGGCCGATTATGATTGAGGATTGTTTCAGATATTATAGAGGGTGTGAAGCATGCCAGAAGTTTGGTAACATTCAGCTAGCTCCTGCTTCATTACTTAACCCTGTTTTCAAGCCATGGCCATTCTGAGGTTGGGGTCTAGACTTCATCGGTCAGATCTATCCTCCTTCTTCAAAAGGGCATCGGTTCGTGTTGATGGAAACAGACTACTTCACCAAATGGACCGAAGTCGTGCATCTCAAGAATATGACTCACAATGAGGTAACTGATTTTATCTTGAAGCACATTGTACATAGATTCGGTATTCCCCAAACTCTCACTATAGATCAAGGTACTTCGTTTGTTTCTAAAAAAGTGAGAGACTTTGCCGAATTTTATGGTATTAAGTTAATAAACTCTTCACCATATTATGCTCAGGCCAATGGTTAGGCTGAGTCTAGTAATAAAACTGTGATTAAGCTCATTAAAAGGAAAATCGAAGAGTTCCCTAAGAGGTGGCATGAAGTGCTTTCCGAGGCGCTATGGGCATGTAGAATTGCAAAGCACGGTGCTACCAAAGTTATTCCATATGAGCTAGTATATGGACAAGAAGTCGTTTTACCTATAGAAGTATATCTTGGCTCTTTAAGAGCTCTAAAGCAAGATGGCTTATCGGTCGATGAATATGAGACTCTTTTGAAGGATAATCTAGAAGAAGTGACCGATAAGAGGCTAAGGGCTTTAAAAGCTATAGAGAGAGACAAGAGGAGAGTAGCTAGAACCTACAATAAGAAAGTTAAACCAAAATCGTTTAAAGTTGGTGACTTGGTTTGTAAGACGAATTTGCCCTTAGGCACTAAGAGTCCCAAATTTGGCATGTGGTCACCTAGTTGGGAAGGCCCTTTCAAAATAGCCAAAATCGCTTCAGGTAATGTCTATGTGCTAGAATCTCTGCAAAGAGAGCGGTTTCAAAGAGCTTTGAATGGTAGGTACTTGAAAAAGTATTTCTTGAGTGTGTGGTAAACTGCTTGAAAGTGTCAAAAGGCCGATATGGGAGGTATCGTCCTTAGCCCGTTATGCTTTTAGTTCACTTAGTTCACTAAAAGGCATGGGGGCATGTGTTGATAGCAAAAATGGCATTAAATGGTTAAGATTGTCAAAATATCAATTTTGGTAATTTGGGCCAAAAATACACATGTCCTGGATCGGGCTAAAGCCCTACAGGGCTGAAGGCCCATTGACCTATGGGCTTCGGAAGTTTCCAGCAGGCCTGCTAGCTTTGGCCCGAAGGACTTCGGAGGCCTGCCTCGCCAAAGCTTCAGCCCGAGGAGAAGGCTTCGGCGGGCATGGCCAAAGGCCCACTTCGGGCTGAATTCTAGAGATAGAGTTTAAGTCTGATTCTAGCTAATTTTATCCCTACGCATGATTAGGCCGAATCTTAACAGATTAATCTTAGAGATTAGAAGACTAGCCCCTATAAATATAGGGGTGAGGCCGATTTATTAACCCCCAACACAAATCAAACACAAAGCCCTCGCTTTGAACCATACCTTTACTTTTACCTTTACTTTTCTACAACCTTCGTGGGTTTGCTTGGAAGCCCTCCGCTAGACACTTCGGAACAGTGGTAATCCTTGTTACTTCACCTGTGAAGTATCTGTTAATCTACGTAATAGATTGTTATCGCCTTGTTACTTCGCTTGTGAAGTATCCGCTAATCTGCGTAACAGATTCCTACCTTCGTCCGAACGCCGAAGGTACCCTTCGACGGGACCCTTCGCATCAGACGCCGAAGGTACCCCTTCGGAGATACCCTTCGCATTGTATACTTCAAATCAGTTAGACTTCATCCAGATTGTTGTTTTATTCTGTTTAATATATTTCTTTTAGGCTAATTGGATTATTTCTATGTGATCTAATTACCTAGCGACTCCACCCCCTTACCACTGTTAAGGGTAGTCAGAACGCAACGTCAGTATTATGTTACGCTTAGGCTTGTCCCTAAGTATCCGTACACTTTTAGATCGCCGAACTGACCCAAGTGCGGGGGCACATTTTCGTGACAACAGGGTGCAAGCCAGGGCATTGGTCGGTAGCACCCGAGGCACTATAAGGACCGGTCTGCGGGATCTGTTGCAAAACATTTCGTACTAACCACAAGTCTTGTGGGTAAGTCCTAACTAGAGGTATGAGGCGTTCCAACTTAAAGCACCATAGTGGAGGGGGCAAGTGATACCTGCGGGTGGCTTGTACTGATGAGGCTCAAGGGGGTACGTCGTTGGCCCAACGCGTTGGGGCGCCATATGAAACCCATAAGAGGGTGTTATTGAGTTGGTGCGCCCCATGCTAAAGGTTTTGGCATGAGTTCCTTCGGGGTGACGTGGTGTCATCACGACATACTTTGGTGTGTGGGAATGAGTGCCTTGTGGGCACAGTAGTACACCTCTGATCAGAGTATAATCTTTTAGAAAAGTCGTACCCACGGTCAAGGGTAGGTTGGGCAATGTTCACCGTAGTTAGTTTACTTGTATATGAATGATTGCATGGCATATAAGGACTATTGAGCGAGGGTGGGCTGACTGTACCCCTCGAGGTAGAAGATGATGCATTGACTCATGATTTAATTTTCTGTACTAATAACCTGATCACATTAACTGCTTTACAAACATACGTTTCTGCAAACATGAGCCACTACCTTCCTTTGTTATTACCTTGCATTATAATTGCATTTCGGTGGCTTGCTGAGTACGATTATACTCACCCCTATTGACTCACCACACTAGAGGTAGCGTACTACGAAGAGAACGATGGTCTGGAGTAGCGACCCAGTCAAGGCGCGAGACTGGAAGAAGGCGTTCATTTAAAGGATTTATTTTCCTAGTTTCTCTTTCATTTATCACTTTTGTAATAATGTGGTCTACGAACCATCTTTGATTGGCGTACTGTACGCGGTCATGTGATGAACGTCTTGCATTTATTATTTTTCCTTAGAAATTCAATAATGTCTGAAATTATTATATTCTGGGCATTACACCCTCCACTGCCGCCCACACACCTTGTGTGCGCATGGAGATTTTCATCTTCATCGCCCACACCCCGTAGTTGTTCTTCGCAAGCATGGGGTAACAGAGAGTCACCCTCATTTCCTTCAATTGTTGCACGATCGGCTCATAGCCACCATCGACTCTATTGCCAACACACTAACACTTGGCTCTGATACCAAATTCACGTCACTTTACATGCACTACAGCTTAGACCGCTTCTCGCTACCAGCCAATGTGCATGCCCAACTAATCACCATACACACTAATCACCTACATGCACGGCTAAATACCTGCCTACGTACAAACTAACTCACTAAATAAATAATGCATTAACAATAAGATTAATCCTAACAAAATCAAGGAAATCCAATGAATGCAAGTTGACAAAAATGAATAGAGGCTAGAGAAAACTAGCGATGAGATGGTGCTTAGACGGAGAAAATGAACCAAAACTCAACAAGCAACAACTCATTGCAAGGAAAATGAAAAATATCTTTACACACTAGTACTGAGAACCATGCTCCAAAATAAAAACAAGAGAAGGACTTCCGGGGGCAATGTGCGCCTCTCATAGGCCAGGCGGATGTGACGTGCATTGGCGGTAGAAAAAACTAGGCATTAGCTATAGGAGAAAAGCCAGTGGCCAGCTGAAGAAAAGCCCGATGGCTGCAAAATCAGCTGACCGGCAAGGGAAAAGCCAGTGGTGGCTTGGAGGAAGAAGACAAATTTCTGATTAAAACTCATAGTTGGATTTAAGTGATAGTTCAAACCGTAGGAATTAAGGCTATTTTAGCTCACACAAAAATAAACAAAATAAAGGAAAATATTCTACTGTCCTTAGGGTATTTTTACAAACATAGAGCCCGACGGGCAAAAAGGTAAAAACACCTAATATATTTATTTTATCTGATGCTTTGTTTTTGTGACTTCCACGGCTTCACATTAGATTCATGTATCTTTTAGTGTATGATTGATGTGATTGACAGTTTTACGCTGAAGCCGCCAAAGCACTTCCCATCTTCGCATCGAGTACCCCGATTGGGCCGACCCAACTCCACAGCTCCCGCAGCCTGGCAGTTGCTCACCGCTCGTTTATATGAGTCAACCCCAGTCAAACCACGGGAAGTCCCTTACCGCCCTTGACATGTGTACTCGTATTGGACCAACATGACCCCATGATTCAATCAATCTAGTGATCGCCTATCCTTGTATCTGAGTCACACGTCCAAACCACGGTAAGTCTTCTCTTCCTTCGAAGTGCCTCCCTTCGGAGCACCCCTTTGAAGTGCCTCTCCTCGGAGATCTTCCTTCTCTTCTCTTCTCCGTTGACAATCACTCATCATATAGGAGCCATGAGGACCACAGTCTTCACCATGGCTCCTCAGAGGAGAGCCAAGCTGGTCTAGGTTCTCAATGTAACCAACCATTTTGATCACATGAGGACTCATTGGATTACCCTCTGCTAACATGCAGTTAAACAAGGCTTTTGAGACATTATATTACTCAGCCCTTGCTTGGTTCTCAAACATGTCCTTTAGCCCTATGATCATATCATAAGCATATATATTATCATATTGCTTCTGAAGTTCACAAGACATACACGCAAGCATGAGACAACTGACATCAACGAAATCACTAGAATGCTTCTCATAAGCACGCCTTTCTGCGAGGGTAGTATCATCCTTGGGTTCTTTAGTGTGGGGTATCTCTAGAATGTAGTCTTTTTTCTCTTGCTTGAGAACAATTCCATATTACGATACCGGTCAATTAAGTTTATTCCTTTTAGTTGTTCTCTTTAAAGAATAGATCACAAATTGAAAACAGAAGTGCTCTTAACAATAGTAGGTCCATGATCTACAAAATAATGCGAAGTTTAGCACTATGCTATGTTTATCTTCTATCCAATAAAATATGTTCCACTATATGAAAAATAGTCACTTTCCCTCTAATGACTAAAAGTGGCACAAGATCCATATTCTGAAGGTTATGTCCAAGAAAATTCAATGGATCGGAAGTTCCGATAAAAAGTATCAGAAGTTCCGGTTAATTTCTGGTCTCGATACAGAGAGAAAATCTTGCTTCGGAAGTTTCGATATGGTATCTGAAGTTCCGACGAGCCAGAAGTTCTAATTTAGAATCGGGGAATTTTTGTACTGATCAGAAGTTCTGATATGGTATCGGAAGTTCCGAGGTGGGCGATAACAGATTGGATCTGTTGCGTGTCGTACTATATCAGGAGACCTAAAATACCTTGTCGGAAGTTCCGATGCAGGATCGGAAGTTCCGACGTGGGAAAACAGATTGGATCTGTTATGGTTTTTAGGGTTTCGGGATGAGCATGACCTAGGGGCTCTCAGCCCTATATAAGGAGAGGAAGAGGACGTCTTGGGGCAAGCAATAAGCCTAGATTAGACCAAGCCACCCAAGAGTTCTCTCCTCCCCTTTCTTGATCTCAAACGTTGAGGTCAATGATCCCCGTCTCTCACGTGCGGTGCTAGAATGCTGTTGTGAGAGGTATTCCATCCCTATACGTGTGGACTTCATGGATACGTTGCTCCAATAGTGATGCTCATGAATATCTACATGTGAACAACTACGTCGTCTTCATCGATTGGATCGGCGAAGGATGGCAAGGACGAAGTAAGGAGAGGCTTGATGCGCTGCTCCAACATCTTCTTCTGCTTCACCTAGCGCGTATTGTGCTAGAAGGTATCGATCTATGATCTCCCACGTGCATGAACCTAGGGCCATAGGGCGGAAATTTTGAATTTGTTGGCTAGCGCAGCTCCCCAATTCCTCAATAGTGGTATCAGAGCCTATGTGTGTAGTGTTCGATCTGGATCCCTCATGTATAGAGATACATGGTGGAAAACAGATCTGTTCCTGTTCACGGCAGATCGGAAGTTCTGATATGATCAAAGTTTTGATGGTGGATCGGAAGTTTTGATACTGATCGTATGTTCCGATATCAAATAATGATTTGATATAGAAGGCAATTGTTGTGATGTGGGATACCGATATTGATCGGAAGTTCTGACAAATCGGAAGTTCCGATGTTAGATCAGAAGTTCCGACCCACGCAATTTTGAAAAACTAAGCTTGTTGACCCGGGTTTTTCAGATCCAAAATCCAGTCATTTGTAGATTTCTTGCCTAACTTTGTTTTGTAGATAATGTCGTGACTGGCATGGCCTTGGTTAAATGTGATGTCTGAGATGCATGCAATGAATGTAAATTAAATATGGCATGTGTGTCATGGTTATTTACAGCCTAAGGCTGATGTAAAATTCATTATGGCTTGCATGTCGTCTCTGCGGTGCTTCGGCCCATGTAATTAGTATAGCCTATGCGAGATGGACTAGTACTCTTCATGGAGGCCGGGAGCATGCACTCGAGGATGGGAGCCATGGACTTGTACATCACCATGTGAAGAAGGTCATGCTATGTCGCAGTTAATATAATTGCCTGTGATACTTTCTTATGTTCCTGTTATTCTATTCTTGCATGTTTCATGTGCGCTAGGAACATTATGATGCTAGAGTAGTTTTTCCTCAGAAAATTAAGTATTGATGCCCTTCCCAATATCTTCACCCACCAAGATTCGTTCTCATCGATAGTGGGTCTGCCAAAGCAGGGTGCTATCTTTTATCTCAACCAGTTGGGGTGGAAGTCGGACTTCTACACGCATAGTGTTGGTTCACTTGACAAGGCTATCAAAATGGTTTTGGGCCTTGGAGCATAGGAGTTGGGGTTGAGCATTGGATGCCTCGCCAACGACAAGAATCACATACGATGTGATTAGCAAGGATTTGCTCACCTATGTCAACTAGCTTCTAGTAGTGATGCCAAAGCTCACTAGGAGATAGCGTGACCATGGATCTTACGCCACTATTAGTCATGAGAGGGAAAGTGAATGGTTTAGATAGTGGAACATCTTTTAATGGATAGAAGATAAATATTGCATAGTTCTAAACCTCACATTTAATCTTTTGTAGATCATGGCACCTACGACGTCTACTGTTAAGAGCACTCCAGTTTTTAATTTGTGATCTATTCTTGAACGAGATAAATTGTCTGGAACGAGCTTTATGGATTGGTATCAAAACTTGATAATTGTTCTCAAGCAAGAGAAAAAGGATTATGTTCTAGAGTAACCTCACTCTGATGAACCAGGAGAGGATGCTTCTGCAGCAGATAAGCGTGCTTATGAGAAGCATGCTAGTGATTATGTGGATGTCAGTTGCCTGATGCTTGTCTGCATGTCCTCTCAGTTCAGAAATAGTATGAGGAATGTGATGCTTACGATATGATCATAGGGCTTAAAGGCATGTTTTGTCAGCTAGCGTAGCTCCCCTATTCCCCAACATATTCAACTAACTCCTAGTGAGCTTTGGCATCACTCCTATAACCTAGACGATATAGGTAAGCCACCATTTGTTAATCACATCATAGGTGACTCTTGTTTGTTGGGGTAGCATCTCATGCCTGACTCCCAACTCCATACCCCAAAGCCCAAAACCATTTTGATAGACTTGTTAAGCAAACCAATACTATGCATGCGGTAGTCCGACTTCTACTCTAATTGGTCAAGATAAAAGACAGTACCATGCTTTGGCAGACCCACTATCGATGATCGAGAACCTTGGTAGGTGCAGCTATTTAAAAGTGCATCAATACTTAATTTTCTGAGGGAAAACTATTCTAGCAAGGTAATGATACCTATCGTGTATGAATTTGCAAGAATAGTATGATAAGGATTGTTGATAGCAAAAAAAATGACATTAGTGGTCAAAATTGTTAAATTGTCAAAATTGGTATAATTTGGCTGAAAATATGCAGTTCTTGGCACAACCCCGTCTAACCGGCCATAGACCATCGGTCTGACCGTCCACACTTCAATCTGACTGGCCCTATAAGCCCGGTCTGACCGGCCAGTCCGAGCTAAATTAATTAATCTCTGGTTGTTTTGATCTCTAAACAATTTGTAATGACTTAGACCATACCCAAATCAATCTAAGGTACAAATTAAGCCCAGGGATGACAAAACCACCCCCTATAAATATAGGGGCAAGGCCAATTCAAGGGGACATCAAAAAATAAATCCAATCTAATCTACTACCCCATAGAATTGTTCTTTTTTCAATCTACTATCATTTTGCCCTAGGTTTAGCCATAGCATGTACATCTTTGTGGGTTTGCATTATAAACCTTCCATCCATTTCATCGTAATCACGATAATCTTTGTCGATTCACTCGTGAATCGTATGTTTAACCCCCGTAACATGTTTTATCGGTTTTTATCGGTAATTCGGTCTCCAGGCCGAATTGCTACTGATCTTTGGTGTTTTGCAGGATCCAAGTTGGCCATCTTCATCAACAAGGGCCCCTGCATCGACTTTGGACATCACCGTGCATGCCAATTAGCCAAAACACCCGCCGTCTTCCTATTAGTCTGACTAGCGGCACACGGTTGGTCTAACTAGGCTATGCCGACACACGCCGGTCTGACCGGCAGTACATGGACGGTCTAACCGTCAGTGCGCAATCGGCCCCGGTCACCTTCCTCTTCGCCATGACGGTCTGACCGCCGGCCTGTTACTAGTTAAACTGATCCGTCTTGGCCGGTATGACCGCCCACCTTCACTCTCAGCCAATTGGATTACTCTCTCGTGGTGTGGTCTAATTGCCTAGAGACTCCACCCCTAAATCCCCTTGTCACGGTCAAGCATTGTCGGAATGCGACATCGGTGTCGTGTGGCGTTTTGAGGACTACTTCGAGTGTATACGCTCTTTTGGATCACCGGATCGACGTCAGTGACGTTTGGTGCTTTGTCAGACAATATAGCATCAACAAGGACATAAGTAAGCACCACAAACAACCACATTGACTGTGACATAGTATGTCCCTTCACATATGATCTCCGTCTCCATGGCTCCCATCATTTGTGCTTCAGACCTCCATGAACATGTACTATCCTATTAAAAATAATAGCACCTATACTGGTTACATGATTCAAAGCATCACAGGTAGACGCACAGGTTGTACAACCATTAATAGCCTTGGGCTGTAATATTCATGACATGTAGGACATGTTAATTACATTCATGCATTTCATATATTTTCAAGGCCATACCAGTCACAACATTCTCTACAAAACAAAGTTAGGCGAAGAATATACACGTCACTGAACTGGATCGGAACTACCAATCGCAAGATTGCTCTCTGTATCGAATTAAATCGGGATCGGAACTTATGATCCAACATCGAAACTTCTGACCCATAGAAACTTCCGATACTTCGGAACTTGTGAAAATTTGATGAATAGAATAATAGATCTAATATATTTCCACCATGTATCTCTATACATGATCAATCTAGATCAAACACTATGCACATAAGCTTTGATACCACTGTTGGAATATGCGTGAAGGAATTGTACCCAAGAGAATTCTGGGCAGGCAGATCGGAAGTTCCGATTTGGCATCAGAAATTCCGATAATATTGCACTTGTTGGAAGTTTCGATATGGTATCGGAAGTTCTAACATGACTAAACCTAGGGTGTTCCGATGGTTTCTGAATGAGTTGGAAGTTCTGATGTTCTAAGCTCATCAAAAGGTCTGACGGATCGGAAGTTTCGATAGTAGATCAGAAGTTCCGATAGTAGATCATAAGTTCTAATAATTATTAGAACTAAAATAGAGAGTCAAGATCGGAAGTTCTGGTCCTAAGATCAGATGTTCCAAGGTGGGCGAACAGATTGGATATGTTTTGCTTTTTAATCTGGATTTGGACCTAGGGTCTTGGCTCTATATAAAGGGAGGAGGAGAAGGTCTTGGGGATCAGAGGAATTACAGTTTAGCTTAGATATAAACCCTAGCCACCAAGAATTTCTCTTCTCCATTTCTTGATCTCAATAGTTGAGATTGAGATTTCTCCCCGGTTCTCACGAGCAGTGCTAGCACACCGGCGTAGGAGCAATCCTTCCCTATACGTGTGAACGTACACTTCGTGGAGGCATTACTCGAACAGTGACGCCCATCGTCTTCTTCACATGGACATCGATGTTCTTCACCGATTGGATCACCGAGGAACAAGCGGGGCGATGCGAGGATAAGTGAGGACGCACTTCCCCAACATATTCTTTCGCTGCACCTAGTGTGTCTCGTGTTAGAAGGTAACGATTCAGGATCCCTCACGCGCATGGTTCTTAGACTTTGGGGCGAAATTTTTGAATTTGTCGACTAGCGTAGCTTCCCCATTCCCCAACAATGGAGAGGCTATGATAGCTAGAAATTTTAAATTTTAACCCATTTCCCCAAGAATGGATCATGAATTGTTACCTTCTAACGTGAGACGTGCTAGTGCAGCGGAAGAAGTTGTTGGGAAGCGCATCCTCGTTCAACCTCGCCTCGCTCCGTCCATTCACCGACGATCCAATTGATGAAATTCAGTGATGTCCACGTGAGGAATACGATGAGTACCACTATTCGAGCAGTGCCTCCATAGAGTCCACATGTATAGGGATTAGATTTGTCTCACGCCGGCGTGCTAGCCACACTAATCGTGAGATCTAGGGAGAGACTGTGATCTCAACTCTTTGAGATCAAGAAGGGATAGGAGAGGTGTGGTGGCTAGGGTTTTTGTAATGAGAACAACCGCCCACGACCTCCATCCTCCACCCTTTATATATTACTAGGGCTTGGGCACTTAATCTGTGGGATCGGAATAGCGACTAGAGGAGGGGTGAATAGACGCCTCAACAAATTCTCGTGAATTAGATGGCCTATTCAGATCACCCAACACACCTCCAAAAAATTGCATAGTCAAACTTGAACCACACCGTACAAATCAGAGCAAAAATTCATTTTAATTCAATGTTCAGTCTTGTTCGGAGTTTGAAGTACCGAAGTACTTTTGTCGACAATTGGTATTCCGAAATACAGTGAATAGATCGGCAACTGGTTGGTCGACAGATGTAAATCGATGACTGAAACTCCGACAAAGACCAAAAATTCAGAAAACTTCTTTAACACATGCACTTGTCACTTTGAGTCAAAAGTTGACAACACTAATTGATCAATTTAGCTCTAATTGTCCAAAAGCATGAACTGATTGAGATAATAGCTCTTTGAAATGTGATTCAAATTAAGAATTGAGAAATGAGCAAACATATCCAAATTCAAAAAATAGTTTCAGTTGGAAATCTGTTCACTTGTAAACTCAAGATCACCACTTAACAGCATACAATAAGTTTCTTTCTCAAGAACAGAGAAGCTCAAGAGAAAAACTTCAGATCTACAATTTTTCAACCCTGAAGTCATCAGCATTGTCTGAAACAGAACAGTAACACCATGGATTCAGTTCTATTCAGCATGTGAACAATTTCTGGAATACAGTTTCTTCACAACAAAGTAGTGAAAATATTGAAAATCAATTGCAGAAGTACTTTCTGAATTACTGAGACAGTTTAGCAGAGAAACAATGAGCAATTACCAAAGATCAGATTCTAGCCATGTTTGTTTTAATCCTGAGATATAAAACACAACAGTGCTGAAACTTTTCAAGCAATCAGACATAACAGATTTCCAATTCTAGAGTGCAGAATTGCAGATCATGACAAAATCTTGATGAGGAACAGCGCAATCTCAAGTGAAAGGTTGTGAATAAATCAAAGCAGTGTACATAAAATGAGACAGAACAAATCAGCTGATACACACAATTTCAACAGATTCTGAACAGTAGCAACTGGAGTAAATTATAGTTTCTGAAAACTGAAACAGAGTGTAGACTGAATATTTCAGAATTGGTAACATTAGTTCAACAACAAACTCTGGATCACTGAAGACAATTCAGATTAGTAAACTATAGTTTTAGTTTTCAAATATGCTCATAATGCTCATGTTGATTTGGTTAATTCAGTTTCACACAATCAACATTCAGATTGAACCAACTTGACACAAAACTGAAGAACACAGCACTGCTTTAGACAGAATTACTGAGGCCACAATTCTTCTAGTGAAAACACAGTATTAACACTTGATCAATCTCAGAAAATTATTTGAGCACTTTCTCAGAGATTCAAACAAAATAATTAGCAATAGCATCATAATTCATTTTGGAGGCAGTAAGGACTAAAGCAGTGAGAAAATACTTAGAGACAGTTCAGAACATTATTGTAGATCTTCTGAAAATTAAATCACTTCAGACACACTTGATATTCAATAACTGCTAAGATACAAATTAAACTTCAGAAGACTATTTTCAGGTTTAAACTACAATAACCAATCACTTTGAGTAGAACTATCAGATCTGAAACAGTAGTTTCAACAAACATAACTAAATTACTAAAACCTGAACATCTCCATTCTGTAAACTCCCAACTTCAGAATATTGATATTAACAACAGCAAGTATCACAGATTATTTGAGCTAACCTTAAAGTGCTAAGATCAGAGATAGCATTGGGTAAAAACTCACAACAGAACTAGGACAATTTATCTCAGCCTAATAAGAGTAACAAAAACAGAGAAGGTTTTCAGTTTATCCAACTAATAACCAGAAATCTTACTCAATCACGGAATAGTACTTTCTCAGAAAAATGAAGCAATTACTCCATCAAACATTCACATACCAACTTGGCTATACTCTAAATAAGATCAAGGAAATTCTGCTTAAGGTTCAGAAAAGGTGATGTACCTGATGAATGATGAAGATCTTCTTGTCTGAAATTCTTTGAGCAATCCCTTGATCCTTACAGAAGAAAGCTTCACAAAAATCTTGTAGCAAAGTTTCTTAATAGAACTCACTCAGCATAATCCACAGCAGGTTTATAAGAACAGATCAGAGAAATCAATCAAAACAGATCACAGATTCAAGCTAGTTGTGGCGCAAGACAATCTGATCATGAATAGTGTTGTTGAAACACTACAGGAACCATAGAGGAAAAAACAGATGATTCAGGACATCAATTCATCAAAAGTAAGGAAACTCAGATCAGAGATTAAACAGCAAAACATGATTCAATTTTGGTTTCTTGGATCACACGCAAGAGAAAGGATAACTCAGCCAAAAGATATTTTGTGAGCAAAAGTGGACAGCCAACCTATGGGTGTGAATGCCGTTATATAGGCCCACCCAAGAGGTCCTTTTACACACAAACCCTTGAGTAATTTCAGAACTACATATTCTGAAAATTACCCCTATTTGACTCTAGTTATTTACAACTTGACTCAAAACTTTTAATACATTTTCAGATCTTGAAAATTCTGAAACATACCAAAAGTTTACACTTTTAAACTAAAATACTTGAATAAAAATAAACTCCTAATTATTGAATTTTAAAGACATTTAGAGATGCGACGGTTTTCAGCAAAAACCGACAAAGCCTCCCCGATCGTCGACGATCGTCGTCAGTCCGCGAACTCGACTGCCAGCAAGTCTCTCCTGCTCTCGATCCCTCGAGCCGCCTTGTCACTTGTACTGGCTTCCCTTTCGATGACTCGAACGACACCTCATCTTGATCAACCTTCATCCCAAGTCCTACTTGAACTCTATGTGTACATCTGAGGACACTCTCAACTTCAACTGACATCCTCGACCATCTGGCATTAGACTCCCCGTCTAACCTTGATCCCTTGACATCGATAGTTGACGAGTATCTCAACCCTACACACACGAGACAAACACAGACACACACACATCCAAGCATCCATACATGAACCTCATGGCAAAAACTCCGTCAATCACTCATCATAACCTTGAACCACAGTGAAGATCCTCACTAGGTTCTTCATAATCATAATTAAAGCACAATAGATCCAATATGTTTCGCCTCCATGTAAACTTCCGATCTTGGATCAGAACTTCTGATCTAACTCTCGGTCTCTAAATTCGAATTAAATCGGAACTTTCGATTCTCAGTTGGAACTTCCGATTCTCCTAGATCTCAGAACTTATGATCAGCCCAGATCTAAGAACTTCTGATCTGCCTAGAATTCTCTTGGGCACAATTCCTTCAATCCCTACCTATGATACCTGATGAGCAAGAAAGGATGAGTGTAGTTCTTTATGCTTCGTTTATTAGATCCATCATGTATGTCATGCTTTGCACATGTATAGATGTATTATATGCTTTAAGTGTTATGAATATGTATTAATCAAATTTTGATGAAGCTCATTGGACAATTATAAAGACCATCTTTAAATACTTTAGAAGAACTAAGATGCATTCCTCATGTTTGGATGTGAAGAAATCATTGTAAGGGGTTACACCGATGCTACCTTCCCAACACACAAGGATGATTATAAATTATAATATAGTTTTATGTTCTGTCTCAATCAAGAAGCAGTGAGCTAGAAAAGTTTCAAGCAAGATCAGTAGCTAATTTGACAACTGAGGTCGAGGTCAGGTATATTGTGGCTTATGAAGTTGCAAAAGAATTTGTTTGGATTAGAAAGTTTATTTCTGAATTGGATGTGGTCTCTAGTAGTATGTTCAGTACAATGGATCTCTATTGTGATAATAGTGGATCCATTGCACATGCAAAGGAGTCTAGATCACATCAAAAATATAAAAACATACTACGATGCTATCACCTAATACATGAGATCTTTTGTAGAGGTGATGTGAAAATTTGCAAAGTGTACACATATTTGAATGTTGATGATCCATTGATCAAAGCATGAGGCACACACAAGATCTATGAGTATTAAATATTTGCATGAACAATTCTAGTTTGAATGATAGATTCTCATATCGCATCTATGTTTATGAATTAATAATGGGTTAATTGTTCCTTGAATAACTATCATTTATATTCATTGTTAAGTATGTGACTTTTTTGAAACTCTTTGTTTGTTATGTTGTTCTAAATGATCCCCAAACAATATCACTATATGGAAGAATAGCACATGTATTAATTGATGATCATAGATATGGAGATATTACATTAATTATGTGAACTTATGTTAATGAACATGGTGTTAGATTGATCCTCCTTGACACACTATTAGGATTGTTATTTTGTATGTGTCATCAGTTGATCTTGAGTGATATATCTACTAGATTTTAGACCTAAGATTATCATTGTTTCTCACAATGCTTAGTGGTGTATTTTGAGGCTACCAAACACTACTTTATAACTAGGTAACTATAAAAGTAGTCTCTAAGTGTATCATAAACATTTTATGGGATGTGGGTTGATCAATATAGAATTTACCCCTCCTAAATAACGGGAAAGATATCTATGGCCCATTAAGATAGTTAGATTGAAAAGTGCATGACCATGCTAGTGTGGTTTAGGAGTTAATCATGATGAATAAAAGTTAGTCATGTTGAACCCACTATTTGAACGAGTGAATGGCCGAGCTATTACAAGGGTGTCACATATCTTATCTTGAGATTGACTAGTATTGTGTGGCAAAGGAACTAGTATATAAGTATATTTTGGTTCGGCCGATATGATCTTTATGTTCATTCAGTTTCCGTTCACAATCAATACATGAACCTAACAAGTCACACACATGAAGGGTTGGAACAATAAAAAAGTTGCATATATGGCTAATAAACAATTTGAATTGGGCAAAAGAGGTGTTGATACATGAGATATTAGTGTTTTAATTGGCATACAACATGAAAGCCCATTGATCTATGAGATATTAGTTTTAATTGGCATACAACATGAAAGCACATTAACACACTATATAAATATATAAAGAATGGCTATGGTTGTATTCTATCATAAACACTGTCCAACCATGTCCACCTCGCCCAACCCCATCGAAACCATAGCTGGGCATGCAGTACTAGCACATTAGCACATGATGCTTCATCCCCGTGCATGTGGACATGGTGATCCATTTGTGATGTAATCGACTATTTCTTTTATAGCGCTGCTCCAACTCTTTTTCTATTGTGCTATGCGTAGTTTCTCCATTAACCTACACCGTTGCTGGTTTTATAGATGGCAATAGTTTTTTGTCATATGGAATAGATGGAGTGGCATTCTATTGAGATTCTAAGTCTTAAATAGGCAGCGAAAACATTTCAATGTAGGCTAATCTCCTGTTTTCTATGAGATGTCAGACCTTTTATAGAAAGATGCAAATGTTTCTTGGGGCACAAATGACTCCCTCGCTTGTAAAAAATATCAGTGTTATGTTACTCGTACTGTAAAAATATCATTTCATTGCTGTTAAAATGGGCAGTATTTGTTTCATTAATGGCCGCATCCGGCGATTACTGGGTTGTTAATGAGCTAATGAACTGATTAGTTTTCCAATTTTTATGGTCAAATTGACCCTTGTAGTGAAGCTCCTGTCATTCAGTATACTTATACACATGATTCCGACATATAGATAAATTACCAGGACACGTCTACAAAACTGATACATCTTCTAAGCTTAACAAGGGTTTGCCTTCCAATAACCAGATACCTGGTTGCCACATGACCTTGAGACGGCAGACTCAAGATTTCAATATAACAGTTAATCATCATTTGCGGCTTAAACCGGTCGAACGGGTCATCACCCTTTCCAGAAAATTATCTCATTCTCTTATTTGCTATACTCCGAAGAATATGATGTACCGTCTTCATCCTCGTCTGCGTTCTCCCCTCCACCACCGTCTTCATTGTCCTCGTCATCATCCTCGCCCATCTCATCAGCATCTTCGTCATCTTCATCAACATGATGTTCTGCATCGTAGTCCTCTCCATCATCCTCACCCTCCTCTTCGGCTTCATCATTATCATCACTACCGTCTTCCAACATCTGAAGGGGACTGGACCCAGAATTGTCCCTGGAATAATCTGGAAGCTGCTCATCGTACTCATTCATGGGTTCACTAATTTCCTCACTAGATTCATCCGACTGTGAAACTGAATTGTGCTCGTCAACTTTGACATATGGCCTTCTCTCCAAGCCCCACTCCTCTTCACCAGAGCTTTGAGGAGATTCCACTGTACTTGTATGCCTTGCAATGCGTGGCATGCTAAAGCTGCCCAATAAGTTCCCCTTAAGAATTGATCTGGCTCCAATATCAGATGGATGTCGAGGCCGGACAGTTCTAAGCCCACGCCCACGCCCACGCCCACGCCCACGATTACGCCCTCCTCGTCGTGCATACTTTCGTGGAGCTTTCTCGTACGACACGGCACTGTTACTCCCAAACTCAATCTTGGTAGAGCTGCCAATACCTCTTGGAACCTTGCCACCACGACTTCGGGATCTACCTCCCCTGCTGCCTCCACTACCTCCTCTGCTGCCTCCACGACCTCCTCTGCTGCCTCCACGACTTCCTCGTCCACGGCCTCTACAGCCCTTACTTGGAGTTAGCCACATTTCATGTCGATCAGAACCACTATTTCCCTGAGGTTCAGTTTCTTGTTTGGCCTTGGCAGGTGTATATCTTGGTGGAAGCTTCTGCACAAAAATATCGACACAGTTACACAAATGGCAGACAACAAAGGTCGTGATTCAGAAACAGTGGATCGTATAGATAAATCATAACCATTCTTCATTGAAAATGGCATTTCAATAATCATAAGAAACATGACTAACCATGAACTCTGGAGTTCCTTGCTCCTTGCTTGATCCCACCTTTTGATGGAGTGTGTATGAGATGGCAGAGTCTAGGTCTAACAATCTTAACGCAACAGCAGCAGTAGTGTCAGGAACCCATGGAAGTACAGCAGCAGATCCAGAACGTGCAACAAGATTTTTGTCAGAAGCCAAATCTTGCATGTTTGAACTAAGCAAATCAGCTGTTGTCTCAAAGTCAGATGACAAGAAACCCTGTCTTATTGCACCTTCCAGAATCGTGAGCATCTGGCAAAACATGGCAAAGCACAATTCAGAGACTGATAACTGCATATATGAAAAAAAAATGCTATTAACAAGTTTTATGGTCGGTAAAAAAACAAGACAACATCTATATCAAGACAGCTAAAGCACCACTACCGTAAATACATCTTAATGAGTGAAGTAATTTCTTATATGTGAAGTATGAACTATGAAGTTATCATTGCCAAAGCATTATCTAGTTTAATGTGGAATCCAAGTGAGGCCCCTAATAGACCAATCAATGCAACTCATGTCTAGTGTTGTAATCTGATAGCCTGCAATTGTAAATACTGTAGGGTAATAGATGTCTACGGAACAGATGACTACTGGGTGTATAAAAGTGAAGGAAAATATGTGCAAACCTCAAAGACTTCTTCAGTAGATGATGTAGAATACAACTTCACACCCCAAGATTTTCGATAAACATCCGTCCAGAATGGTTCGAGAGCTTCAGCTGGAACTGAGGCCTGTGAAATACAATGCTAGAAAGTCAAACAGACATCACTACTTACATTAAAAAAAATAGCAATAGAAGGTCACTACCAGAAACATGTTACTTCACCTCAATGGTAGCTAACAGCAGCTTTAGCAATCTCAATCCAATGGGAACAGAATTGTCTGAAATTTGCATCTTCCAATTAGGATTTATTCTCCATTTCTCTTCACACTGTGATGAGTGCTCTGAGATATTGTGAATAAAATTTAATGTCTTGTGGCAAGAAGCACAATGTGTTTCTTCAGCTAAGTAAATTTGATAGCAGGAAACACAACATTGCAGCAGCTCAGAGCACCGTTTCTTTCCATATTTCATGGCACATGTTGATTGGTGATTGTTGCACTCACTCCACATCCACTTTACGAACACATGCGCCCGTTTTGAAATTGCAATCTTCTCAAGATCATTACGCCCAAGCTGTATCTTAAAAGAATCTGAACATGCCATAGTATTATCAGATGCTAGACCAGAAAGGGTACTGCATGGACTTCCAAACTCGTTACTATGGTTTGGACTTATGATCTCACTACTTCCATTTTTCAAAATCCTTCCAGTTGATGGTTCTATACAAGCAGACTTTTTCCTCCCAATAGCTTCCTTAAAGGTTGGCTCAATGCTTTGCAACATTGAATGAAGATGTGACTCCCGGATACCACGAGTATCAAGAGAAGATAATAAAGCATCAAAAGCCTGCATTTTAATTAGGCATAACTTTGAAATGATCATACACCAAAAGTATAGCTGGTTCTTAGATAAACATACCAAGGGATAATATATTCTACATAAAGTAAATATCCATTCTGTCATATGGGGCCGGCACTACCAACGCCGGGCCCATGCCAAGGATGGCGCACGGCCCGAGCTGGCAGCACCGGCCAATCCTTGATTGTTAAGGAAGATACGGATTTTGTTAGTTTCCTTAATAGCTAAGACTAGTTAGTTAAGATTCAAGTTAGTTATATTCTAGTTCCTACAAATATAGATATAAGCCCTTAAGGCAGAAGGCAAGCAATAAAGAGTTCTATTCTCCAATCTACTGAATTCTGTCTAGTCCCCTCCGTTCTTCAAGATAGCGCGGCAAGGGGATCCTCCCAGCGCCGGCTACGAGCTACGCAGCCAAGGTCCCCTGCTCTAGGGTTTGGGGCCCTTGACAACTTGGTATCAGCATCCAGGCAGCCCTCCACCATGCCACGCGCCAATCTGCCGCACAACTCCACCACACCACCCACCACCAGCATGTCGGAGCAAGATGAATTTCAGCCTTCCCTGGCCGAACTGATGGCCTAGCTCAGGGACCTCACCATCGCCGTCCAAGCCCTGTCCACAACCACATCCAACAATTCCCTAGCAATCCAGCGCCACCGGGGAGCACCACAACGATCGACCCCCGCGATTCCAAAAGATGGACTTCCCCAAATATGATGGAAAGGGAGACCCTCTTCCGTTCCTAAATCGCTGCGAATTGTACGTTGTCCAACAATGTATCATCAAGGAGGAGAAAGTATGGATGGCATCCTATAATCTCCTTGAGACCGCTCAGCTTTGGTACATGCAGATCCAAACAGATGAAGGTACCCCATCTTGGCGGCAATTTTCAGAGCTCCTAAACCTCCGTTTTGGGCCACCCCTCCGCTCCAACCCGCTCGACGAACTGGCCGCTTGCAAGCGCACGGGAACTGTTGAAGAATTCCAAGATCGGTTTCAGGCACTCCTACCACATGCGGATGCCTTGACTGAACAACAACGGGTCCAACTGTTTACAGTCGGACTACAGCCCCCGCTCAGCCTCGACGTTGAGATACAAAACCCGTAGTCGCCATGAGCCTGGCCTGCAAGATGGAACTCAGGGATCAATGCACGGCCGCGCGGGCTCCAGCTCCGGTGGCCCCTAGCCAACAGCAACGGGGCCTCTTGCCCACACCATCGTCCAGAACACCTCTGCCGACACCCTCATCTCCGGCCTCTACAGCAGCTCTAGCCACAGTGGAGGGCCGACCGGTGAAGCGTTCCGACAGAAATTGAGGACCGACGTCGCCTCAGTTTATGTTTCAACTGCAACAAACACTTCAGCCGGGGGCACGAGAGACTCTGCCAACAACTCTTCCTCCTCGACATCACTTACGGACGACAACGACGAAGATGGCACAGAATCAATCGAGCAGCAAGTCGACAATCCACAGATATCCCTCCACGCCATCGCAAGGGGTTCGTACCAGCAAGACAATGCAAGTTCCTATCCAGTTAGGAGGTGTTCCCTTGCTAGCCCTCCTCGACTCGAGATCAACCCACAACTTCATCTCTGAAGAGGCGGCAAGCCGCACAAACTTACACCTTCCACACGGCGGGATGGTGATCACAGTGGCGAACGGCAAACGCATCTCTTGCCTAGGCGTGTACCGCAAGGCTCCATTCTAGATCGGCCACGAGGACTTCAAGGCGGACTTTTGTGCCCTCCCTCTATCAGGCTACGACGTGATGCTCAGCACCTAGTGGCTGGCCTCATTGGGCCCAATCACGTGGGATTTTGGTGCTCTTACCATGACCTTCTGGCGCAGGGATCACCACATGTGTTACCAAGGCGTGGCCAGCACCCAAGGACCAAGACTACGGGCTTGTTCCGGTGAAGAAATCATGACTGTCGTCCTTGACGAGTTCGCCCCCATCTTCTCAGAGCTACAAGGGATGCCACCGCCTCGCTCTCGAGATCACGTGATCACCTTGCTGCCAGGCTCAATCCTAGTTGCGATCCGACCATACAGGTACATCACCACACACAAGGATGAGCTCGAGCAACAGTGCCACGCCATGTTGTCCCAAGGGCTGATTCGCCTGAAGTACTTCAGCTTTCTCCTCCCCCATCTTGCTTGTCAAAAAAGCCGACGGATCATGGAGGTTCTACATCAACTACCGCGCCCTCAATGCCATCACCGTTAAGGATGCTTTCCCAATTCCGGTAGATGAGCTACTCGATGAGTTACAAGACGCACGCTTCTTCACCAAACTGGACCTATGGTCCAGTTATCATCAGGTGTGCATGCACCCAACCGACATCGACAAAACGACGTTCCAAACCCATGACGGCCTATACGAATTCCTGGTGATGCCCTTCAGCCTGTGCAACACCCTAGCAACCTTCCAGGCACTTATGAAAGACGTGCTACGACCATTTCTTCGTTGCTTTGTCCTCATCTTCTTCAATGACATACTGATATTCAACGGCTCTTGGGCAAAACATCTTCATGTACGGACCGTCCTCTCCACACTGCAACAGCACCAACTCTTCGTCAAGCGCTCGAAGTGTGCTTTTGAGGTGACCTCCATCGCATACCTCAGCCACATCATCTTAGCGGACGGCGTGGCCATGGACCCGACCAAAGTACAGGCGGTCGCAGAGTGGCCCCAACCACAGTCAGCACGAGCCATTTGTGGTTTTCTCGGCCTCGCAGGCTACTACCGCAAGTTCGTCCACGACTACGGCACGATTGCAACGCCCCTAATAGCGCTACTAAAGAAGGACGATTATCTATGGAACGAGGCGGCCAACAGTGCATTCCAGGCTCTCAAGGCAGTCGTTACATCCGCACCAGTGCTCGCCATGCCCGACTTCTCCAAGCAGTTCGTCGTCGAGTGCGACACCTCCACCCACGGCTTCGGGGCGGTCCTACTACAAACAACACCTGATCGCCTTCTTTAGTCGATTGGTCGCACCTCGACACCAATCCCTCACAACTTACAAATGGGAGCTTATCGGACATGTCCTCACCATCCGACATTATAGACCATATCTGTGGGATCGCCAATTCTTGGTACGAACTGACCATTTCAGTCTCAAGTTCTTACTCGATCAACGCTTGGCCACCATTCCACAGCATCATTGGGTAGGCAAGCTACTCGGGTTTGACTTCGCCGTCGATTACAAGACAAGGAGCTCCAACACGATGGCCAATGCCTTCTCACGTCGTGACACAAAGGAGGTGCTGCTCCTCGCCATCTTAGGACCACGGTTCGACTACATCGACCGCCTCCGTCAAGCCAACACAACTGATCCAACGTTGATCGCTCTTCGCGACAAAATCGTCGACTCCCAACATCAAGCACCTTGGTCCATCATCGACGGGCTCGTCACCTACAATCAGTGGTTGTTACTTTTATATCATTATATATATATATATATACGGGAGCGCTATTACACACCACGTGTGTAGAATAGCTATTCTACATCAACTACTTTCAGTAGTAGATTTTCTCAATAGAATAGCAATTAAGTACTACTTTTTTCAGTAGTAGATTTCTCGGTAGAATAGCTATTCTACACTTGTGGTGTAGGATAGCATTTGTATGTGTGTGTGTGTGTATATATATGTGCGTATTGTCGTATCCATGTTTTTTGGAAAATGCTGTATCAAAGTATCGCGTATATGTATCCATGTATCTGGGCTACATAGCTGTTCAGTACTTCAGTTGTTATCAGCTCCATGATGTTTACTGGTAGCATCTGCTCCAGCACCAGCACAAGATACTATAAAAGAACCTCAAAGCGGCAACTCTGCTAGGAACCATCCAACAGAAGTTAGGAAAGTCTAATCTTCAGTTGGTACCAGGCAAGTGTCAGCTGTGCCACACAATTGAGTAATTATTCAAGTATTCAGTAACCCAGAAGATGTGCTCAACATGGTATGACCAAACATGCATGTTGTTCTCCCAATCCTTAAGATATATGAAACATGCCTTAAAAATAGAAGCATGAGATGGTGAGAACTATCTAAGCAATTGGTCAGAATATGTATGGCTCACCTCAACCACCAAGACCAATAAACTTTCAAAAGGACAACCTGGATAATTCAACTGTACTATTATACCCTGCTGTAGTAGCAAGAGTTGTAAAAGAAATAAAAATACCTCAATTGAATCAATCAGCCTCCAATATTCATCTCTAGATTCAAAAAAGATCCTTCCAGAACCAGGGTCATTGGGGGATGCAGATGTTGAAAACTGCCAGTACCGGTTTCGTCTCCGATCTTGCCCTAGGGGTAGTGATCTGTATACATGAAGTTGTTCTGCCTTGTGACCTATATATGATTTCAACTGAGATCTTGTTTTCTCAGATGAAGCATATTGTTGACCAGACAAGTTTTCTGGATTAACACTAAATTCCTGCTTTACACCATTCCTCTCATGGACTAAGCTGACAGCATTAAGCTGACTCTGATGATCGATATGCAACTCATTGTTAACTGAGCTGACATTTCCATTGTTGTCTTTAACAAGGTTATGCACTTGAGTAGGAGCACTTTCAGCAAGACTATTTTGTTGATCAACATCAGCCTTTAAAACAACACCAGAATCATATTGCATTTTACTAGAAAACTCTTCCCTTGAACGCCTTTTATCAAGTTGTGATTCTGCCCACATTTGCTTCTTCAAAGCACTTGCTGCCTCCAGACGTTCCTGCATAGATTCCTGTTCAGATGGCAGGAAATGACAAAATATCAAGATTATGAAAGATTATTACCTCAAGGATTCCACGTATAGAATTTCCCTCAGTGGCAACACCAATCAGTGCAACCAACGCATTGAGGCGTTCCTCAACACTGAGATCACAGTAGTCACCTTCAGCTAGCCCTTGTACCCAGGATTCCCCCTGGTTACTTTCATCAATCTCTGTGTCTTGAACACTTTCAGCAGCTACTTCATGATAATCTGATGAGACTTCAACTGGTGGATCACTAGTAGTACGGACTGCATTGGACTTGTTCAAGAGGCGCAATGAACCACTTTCATGAGATTTAGTGTGAATAAGTGGTGGCGTTAGTGCACTAACTACATTATTTGTTTCCTTGTTTATGTCACTGACAGCACTCAGCACACCACCATCTTGTGCTCTAACCAGGGGAGTCTTGGCGTCTTTTTCCTCAATATTTACTTCAACACCATCAGGATCATCATCAGCATCATCACAGTCAGAATCCTCATCCCTCTCAGCGTCATCCCCATCCTTCTCCACTTCTCCACACTCAGAAATAGTATTCTGAAACACCCTTATTTTTTCACGCGCTGCTGCCAACACAACCACTGCATCAGCAGGATCTTTTCTGTATGGAGTTTTAACACAGTATGTTGAAGGTGCAGTTCTTTCAAAAAGCTTTGAATCCCTTGACAGTGCAGCAGATATAGATGCCTCAGGTGTCTTGCTTGTTGTAAGGTCTCTCAGTCCAGATTTCTGAAGAGATCAATAAGCAAATCAATAAGGTTGCAACAGAAGGTCACAGTTAAGCACTTATTTTGAACATAGATATACCTGAATTTTTTCTGCAACTTCCAGTATTGTGAGACCTTTGCTTCCTTCAAGTGACAACACATGGAAAGCAGCAAACTTCACAGTTCCAGGTGTCAGACGGTGTCGAGACCTGCAACGATTAGTGTAGCCTCTTTCTTTCATTTTAGCAGCAGCATTTACAGCTGCTGAGCCACTTCTCAGTATGGAAATAACATCCTCACCATTACGACCCTGTCAACAAATTTGGCATTGAATTGTTCAGTGCTCTTGAAGAGCTGTGAATATTGTTCTTTCTTCTCAATTCTCATAAGGAAAGAATACAGAGTGCAAAATATGCATATTACAAAACTCTATCCCCAAGTATACTTCTATTCAAGGATCACAATTAGGATTTCAGATAGGATCGTTTTCACTTTTCACATTGGTAGGACCTTGATCCTAGCATTATATCATAGGACATGCATCATCCTCAAGAACTGTGATTCCAGATATTTAGGATTGTGGTGTTATTTAATATTATAGTTCCTAACTAATATCCACGAAGGACCAGGATTGAAATAGTATAATAGGGTCATAGAATCATGATATTGATTAGCTTTCTTCTTGTTTTATTCGTCATCAAAAACATAAATACCACTGTACCTCGAGATTGGAACTTTTGTATTAAAGAAGTTTCAAGTACATCAGATTCTACTCAACTCTCACTGACAATAAACAGTTAGGTACTTAGGTGTTTATTCCGAATCTAAAATTGCTCAGGAGCCACAAACTACATATATCGGATACAAGACATCATAAGTTATAAAGTCATGAGAGATACAATCTTCAACAAAATTATTCACTATTTCACTTTAATATAGATCACAGCACAAGACTATGATACAAATGTCAAGCCAAAACTGATTTAAATGCATAAGCACTGGAAAGTTTAACTCTGTCTATATTGTCTCAACGTAGCAGGTTCCAAGCCCTGATAAAGGAGGGGGCGAGGCCCCTTTCCCCTAAGGGCCCCTTTGGCAGCCTGGGAACCCCTCAGAATCCCAGCCCATTCCTTGGGAAGCTAGCACACGTAAGAAAAATTTCTGGGCTAAATTTTCTATCCACTTGGAAGCCCATCACGTGAGGAATTCCCAGCCTAATCCGTGCTGATTCCCCAAGGAAATGATCCACACCACTGGGGGTCGGGCAAATCTCCCCATCTCCCACATGCCTCCTCTTCTCGCCTCCCCCATCGGTCATCAGTTAGGGTTAGGGTATAGGCAAAGCAACCGTCTGGATAAGCCACCGCCGAGGGATCTCACGCCCCCGATCTCCTCTCGTGAGAAACCATCAGAAAGACAACTCCTCTTCAGCTGCCTCCCACTTCTCCCCCCACCGGCCCACCCCCACACCTCGGCAACCACAACACCACCTCCTCTCCTTCCCCGCAAAACCAAACCCAAACCTCTGCCAGGGCTACGCTTCTCCGTTCCGAGGGTGGGAGAGAGGGGAAGGGTGAGGGGCACTAGAATCTTGGCACTGTGGAGGCTGCCATAGTGGCGGTGACCATGGATGCGCCACGGAGGGAGCGAAGGCACCACCAGCAGCACCGGAAGATGGCTCCAGCACCGGCTGGCGTTGTGGGGGTGTGTGTTTGTGTGAATGGGGCAGCAACGGCACGGGCAGCGTACAGGGACATATTTGGCTGGCCGCTGTGGTTTGCCTTTTCTCCTCCATTTGAAAGGTTTTCATTTAGGATAAGGGATTTGAAGGATAGAGCTCAGTGTCATTTCTGATTTGCTTTCTATGTCTGAAAACATCACTGTAACACGCTATAATGGTTTGATAGTGGGAAGGATTTTTAATCTTCTTTTGTGTCCCATCCCCAAAAATTGATTTATCTTCACAATAAAGGCTTAGCTTTAGATCAATGTTTTTTAGAATATATAAATTCAACCCAATATTTTGATTGCTCAACTGATTATTTCCTGGCAAAAATCAGCAAAGAGTGGTCAGGTATGCAACATTTTTTTGTTTGCTAATTATTTTGTTGTCTCTGATGTTATTTCAGGAACCTGGCTTATAATTACTTGACTGGCGCTTTGCCATCATTCATTGGAAAATTTGGGTCAATGAAACAGTCAAACAGTAGTAAGAGTTATACTTCAAGTTCTGAATTCATGTATGCAACCTAGCTTCAGGGGTCAGAGAAGCTACTTAAGGAGCATTAAGCATTTCTCTAATCTCAAATAATTTTGGTAGTCCAGAACTCCTGATTCACAAAGGTCAAGGGAGAACGCCGAAGATGGAGCCCGTAGTCAAGGGAGCCACGTAGATAGAGGAGAATCCACTTCATAGCGGTAAGGTGCAGGTTCCAAAAATTTGTGCATCATTCCCATAGTTGTTATGGCGTCGCCATATCGTCGCCATACCGTCGCCATATCGCCGTGGCGGAATTTTGCAATTCGTCACGGACCGCCATATCGTCCGGTGGTCTGTGGCGGGCGCCACAGGCGCGTGGCGCCACTGTGGCGTTGTGTGGCGCCCGCCACGGCCGTGGCGCCCGCCATACGAAGCCACTGCCGCTGTGTGCATTGAGGGTACGGCGCAGCGAGGGCGTGGCGATGGCGTGGCGAGGGTGCGCCGGTGCGGCAAGGGCGCGGCGAGAACGTGGCGTGGGCGCGGCGAGGGCGCTGCAGGGGCTAGATCCGGCGAAGTGTGGGTGGCGGGGGCAGATCTGGCGAACAGCAGGCAAGCGCGGCGAGGGCGTGGCGATAGCGTGGCGAGGGTGCGCTGGTGAGGCGAGGGCGATGCGAGAACGTGGCGTGGGCGCGGCGAGGGCGCTGCAGGGGCTAGATCCGGCGAAGTGTGGGTGGTGGGGGTAGATCTGGCGAACAACAGGCAGCAGGGTCCTCCGGCGGCGGCCACTGCATCAGTGCAGAAGATGGGGGAGAGAAGAGGAGAATGGGGGAGAGAAGAGGAGAGGAAGAAGTGTGGCGGCTGGAGAGGAAGAGAGGGGAGAGTGGGAGAAGTTAGGGTTGAAAAGTGGGCTTTAAATGGGTTGTTTGGTCAAATATATATAAATAGATTATTTACTAAACTTAAATATATTATATTATTAGAAATGATTTTAAATATATTTTTGCAATTTTAATTATTTTTTATATTATAATGTATCTAAAGGGACAATATTGTAACATGATATTGTATTGCTATATTTATCATACTATATTACTATTGTTATTTGCAATTTAGTATTTTAGTACTTATATATTGATATATTTTTGTAAATCTTATAAGCTATTTTTCTATATTGTTCGCTACATCGAAGTGTCTATGGCGACGCCACGCCGCGCGCCATAAGCGTTGTAAAGTTGTGAAGGTGTTAGGTCGCCGCGCTTCGCCGCGTCGCCGTAACAACTATGATCATTCCCCACAAGATAAGAACCTTTATTTCGAAATTCAGAAGAAAAAAAACTATTCGCGTCGGAAATGAGAGATATTTTGTTTCTCCATACATAATTAGTTTCTTCTGATTCTGGCATAACAAACAATTTCTATGAGACATCAGAATCCCCATTTATACGATTTAAGGATACATAAAGCAGATCTTATTTTTTACTTTAAACTAGACTTTTATGTGAAGGCACACCTGCTGAACTACATATGAGATATCTAACCGAGTGAAGGTGAGATATTGAAGGGGCCAGCGAGGCTATGATAGGAATTAGGATCATCATCTGGTGCAGCCTCGGTACCGGAGATCTTGGCCTAAGTATCAACTAGGGTGGAACACCGGAGATCTTGGCCTAAGTATCAACTAGGGTGGAACAGGGCTTGTAATCAGTTATCCCTACTAGACCATCAGCGCAGGGCTCCACGGTCACACCCAAGAAGTGATGGAGCACACCAAGATCCTTCATAGCAAACTCCCGCTGCAAAGAGGTGACAACCTGCTGAAGAAGAGACTAGCTGGAAACGGTGAGGACGATGTCATCCACATAGAGCAGCAGGTAGGCGGTGTCACCACCGCGGCGGACAAATAGAGAAGTGTCAAACTCGGCCTCGCTGAACCCCAAAGTCACCAGGAAGGCGGCAAAGCGGCAGTACCAAGCCCAAGGAGCCTACTTCAAACCATACAAAGACTTGTTGAACCGACAAACCAGCTCGAGGTGAACGAGATCCACAAAGCCCGCAAGTTGGCTACAGTACATAGTCTCTATCAAGGTGTTAGGGCCTGCTGTTTGGCGCAAGTAGTACTCATGGGAGGTGGGAGACCGGGAGAAATCCCGACGGCGAGGGTGGCGAGTCGCCGTGCCGACGACTCGATTTAGAGGGCTGTAGAGACTACAAATCTCCATCTAATTTTATTGATAGTACTGACCAGCTTATATAGCCTTACAAACCAATCTAATCTTTAACCAAAACCAATCTAATCTTAACTAACCAAAACCAATCTAATCTTAACTAACCAAAACCAATCTAATCTTATCCAAAACAAATCTCCAGCAGATCAATCTAACCAAAATTCAATCTCCAACTAATCCAACTAACTCCCTGGCGGGAGGGGGTGCGTCGGCCACCTGGTCAGCCGCCCCCTTTTTGCGCCGGGAGTAAACTTGCCCCACCATAACATCTCTCACCCCTCGACAAACAGCTCGTCCTTCACCGTCTTGTCATTAAGAGCTCAGTAGTCAACGCAAAACCGCCATGTGCCATCATGCTTATTGACGAGTACTGACACGGAAACGGTGATGAACTGTGTCTGATAATGCCTTGCTCAAGCATGTCTACACACTGTTTCTCTAGCTCATCCTTTTGGTGTTGAGCATAGCGATATGGGCGGACTGATACAGGAGTTGTACCGGGCAAGAGGTGAATGTGATGGTCATGGAGGCGAGGCAGAGGAAGGCCGTGTGGTTCGGCAAAAAGGTCATTGAATTCCTCCAATAGGCCGACAAGAACTTCGGGACCGAAGCAGGCGTGAATTCGTGGTTCTTCTATGACCTTTGCATCCATGCTGCTCCAGATGAATGACGCACCATTGTGATGAAAATAGATGCGCTTGTTGGTGAAGTCCCATAGGATTGGTCCTAGGGTGCATAGCCACTGGACGCCCAAGACCACGTCAAAGGTGTTGAGTGCCATGACAAAGCAATCAGTGGGGAAGACCTTGCCATTGATCTGCACTACAACATTATTTGTGAGTCCACTACATGTGAAGCTATCTCCATTGGCCACACGAACTCGGTACCAAAACAGGGTTTAAGAGGGAGCCCCGTAGTGGTAGCAGCCTTCTCTAAAAGGAAATTATGTGTGGATCCTGTGTCAATAAGCACAACAAGGTCCACACCTTCGATACGTATTGCCAGCTGCATAGTCTCAAAGTCTCGTGGTCGTATGCCGGCAACGGCATAGAGAGAAATTACCGGGTCATCTGTGTTATCAAAATCATCAGTTTAATCGTCACCCATGGACGAGGAACACAACTAAAACAGTCGTTTGCATCTATGAGTTGAACTGAATTTTTCATCACAGTTGTAGCACAATCCCGCCTCTCGTCATGTTTGCATCTCATCTGGTGACAGAGTACGACGTTGAAAACGTCCTGTTCTAGAAGTAGGGGCTATATGGGCATTTGCCGCCCCTACTGCTAGTGTCATATTGGTCGAAGGTTGTGGCATGGCTGGCCGAGTGACATGTGCTCGAGGCTAATTTGGTTTTGCCTCTGTTCTAGCCACCTCTTCTAAAGGTGTGCGCAACTCAAACACACAGGCAAGGCTCATCGCCGTCTACAATGAAGCGAGTACTTGGCGTTCGACATCAATCTGCATGGTAACCTGTAATCCTTACGTAAACAGTTCAATCTGCTGAACCTCCGTAAGCGTTCTTGCTCAGCTAAGAAGGGCAAGGAAGCGTTCTTGGTAGTCAGCGACAGACCCAATCTTGCGTAGTGCTACCAACTCACCAAGTTTGTTATGCCGAAGTGGAGGTCCGAAACGTAATTCCACCATCTTCGTAAAACACTTCCATGGAGAGGAACCGCACTCACGCTCGATACGAGTGTACCATTGTTGGGCTACCCCTGTAAGATGGAACGCTATGAGCCACGCCTTCTCTTCTTCTAAGGTCCGCTGACCGTGAAAAAATTGCTCACAATGATTGAGCCATGTAAAGGGGTCTTCCTTCCCATCATAGGTCGGGAAATCCCACTTGTGGTAGCATGGAACTTGGCCATGATCTTGTGAATTATCACCTGAGGGGATGGGATGCCCAAGAATTCCCTTGTCAATGTTTCCATTGCAGGCCCCAGCCCTCTCTGCCTCCAACCAGTCCACCTTGATCTCATGTGTTTGCTGCCTAGTCCCTATTGCATCTATTTTCTACAGTAAAACTGATAACTGGGCGGTGTTGGTAGCAAGGGCATCTCCATCGCTGTCGGCATAGTTGTTAAGGCGTCGCCTAATCGACAATTAGGCGTCCGAGCGGTCGGCGGCAGACACCACGGCCGACGACTCGCCACAAGTGGGTGTGGTGTCCGCCTCGACGAGTATGGTGTCTGCCTAATCGTCTTTGGCGTCAAGCGGGCGCCATATTTCTTCGCATGGACGACAGATGGCAGCGGCGATAGAGTTCTCAAGCCTATTTTCTGCATCCCGATCGCCTGGTTCCGCACCCCCACCACCGGATCCGTGCTACCATTGTCGCTGGATCTGTGCTGCCTCTGCGTTGCAACCGCGTTGTCACCATGTCGAGACTACGCCACCACATGATTTGTGTTGGCTTCGTGCTGCCAGAGTCGTTTCGAGAGAATGGGGGAAAGGGAAGAGACAGGGAGAAGATGATGCATAGAGAGGAGGCAGGAGGCGTGGAAAAAGGAGAAGAGGAAAAGTGTGCCCATGCCTGTGAGAGAGATATAGCTGTGGAAAAAGGAGATGTCATGAGAGAGAAGAGACAAAGTGAAAAGGGCATGGCAAAAAGTTGCGCCATGACTGTGACAGCAGCACAAAAGCATATGCCATGCCTATGTAGCTATGGCAGCTGTGGGTAATATGTTATTTAATTATTTAGTTAACTGATTAATTCAGTTAATTTTCTAATTAACCTCTAATCTCTAGTGAACCAATTAGTTCTAACACTAAGTATTAGTGACTTACAAATATTAATCTTGCTAGTTGCTATATAGACTGTAGTATTACTGTATTATTGACCTGAGTAGAATTAAGTGATGATGAATGATGTGCCATTTCTGTGAAGTGTGAAGTGAGTATGGTGTCGCCTCGCTGCAGGCCATACTCGCCTAAAAGGTGTGAAGGTAGTCCGACACCTCGCCGCGCCGCCGTAACAACTATGGCTCCCGGATGACATGTCCATAGACGCGGGATGTTGCTTTGATACCAAATTGTCACGACTAGGTCTTGGCCACAGATTGTAACCGTGCCACGTGTGTGACCACTGCTAGGGTGGCTGCAACACGACAGTAAGAGGGGAAAACAGCGCAGGGTAGGGCGCTGACTTGGGAAGGAGGACGAAAGCACGGGATTGGGAAATAGATTAGAGGGGAAACTGGAATTCTTCTATTAACTTAGAATTTCATTAACTTCTCTGCCCTTAATAGATCTGATTACAACCCTTTATATAGGGCCAAACCCCTAATCCTCCTAGGACTCTTTATTATCTTATTCTATTAGGATTCTTTATTACTTTAGACTCCCTAATCTAGACTACTAGACTTCGTAATCTAGACTGAACTCCCTAATCTGGACTAGACTTCCTAATTACAATTATTAAAAACCTATCCTGCCTTTTCTGCCGCACAGGCCTGTGCGACCTGGGCCTGGGCCTCCTTGGGCTTGGGTCTACACCGGCTATATTGCGCAGTCCCCACATGACACCTATAGGGATTTTTTTCCCGGGGTTTTTCCTCCCTTGCTCCCAAAGGAGGCCTAAAAGATTGTGATAGATTTGACGAGCCAACAAAAAACCTAGCCACTCAAATGAAGTTTCGACTCTAGCCTACCCCAACTTGCTTTGAAGAAGAAGCAAAAGAAGATGCATTGCAAAGTTTCAATGGACAAATACCTCATTATCATCATGGTTGTTCACATTTTCAGCATTCCTTTTCTTTAAAAGAGGTCCAAAACCGGCAGATAAACCAAATTGGCGCAATATTTCAGGCCATGTAAGAAAATTCAAGTGACGCTGCCATGCAAATATGTTGAAGCCCCAATCATATGCCTAGCGATAAGAGAACGGGAATGTTTTAAAAATTCAAATTGCATAGAATTTACTGGTTTTGAACGGAAGAAATGTAAGTTTCAGCCAAGAGATCTGTGTGCATACCCCTTCAACAATATGTGGATGACCACCTCCAGGATTAGCAGCCATCCCTGAAGCAACTGAAGGAGTTCTTGCAACATCCTCAATATCTTTTATTATGGATTTAAGAAGGGCAACATGCAATTCTCCCAACAACCTTGAATCCTATAAAATGAACATCAATCAGCATATAGAATCAATTATAACACACAGCTTTGAATGTGAGAAAGCAACAGATTATCATCAGATCATGTATCAAAAGTCAAATGCAGACTGTCATGTACCAAGAGTCAAATGCTAGTTATGGCATTGCTCAGCATATTTCAGTTTGGATGAGGTCAATATACAAGATCAGACACAGAATATCATGTACAGGTGTCAAAGCAGAGTGCGGGAAATGACTATAGGCTATAGCATATCAGCATTCATGTCGTGGTTCTTATTCAAAGTTACCAGCAGAAAACATAGAATCAAAAATATGTCATCAAATCATGCATTCTTGTTTGCATCAAACTGTTCTCAGTATAATTAGAATAAACCAAACCAAGGTTGGAAATGACTATAGGCTATAGCATACAGCATTCATGGCACGGTTCTTATTCAAAATTACCCAGAGAAACATAAAATCAAAGCCATGTCATCAAATCATGCATTTGTGTTTGCATCAAACTGTTCTCAGTATAATTAAAGTAAACCATACCAAGATTCACATTTAACATGATGGTATGGGCAGTTAACTTGCATAATCATGAAGAGACGGTATGGGCAGTTAACTTACATAATCATGAAGAGATTGCACGAACTCATCAAGTGTGAATGATGGAAGCCCAAGAACATCAGCAAAGGTAATAAAGAACTTCCACACCTGGATCATAAAACAGCAATGCCCATTACAAAATTATTAATAACTCTAACGTCAATGCACTTTGAAGAGAAGCAAATCTGGAATGTGAAAGTTCATGACTTGGCAGGAAGCAAAAGGGCTCTTAGCATAGTAGTTATGACGCCGAAGTAGCACATTTAGGTCCTAGGTTCAACTCCATGGGAGCGAATTTCAGGCTTTTTTAAAAAAATGTCACTCGTTGACCCCTCGAAAACGTGTTAAGAATCGACCTATGGAGGGCGAACCCTCGTGTATAGGGTAAGGGTCTCAAAGCACGGGTTAAGGACTGATCCATAGGGGGTGACTCCGCATGTAAGGGGCTAGGGATTTGTGGTCTTCTCTAAAAAACTGTGGGGCCAGTCATTCCCCCACCAGCCAAAAAAATTGACTTGGCAGGAAAACAGAACAGTAGACTATATGACTATATGTAACAAACATGCATAGTGATATAGAATGTGTTATGGGCTAGGGTTTTGGGCCTAGCCCAGCCAGCCATGAACAGTACCCACCAGGTACAGTACCCGATTAGGAGTTGTTTTAGGTTTAGGGTTAAGAGTCCAATTGCACTTAAGAAAAGAATAAAGTCAAGAAAAATTAGATCAAAGAAGGCCGGGTTAGAGCTCTACCTCATCGGCGTGGAGACTACCAGCCGACAAGGATAGGGGCCAATTCGGCCATGTGTTCCAGAAACTATCATGCAAGTGACAATTTGGTATCAAAGCGCTCTTGTTCCCCTTCCGCTGCGATGAGTTCCCAATCCGACGCCAGCTCAGGGAGTCGTCAAAGACTTACTGAAGGCTATCATGTAGCGCTTGGACACCGTCGAGGAGAAGATGCAACTTCTGCAACCGCTCTAGGCGAAAGCCGCGGAATTGGAAACGGTGGTGACAGAGCACGGGCAGCAACAAGCGCTGAACGCTGCAATCAGCCACGTTGAGACGGGGTAGAGCACGCCAAGAGCAGCTGGCCGACCGCCGGCCCATGGCCGCCAAAGCACAGGCGACGGGGAGGAGGAAGAACCCAGCAATGACTTCATTGCCACCGCCCATAAGCTAGAGCTTCCAAAGTTTGACGCTCTCGCTGCCCACCAGCGATGGCATTAGATGGTTCAGCCATGACGCCGCCACCGAATCAGGATGTCATCAAGGAACTTCTCCAAGGCAGATAAAAGTGTGTTGCCCACATCATGGGTCCCCCGTGACGAGTTCAAGTGGCAATATCTTGCTATCCAGCTCAAGGACGAGCTGCTTTTCGACGACAAGGGAGATGTCAGGTGTAGGCGGGGCAAGGCCACGGTGTAGAGTTGTCCTATCTCTACGAGTGATGGGATGGGGTCTACCTCAAGCTGAGATGTAAAAGGCTTGAGTCATATTCGTATTAGGGTTAGGAGTTAGGTTTAATGTCGTCCGACAACTCGAAGGAAGCTACTCAAAATGAGGGGTGTAGATGTCAAGGGCTAGGGTGCAGATTAGGAGTTGTTTTAGGTTTAGGATTAAGAATCCAATTGCAGTTAGAGTCAGGTTGTTCTAGAAATGAGGGGACCCCTGCCCTATATTAAGAGGTCCAGAGTTTGTAATTAGGGAGTTAAGAAAAGAATAAAGTCAAGAAAGATTAGATCAAAGAAGAAAAGAATAAAGTCAAGAGAGATTAGATCAAAGAAGGCTAGGTTGGAGCCCTACCTCGCCGGTGCAGAAGCTGCCACACCGACGAGGCTAGGGGTCAATTCGGCCATGTTTTGTAGAAACTATCATGCAGGTGACAAACACCATTCATCATTCCATATTTGATCACTCACTAAGATTTATTTCCAAAGAAGATAAAAGCAGCATTAAGCAGTAACAGAGCAAACAAAAAAGGTGGCTTTCTTTATTACTTTTCTGTATGAATGTATCCTGAATGATCTATGCATGGTACAATTTTATATAAATATAGTTTTGTAGGTTTTCTGATGGTCTGACCATTTTTTTGCAGGAAAAGGATTTAACGGAGTAAGGCCAAATGTAGAAAATCAGATAAGGAAACAGATCAGGAAGTACCATAAAAAGGTTTCCAATATTATCTTCAGAACTTGCCCATGGTTTTATTGAAAATGGCACCTTCATTCTCACATTTTCACTGGGAAATTGTTTCAGCATTCCTGCAAAAGGACAAACTAAACCTTAGAATGCTACATTATGTAGCTATAGATGTTTGTGTGGTGATCATGTGGGCTAAAGTTTTTTGTGTCTGCACTGTAAAATGCTGAAAACTTTGGCTCTTTTCATTAGAAATTGGGCATGGGGTCTCATGCCCTTTGGGGTTAAAAAATCACTTACATAAGAAATTATACAATAAAAAGCTAACCCTTTGTGTGATTGTTCATATCAAACAAAATAAAGTACTTTGATGACCTAGCACCAACTAGGCTGTAAATAGTAATTACATCACCTGTTCTAATTTTTTCATCCTGAAATGCCTGGTTATGGAATTACCTAACAAGGTATCCAATTTTCATTCAGAAAGAGTGTATGTTTTTTTCTTAACTACTATGCACTATTCTTTTAAAAAATATAAAACTATGAAGGGGTAAAATAGTGTACAATCATTCAAACTGTTATGTCAGATAAAAGGAGAAACCTAAGTGCCGAACAAGCAAATTTTCAAACCTGTTAGGCACAGTCTAGATCATTGATTCAAGTTAATAGTATACTTTCTAGTAAACATACAACTTGGTCTTTTGCATCCTGGATATTAAGTACTTATTTAAAGTAATAGAGAAAGGCAAAGTTCCCTATTCAATCAGCAAATGCATTTTCTTTTATGGGATGAAAATAGAATAAGCTGGCAATTTCTGCAGTTAGAAGATTAGATCTGCGAATGTTGAACATACCTCTGAATGAATCGAGCTGCTGCAATGTGTCACTATCAAGCGAAAGCATTGAGGGTAATCCTTTGTTTCGTGAAACCAATTCCATTAGTTCTAAGCGCTCATCTTCCATGAGTTCCATATACTCACGTGCAATTCTACGTGCTGTAGCCCTTTCATTGGCAGCCTTTTGCCTTGCAGCTTCTTTCTCTTTACGAAGCTCCTCTTTTTGTCTTATTTTTTCCGCCTACACATAAAGCGACTGTAAAATACAGTAGTAATGACCTAAACACAATACTTGTCACGTTAAAAGTATCAGAAGTAGATAACAAACTCTTATGGACTGCTTCAGCAAAAACTTTTCCATTCGTTTGTGTTCACGCCTTTGTTCCCTCTGGAATCTCTCTTCTTCCTTCTGTTTTTCACGCAACAACCTCTCCTCTTCTTTCCTTCTTTCACGGTCATTTCTCTCCATTTCCCTCCGCATCTGCTCTTCTCTCTGCAAACACAGGAAAATTAAAATGCCATGCCAGGAACAAATGTGTGATCTTCTGTAACATGAATGAGGATTGAGGAAGACCTTTCTGTTCAGCACATCTTGCTTCTCAAGCTCCTTTCTGATTCGCTTTTCATGAGCCTCAACTTCCTTTGCAATTTTTACTTCATCGCTATGCTGAAGAGTTGAGAGATATCACACATCAATAATCAATGTATATGGAATAACTAATATATTCATAAATTTCAGTGAGCATCATACTTTGCGCTTTCTATCTGCTCGATAAGTATCTTCATCATGATAACCCATTCTATCAGAGGATACAACGGAGTTTTCAAATCCAGAAACTTGAGGGATGCCAAACTGGCCTTCAATTGGAGCAGAACCAACATTGATATCAGATGGATCCATCTCATAATCTGTCGGTCCTGATGGAAAAACCAATGGTCTTCCATGTAGAGTTAAATGGCTAGAACCAGATATTTGACCATGAAATGTATATTTATGTGCCTTCTCAATGCCATGGAGGAAGTGAGATCCTGTTGACAGAAAAGACATCCTCGAATCTGAAGCTTCAGTTGAAGCATCATATAAGTGTGACGGAGTTACCCTCTCGTATATATCACTTGACTGCTCAGGAAGAAACTGATATTCACGAACTGCCCGTGAACCATGATGGGAAGAATTTCCTATCATGGACTTTCGCTTCCCAGTAATTGTATTTGGAACAAAAGGGTCAATGCTAGGCAAGAATGCAGATGCCTGCAATGGGAAAGAAGAGTTTGAAAGAGTAGATAATTAAACAAACAATTACAATAACTAAAAGAATTTGAACTTGAAGATGAACAGAATATGAAATATAAACAATTATAAGGACAATGAGGCATGATAAAGTGTGATGTGATCAATCATTAAGTACAAAAATGTGAACAGTCACCCAAGCCCTAAATTTGGTGAGATTTAATTATTTCTCTCACTACTTTACAGGCAAATACAATGTAATGTAACATCAGTAGTCTAAGAATTTTAAGTACAAATTACTTCATTCATTGCGGACCACTGGACCTCATTAATGTTGATTGAGCCATGAGAAAACAAGGATAGAAAAATAGACCCTCTACTGAAAGTCATTCAAGGAAAACATGCATGAAGCTAGTAAATCTGCAAAGTAGCCTACCTTCATATGCTTGGTATTGTGCCCAGAATACATCTTGGTCTCATAAGATCGGAAAGGCTGTCTCTGTTGCTCTGGAACTGCTCCAAAACATGGAAAATAAACAGCAAGATAAGTCAGCAGATTGGAAGTATCAAACAAACAAATATGCCTCAATCATAAAAACTTTATAACACTTTCCTAAACACATAAAAGTAGAAATGCAAGTCTTATATATGCCACAATTTTCTCAGGTAGGTAACTAAGCATGGTGTTTAAGTAGTGGAACATTGGGTGATGACAGGATCTACCAAACATGTCAGTTCTTAGAATCATGTGTATTCGGACAGCACAGAGGATTCTTGTACATAAGTAAAGCATTCATATTGCAGCAATTATAAAATGCAGAATAGAAGAAACATCAGGAGCAGAATACTCGTACCAATAGGTGCCCCAAATGCACCAGGAGGGAGTGGATCAAAGTCAACACCAAGCACTGGGCCATCCTCCCGGAGCGGCTCACCTATCAGTTGTTCCACAGAATCAATCACCCGATGCTCAGCTCGTGTGAGTTGCATCGATGCCAATGGAGGCAGCATAACTGGTGGTGGCTCATAATATCTCCGCCCAACCTCTGGTGCAGCCGATGCCTGGCTAGGTCCTCTATGGGAGCAGGGCAGTAATTGCTCGCCATACATCCCAGCAGCGCCCACTGTTAGTTCGCTGTGTGGAACTGGTGGCAGCACAGGAGGCGGCACCATAACTGGCACGGGAACCTCCTCCTCCAGCTGCTGTCGCTTTGGCGGTGGCTTCGGTCCTTCAACCGCCGGTGGCAGAACCACATCTGTAGCTGCCTGTCCGTCAGGCCTAACTTCACCGACAGCTCCGCCCGCACCGTCTCATTTGGATACGGATCCTCTGCACCAACACAGACCAAACAAGTCATCATTGAAATCCCATGGCTGTTTCGACTAAAAAAAATCACCAAAACAAACACAAAACAACCCTAAAAAACATTCAGAATCCGCATAGGCCCTCCACGAACCTGTGTAAGTCCTCTCGAGAACCTCCAATTGGTAGGGCGTCTTCATCACGCGCTTCACCTTCCCGCTGGATCCAGAGGCGCCGGCTCCACCACCAACGGCGGCGGAAGCAAGAACCAGAGAGGGAGAGGGAGCCGGGGCAGGGGCAGAGCTCTCGTCGCTCCCTGCCGGTGCAGCCCCCGCGCACTCGTTACCTCCATCACCGGACGAATCCATTGCCGCCAATCAACCGATCGAAACCTTAGATTCACCGACACCACCGCCGCTCAGACACGATAGAACACCGCACAACTCCAAACCCAAATCTAATCCCTCCTCTTCCCACGCCTCCTCCCCGCACGCGGCGTCAAATCCCACGATATGTAGGGCACAGGGCTCGTAAGAGCCGAATCGAGAGCGAAGCGCCCCCACCCGAATACACGACGACGACCCTCGCCTCAAATCCCAGCAGCAGATGCGGCAACAACAACAAAAAAAAAGAGAGAGAGGATAGGATGAGGCGCGGCGTGCGGGAGGGGAAAGAATAAACAGGCGGAAGAGGAGAGGAGCCGCAGCAACACGGGAGGCCACTCCAACTTGTTCTTCCACCGCTCGATCCGAACTGCTCAGGATTTGGATCGAGCATTCCATCCTTTCCGACTCCTAATAAAACCACCCTTTATTATTGCTGCTCCTGCCTGCCTCACCTGACGCCGCTGCTGCTGCTATCTTTTTTTTTCGATAGGGAGCAAACAAAGGAAAGCGAGAGAGAGAGGGAGGAGGGCAGGAGGCAGGGTGGAATAATGATGCGGGCGCTCGGATTCGCTGGGCTTTGCTGATCTTGGTGTGTGCGTCGGATGAGATTTCTGGGATTTCTTGCGCGTGTTCTTAGCTTGTTTGGCAGCGGCGTAGAACTGGGTGCGGATCTTCTGTGCTGACAGGACGAGGTGATGTTCTGGTGGAATGGATTGTGCGTGCGGCCAGCCGCTTTGGGCGGGTGGGACCGGGGTGGCTTGCCGTTTGCGTGCCAGACGGGTTTGTTGTGAATCTCCGATCATCGGTCAAGATGGTTCTGGGCCCTACGACTTGCGCCACGGTAATCTATTTTATTTAGATATTATATACTAGTGAGAGGCCCGTGCGTTGCAACGGATGCATAATTTTAATGGCAATATATTTAGAACATGATATATTTGTCGAACACATTTGTTTAGTAATATTGCGACGATAAGAAACAAAGTAATATATTATTCTTCAGAACAATACATTTGTGTTTCTCATGTAATAATTGGAGAATGTCACGATAATTAGGTTTGCAATGATGGTATTATTACTCATAGGAAATGAACATCTCATAAGCAGATAAGCTAGAGATAAATCAGGTTTAAACCATGCACATCCTATATCAGATTCATGAACCAGATGTGCCTAAATGCTACAGCATAAAAATTTAGATAGGTACAACAGTGGTATCATTAGCAGTAAGAAATAAAAACAGTTCATTAAGAAACAAAAACAATTATTTTCTAATATGGTTCAAATTTAATCGAAAAAATATAAACTTAATAAGGTGGATGAACAAAATTATGATTAAACAGTGGTTGCACAGCGAAATTCTTAAACAAAATAGCACATGTTTAATCAGCATAAAAATCAGTAAAATTATTCTGAATTTTTAATGACTTCAAAAATTTCACTCTCTAATTTAAATAAGACGTTGGTCTTATAAAAATCAGGAAACATCATAGAAAAGCTCTAAAAATTCTCATAAAATTCAGAATAATACTACTGAATGTGATGAAATTTACAAAATTATACCCGCATCAATCTTTATTTTATCTGATTTTTGGGCATTTTTCTTATTTTCCAGAGGATAAATAAAACAATAAATCAATTTTCCACTCCCCCGGCCCGAGAGCGATAGCGGCGAGCGCGAGCGGCGAGCCGTGCGACGCGGCGGAGCGGCGCGCGGCGGCGGCCACCGGCGGTCGGCCGCCACCGGCTAGCTCGCCGGAGCACCGCGCTCACCCTCGGTCCCGAGAGGGTTCGCTAGTCACTTCCCGGCCTCCGGCGAGCGGTGGCGCGGCGGCGGAGGGGTCCCGGCGAGCGGCGGCGCCACGCCCCGAGAGCGAAGGTGAGCCCGACCCCTCACTATTAGTTTAGGGTTAGGGTAGGGCCTAACCCTAACCTTTGGTTTTTTTTATTTTGATGTTCTGATTTCCTCTTCTCTCTTACCCGAAGGTGGACCCGGCCCAAGTGAGCGGCGGCGCGATGACCCGACGGCGGAGCGGGCGAGCGGCGGCGAGCGACGGTGAGCGGCGTTAGGGTAGGGTAGGGTCTGAGCAGAGGGAGAGAGAAGAGGGGAGGGGGGCGCGCGGTCGAGGCGGGGGAGGGGGGCGCGCGGGTCGAGGCGGGGGAGGTCGCCTTGGTCATGGCGGTTGCGTTGCACGCGGGTGCGCGTGAACTGTTGGCGTGCTGCGCGCGGACGGGAGGGTGGCGCGCTGCGCGCTGGACGGGAGGGAGGCGCGCGCCGGGAGACGCGCGCGCGGCGCGCGGAGCGGACGGACGAGTAAGTCCCCGCATTATATTTGTTAAGATTGTTTATTAGGAAAATAATTAATTGTCTATCATATAGTAGTTATAATAATTAAATTTTTATACAAATAATATAACATATTATGTTAATAAAACCAGCTTCGTCGATATACATACGCCATTAACTATTTATTTTTCATTAGGAAATTAATTAACTGTCTATCATATAGTAGTTATAATAATTAAGAAGTGTATTTAATAAAATATCACTTGTATTAACTATTTATTTATATATTTTAATGATTAATTCGGTGGATTCTCTACCACTTAAAAATATTTATAGATGTGAAAGATAGCCCCACAAAAAATATTTTTTCTGTATAAAATATAACGATGGTTTGGTGTGGGGTGATGTCAGCGGATCTTCCCATGGATTCTGGTGGGCCCGGCCCATGAGAGTGGACCGGAAGACAGGTGCAGCGAGGAACATGATGCGTAAGAGCATTTCATGCATGTCCTTTTCAACATAATTTTATTTTTAATGACAAAGAATTATTTAGAACATAATTTATTCAAACGTTGTTTAGTAATATCATGATGATAAATAGAATATTACAAGTGCTATTATATATTTATAATTATAAACATGACATAAAATTACATAAAAATGGATGTGAAATTCATATTACAAAGTTCCTTTCATCTAAGAAAAGGATATTTCTAGAATTTTTAGTGAATCTAACGAAGCATATGTAAAATTCATAGTTTTACTTGATTTTTTAGAAATTGAAAGAACTTTGTGTAAAATTTATGTTTCTGTGTGATTTTTCAAAAATCTAAAGATTTTTTACACAAAATTCGTGCATCTGCGCAAAATACAAAAATTAAAGGATCAAAATACAAAAATATAATTTTTTTCTTTTTCTTTTTATTCTTTTTATTATTCTTCTCGTGCGGAGGACGCGCCGTGGGCGGGGGACGCGCCGTGGTGCGTGTGGGGGGAGAGGACAGTTGCGTATTTGTGCGGGCGTGGGACGAACGAATTTCATGCTATCGTGCGGTCGAATGAGTAGCTGCTTTAATTAGTAGAGATTTGTTTGAATTTTATTTTTGGATGTAAATAATTTTAAATATATTTGTTTTTAATAGAGCCCCTAAATTGAAGTATGTAATGTTCCTTAAAATAGAGAGCAAAAAAAATTAATTTTGGGATCTTTTATTTTTTAGAGTCATTTATAGTATTTGTTGAAAATGATTTTTTAATTCTAAATGAAACTGTTTTTAGTAATCTATTTTTTTTGCGATAAGAACAGTGCAAACTTCAGTTGTTATTCATCTGACCTAGATTTTCTAGGTGGTAAAGATAAAAAAATTTGTAATTTTATGTATGTGCGTTGGACATGTTAGTAACACTTGTTCGTATAGACTATTATAGTCAGAGAGGTCTGTGCTTTGCAACAGAATCTTATTTTATAATAGGTTTTTTATTTCCGCGCAAAATACATAAATTAAAAGACTGAAATATAAATACAATTTTCTTTTTTCTGGTTTTTTATTTACTTTTTTATTCTTTTTCCTTTTTTTCTTTTTTTTCTTTTCCTCTTTTCTTCTTTTTTTTCTCACGCAATGAATCACATGCATGCAAGGGACGGGCGGTTGCACAGCGGGCGGGGCGCGCACGTTGCCGGTTGCACCGGTTTTTTTTAGGGCGGTTGCACCGGTTTTTTTTAGGGTATAAATTTTGGTTGGTTTTTTATGGGAAGTGAGAGGTGCGTTGTACGGAAAGGACTGCGGACGGACGAGTAAGTCGCCGCTTTATAATAGTAGAGATATTTTTTAGAGTCATTTATAGTATTTGTTGAAAATGATTTTTTAATTCTAAATGAAACTGTTTTTAGTAATCTATTTTTTTTGCGATAAGAACAGTGCAAACTTCAGTTGTTATTCATCTGACCTAGATTTTCTAGGTGGTAAAGATAAAAAAATTTGTAATTTTATGTATGTGCGTTGGACATGTTAGTAACACTTGTTCGTATAGACTATTATAGTCAGAGAGGTCTGTGCTTTGCAACAGAATCTTATTTTATAATAGGTTTTTTATTTCCGCGCAAAATACATAAATTAAAAGACTGAAATATAAATACAATTTTCTTTTTCTGGTTTTTTATTTACTTTTTTATTCTTTTTCCTTTTTTTCTTTTTTTTCTTTTCCTCTTTTCTTCTTTTTTTTCTCACGCAATGAATCACATGCATGCAAGGGACGGGCGGTTGCACAGCGGGCGGGGCGCGCACGTTGCCGGTTGCACCGGTTTTTTTAGGGCGGTTGCACCGGTTTTTTTAGGGTATAAATTTTGGTTGGTTTTTTATGGGAAGTGAGAGGTGCGTTGTACGGAAAGGACTGCGGACGGACGAGTAAGTCGCCGCTTTATAATAGTAGAGAATTAGTGAAGTTGTGAAGTACATCGCTCCTCTAATATTTATAGGAGGTGGTATTGTCATTCTTAGGCTTAATCTCTACTCTAAATTGATTAAGATACGAGTCCAAATCATTAAAAATTAGTTAGAGATCAAAATACTTCGAGATTAGTCGTTTTGGGGTCGGAGTCAGATTGGGCCGGTCTGACCGAGCCCATAGTCTGACCGATGTGCCATGGCCGGTCAGACTGGCCTGTGCCAAGAAAGTCACATTTTCGACCAAAATAGCAATTTTGACAATCTTGACCATTAGTGCCAAAATTTTCTATCAACACATGTTCCATGCCTTTTGGCAAACTAGTGAGCCAAAAGCACTATGGACTAAGGACATTACACTCCATATCATCTATACGACACTTCAAGCATCTTGCCACACACTTGGGAAGTACTTTTTGAAATACCTACCATTAAGAACTCTATGAAATCGCTCTCCTTGCAAAGACTCTAACAAGTATACATTACCTGAAATGATTTCGACAATCTTAAAAGAACTTTCCTAACTAGGTGATCACTTCCAAACTTTGCGCTTTTAGTGACTAAAGGCAAAATCGTCTTCCAAACTAAGTCACTAATCTAAAACGATTTTGCTCTCACTTTCTTGTTGTAAGCTCTAGCTACTCTTCGTTTATCTCTTTCTATTGCCTCTAGAGCTCTCAATCTCTTATCAATCACTTCTTCCAAATTGTCCTTCAAGAGAACTTCATAATCATCGACTGATAAGCCATCTTGCTTAAGTAACCTCAGAGATTTACCTCTATGGGTAAAACGGTTTCTTGTCCACATACTAACTCATATGGACTTACCTTGATAGCACCGTGTTTCTCTATTCCGCATGCCCATAACGCCTCAAAAAGCACTTCATGCCATCTTCTAGGAAACTACTCAATCTTCTTAATGAGCTTAATCACAATCTTATTACTAGACTCGACCTGACCATTGGCTTGAGCATAGTATGGCGAGGAGTTTATCAACTTTATTTTATAAGATTCGGCAAAATCTCTTAGTTCTTTATAAACAAATGAAGCACCCTGATCCGTAGTAAGGGTATTGACACAAAGATTTGGTAAAGCCCAAAAGCCCACTACGAGTTGTTGCATGGTCAACAAAAAGGTCAAAGAGGATCCGGTCAAGGAAAGTCAGATAAGTCCGTCTACAACAGCTGCATGATCGGATAGGGGAGCCGATAGAGATAAGAGAAGAAGATGGTTACAGGTTTATCTGAAATTGGCTGGATAAGTTACTTGGACGGCAAGTCTCTGGACTATAAATATATATACCTTAGGTTATATTAGATAACTGTAACACCCCAAATTTTCAAAGGAATAAAATATTATTTAATTCAATTTCCTGGATTTTATTATTTTGAAAATACCTTTAAATACCCCTCTTTACCATTTTGAACTACAACATAGAGTAAATGGCCAAACCAGAGGCTGAAACTTTTTAAGTGTGATCCTAAGACCAAAATATATTTTTGAGAATTTTTATAAATTTTTACCAAGCTTGGAAGTAACCCTAAGATTTTAATCTATTTCCTGGAATTATTTTTATTCGGAAATGCTTTGAAACATTATTGGGCCTCCCTCCTCCCTTCTCTCTCTCCCGGCCGGCCCAGCCCATCACCCACGCCCGCCTCTGGCTGACAGCCCGACCCCACCTGTCGGCGCCGATCGCCTCCCCTCGCGCGCACGCCCGACACCACGGCCCCACCCGTCAGCCCTCTCACTCGCGCACTCGCGCCCGCTGGCCAGTGGCCCCCGCCTGTCAGCTCCGTCATCAACCTCGCACCAACCCCCCTAACTCCGCTGGTCGAGGACCTCGCCTCGGATCCGCTCGTCGGCTCCCCCTCCCGTTAAACCGACCCCGACAATGAATTCCCCAAGGCCCGCCGGTCATTTAAGCACGTTAAGGCACGCGTTTAAGCCTCCGGATCGCATTTACGCGCATGGTCGAGCCCTCGCCGTCGAGTAAACCCCTCCTCGGCTTTCCTTGCATGCGACGCCCGTTAAACCTCGCCGGCACGCCTATTTAAGCCCCCTGGCCATCCGCACTTGATCCCCCACGCCCACTCGCCACGAGAACGAACAGGGCACCCACGATTCGCCTTTTAGCGCACTCCCACTGTTTCGCCTCCGGCCACCGCTCGCAGTCGCCTCGGACCACCTCCGTCCATGCCCTCGCCACCATCGTGACCGCAAGGACGACCTCGACCTCGGCCACCCCTCCACCGACGTCGAACCCCGCCGGAGCACCATCGCCGACGAGGAGCCTGAACCACTCCGTCGTCTACCCTCGCTGCCGACCGCGCTCCGTCGACCCCTCGCCTCGCCTAAGGTACCGTCGTGACCACCGTAGAGTCCTCTTTCCATTTCTAGGCTTAGCTAGGGCCGCCGTCGCTCGCCGTGGCCCCTGGCCCGCTCGCCGTCATCGGAGAAGATGACCGGCACGGGTCGAGTACCCGTGCCGTGTCGGATTCAATCCCGACTGTACGATCGCGATCGAGCGGTGCTAGTTGCTCCACGTGCGCGATCTAATCCGCACCGTCGCATCTGGTCAAAGCGGTACGTTTTAATCTCGCGCGTTCATTTCCATTTAAAACCCGCGTTCGATCTCGTGCGTCCACGTGGTACCCTTTCACGCGTTTTAATCGTGGCCGTCCGTTATCACTTAAGCGCCCCGCCTCGCCCTCGCGCATTGGATCTGGATCCAACAGTCCAGATTGGGCCGGACCACGCGCATAGTGCGCGGGTTCACCGTAGGCCTGGCTCACCGTAGACCCGAGGGGATTTAAATTTAGAAATAAATTCCAGAAACTGTTTAAAACTTGTAAAATTCATATCTGGCGCATTTGAACTCTAAAAATTGTCATTTCAATTTCAGAAAATTTATAATTTTATTCTTTGCATGTTAATGCAATAAAAACAGTATGTTTACTTTGGACATTTCATGTTTATTTAATAAAGTTTTCAAATGCCCTTAGGGTACAATACAATTTTTATTATTTAAATTTCAGACAAGTTTATATTTATTCCTTCCCTGTTAAAAATGATCAACCCACTAAGTTTTCTTTGGACCTTTCATTTTAAATTTATTAGGGAACTTAAAAATGAGGACAATCACTTTTAAGACCCTTTTTCAAAGGACAACTTCATTTTAATTTCTTTTAAAATTATTTATATAATGAATTTCGTAACCTTAACAACTTGTTTTATTTTTAATCAAGCCAATTTAAACCTATGTGCTTGTTGTGTGATTTTATACTGTTTAGATTGAATGTTATATTCATTTTATTTTACTATTTATATTGGGAAGATTACGACGCCGTCGAGAAGCCGGAATATTACCCGGAAGTTCCTCCCTCACCCTTCGTTGAACAAGGCAAGTCACCAAACCAATCTTTTGAGCATATTGAACCCATGTTTTATTACACTATCGCTAAAACACATAGGTTATACATGCATTAGTCAAATGAAACCCTTACAATATATTTATTTAGGATCCCCCGATCTTGATGTGCAACCCAAGCCATGCTCTCTAGCCTAAACTCCTTGTCACCATATGATAAATGTTATTAGCTAGTGTCCAATGTATTGACACGATTGCTATAAGATTAAAAATGAGTCGTAGCGACCATGAAGACGGTCTGGAGTAGCAACCCAGTCAAGCAAAGATCCTGAAGAAGGCGTTCGTCATGCATTTTAATTATCTTTATTACGGTTTTTATTAAAACTCTGATGTAATAAATATGGTCTGTGTACCATGAATATTGTCGTATGTACGATTGTCGCATGATGAACCTCTTGTATTATTGTTTTTCTTATGAAATTCAATAATGTTCTGATTTCGGTAAATCGGGGCGCCACAATAACTCTCGTTCAACAAATCAATTGGCACATCGCCACCTTGAGCCCCAAGGTTATAAGGCGGGACTCGGACGCTCGGAGCTGGGCTGTATTGTTTCGATCTCCGATGAAGAGGTGAGTCCTGTCGTCCCCGACATCCGTACCAACTAGGTTAGTATCCTCACAACTGCATAGGTTCAGTTCGATCTCTTGAGGAGAACGTTGAAACAATACGATTGTTAGTTGTTCTCAGTATATTTGGTTTGGTCTAAGGTTGCATTAGTTAGATTTGATCTCTTAGATTGATGTGATCTAGGTCTGATAGTTTGTGGTTTCATTGGTTAGGTCCGACATCTCTTGTTATTGTAACTTTTTCATGTCGTATATTGTTCATCTAAATAAAGTTTGCCCGATTCGTTGATATATTGTTCAGGTCATTATGACTAGCTACCGTCTTGGTTAGTTCCGATCTAGTTATTGTGATGATCTCCATGGTATAGATCTGTTATCTAGCATGCTTTATTTATTTCTATCAGAGTACAAGCCGATAGATTATCTTTAATTCATCTCCGTATCATATTCACCGTCGAAGGGTGCGCATCGGCCTATATACATGATATATCTTTTCCATCGGTCGATGGCGCGCTTGCTTGATTTGGTCAACTTGGGTTGTCGTCCTTATGGCCAACCGACACGATGATTCACGATTTTATCGTCTTTGCCATGATTATCGCTTGCCAACCGATCGACTATGATACTAACGTTTATCTTTTCTGATCTCTTATCAGTTGTAGGGTTAAACTGATTGACACACCTTGAACCCCTTTTCTAATAACGTAGGACCTGCACTGGAGTCAAGTAGATCTCTCAAGTCCCCCGTGTGTCAATGTGTGACCAAAAAGCACGCCAACAAAGGGTTTGGGGAATACATAATCTATGTATAATGTGCTTCAAGATGAAATCAAATATCTCGTTATGAGTCATATTCTTGAGAGGCGCTACCTCGGTCCACTTGGTGAAGTAATTCGTAGCCATCAACATAAACCGATGCCCTTTGGAAAAGGGAGGATGAATTTAGTCGATGAAGTCTGAGCCCCTGTTGACACCTAAATTTGACACTAATGGCTAAAAGGACAAAAGCCAAAAATGTGCATCACCTCGGCAAGGGGCCGGTCCAACCGCCAATGTAAGGTCGGTCAGACCGGCTAGAGACCCTTGGTCCAACCGGCTATTGTCCCACAGGCCTAAACGCTCGAGATGGCTAACAATTGCTAAAAAATTATGCCCAAAAGCACATATTCCTCTACGCGCACGAGGACATTGGCCACAAGACAACCACGATCCGTGCACGTAGGGATGAATATGGATGTCGAAATATCTGAATTATCTGTATTTGTCTCCGAAAAAAATGTAAATATGGATATCCATTTTTGTATCTTAATTAAATGTGGATGATAAATAGAAACATCTAAATTCATTTAATAAATATGGATATAGAAATGGATACCCGAATTTTCACTGAATATGGATATGAAAATGGATACATCCGTATCAATTTTAGGATTTCACACAGATTAAACTCCTAAAAACTCATGATGATATGACATCACTATATTAATATGTGTGGTTCATTTATTCTTTATGTAAATATGAAATACTTAAGATAGTGAATATTAATATATATCATTTATTTATTCTTTATGTAATTATGAAATACTTGAGTTAGTGAGTGTTTTCCGGCAATACAAGGGAGAAAGATATTTGTAGCTTTTCTTGAGCTTGAAATTATTTCTACACACAATATATAACATAACTTATTCTATGTAAAATTTTTGTATTTTTCAAAGTCTATTTGCTTTTTTTAATTCATTAATTTTTTTCTAGGATTTAAATTGAAATTGGTAAAATTTGAACTACGAGTACCTAAAATAATACACCAAAATTTATAGAAAAACATATTCATGTTTTTGAGTCAATTTTTAGGTCTTATCCACTAGATTGAAATAATTTTGAAAAATCTATGTTGTCACACTCGATGGGTAATGTAGAGCTTAATTGTTTTTTAATTCAAAAAACAAATAAAATATGAAAAATACGAGACTTGTTATGGTATTGTGATATTATAAGTAGATATTGCTATAAAATTCTTAAAATATTTCAAAACATTTGTTATATAGGTTGTTAAGAAATTTGAGATTCTCTTAGTAGGAATTAGAGTTTAGAGAAGGAAAATGTTAGGATTGAAAGTAAATCGATGGTTAAAACTTTATTTTAATTTGAAACTTTTTTGTAATCAATTATAAAATATAGCTTATTATATGTAAAAACTTGGTACTTTTATGATTTTTAATTAATTAATTGTGTTTCTAGAATTTAAATTGAAATAGGTTAAATTTGAACCGTAAGTACCTAAAATAATACACCAAAATTTATATAAAAATTATATTCATCTACTCAGTTCCTATCCACTAATTTTAAAGAAAATTTGAAAAAAAAATCTAGTTTGTGACACATGATCAAAAATGCGAGCTTAATGATTTTTAATTCTTAAAAACCAAATAAAGTCTAAAAAACATGATACATGTCATGGTGTTATGATATGATACTTAGATACTATGATAAAAACTTAAAAAAATTCAAGAAAGTTGTCAAGTAGGATTTCAAGAAATCTGAAATCATCCAAGATGAAATTATAATTTACACAAGAAACATGTGTAGGGTTGAAAGCAAATCGATGGTTAAATCTTTATTTGAACTTGATTTTTTACAATCAAAATACAACATATCTTATTTTATTTAAAAGTTTGGTATTTTTATGGGTATGTTTTCTATTTTTAATTCATTATTTATGTTTGTAGGATTTAAAATAAAATATGTAAAATTTAAAGTGCAAGTGTATGAAATAATGTACTAAATTTATAGAAAATCATATTCATTTTTTTAATTCGTATCCAAAAATTAAAATAAAAGTTGAAAAATTTACGTTGCGACACTCGATCAGCAATGTGGAGCTTAATGATTTTTAATTCTTAAAAAACAAATGAAGTGCAAAAAATACGATACTTGTCACGATGTTATGATATAATACATGGATGCTATAATAAAAAATTAAAAATATTTCAAAAAAGTTGTCACGTAGGATGTTAATGAAACTTGAGATTGTTCAAAGAGTAATTAGGACTTAGAGAAGTAATGTTTTAGGGTTGAAAGTAAGTTGACAGTGAAATACTTTTTAAATTTTAATTTTTGACAATCAAATTGCAATATAATTTATTCCATGTAAAAAATAGTATTTTTCTTAATACCTTAGAAAACTATTACTGGTCCCTCTTGTTTTTGCTAGACTTAAATCTAAGACAACCACAGTTTCATGTCATATTTTCCCTCTTGTTTTTGCTAGACTTAAATCTAATACAACCACTATTTCATGTCATATTTTGCAGTTATTAATGTAGTTCTTTTTATTTGGTATTTTGTTGTTGATAATTCACAATCTAGGGCGCTATGTAGAAATGCGACAAAGAAGTATCTATGTATTTGTGCAATGCTGGTTATTGGACCGAAAACGGCGACCAGAGGGGGGGTGAATGGGAGCTTTTAAAATTTCAGACTAAAAATAGCCTTCTGTTTTAATTCTGTCTTCTGCGGAACAGGCTTCGAACACAACCTTCGAAGTACTGGTTCGGAGGTATTTTATAGCTTTGAATACAGGCTTCGCAAGGAGCAAAAGTTCGAAGCCAAGAAAACTTCGCTCCACCCACAACCCCGAAAAATCAGCTCAGCTAAGTCAGTGCAGGCTCCGCACACAGGGTGCTTCGAGCAAGCTTCGCACTTCACCCTTCGCAAGAGCGGACTATCCTCCGAGGACTTCGACCAAATACTTAGCTACAACAACTGGTGCTGTGCTTCGTACTTCGAAGATCAAAATGCACACAACACAGACTTCGCTAAAAGGCTTCGACACGGGAAGTAAAGCGGGCTTCGATCAGTGCTTCGCTAGTAATTAGCGAGGTCTAGCCTCCAGTTTACACAGAGCGAACACGCACTACAAAACACACTTCGCTCAAAACACACTTCGCCTAAAACACACTTCGCCCAAACAGGCTTCGATGCACTACTTCTAGTCAATAGAAGTGACACACACGAGATCGAAGTATGCAGCGAGGTATGCAAACAAGCTCAAGCAGAAAATGAACACAGATTCAAGGCTTCGCTGCTTGAACAGGGAACACAAAAATTGAACTCACGGGATGAATACAGAGTATGGTGGCTAGCGCAGGAGTTCTACAATGAATGCTCAAAGTGTTGAATTTGACCTACCCAGCCTCCACTATTTATAGCCACTATTCACCCATGTGATTTGACTACTTTACCCCTAGGGTTTACAATGGTTTTGTCTCATCAGAACAGAGGGGTACAAAAGGTAGTCTACTTTATTTGGAGGCTTCTCTGTCAGCTTTGCAGAGGGGACAACGTCAGCTTTTTGCAGAGCAGACACTGTCAGCCTTTACAGTCTTGGACCCTTATGAAGCCCCCCTTCGCACGCGAGGGGTGCGGTAGCTTCGGTGAGAAGCCTTGAGCCTGACGGCCTTCGCTTCACCGAAGTCAGCCTTCGATACAGTGACGGTTTTGAGCCGAAGCCGTCAAAGCCCTTGGGCCTTCGCACCAACACCTTCGAAGTGGACCACCACGGCTTCGCAGCTTCTCCCAGCTCGAACTCCGTCAGTCCGTGTATCGAAGCCATGCATGGCCGAAGTACCTCAAGTCCACCTCACTCCGGAGCCAGCCTTGCTCCGAAGCCTGCTTCACTCCAAAGCCCCACCTTCGGAGTACCACCCTTTGAAGTTCCTCCTTCGTCCAAGGCCTCCGCATGAAGCATTCTGTTGGACTGGAAACGGCGACCAGAGGGGGGGTGAATGAGAACTTTTAAAAACTCAAGCTAAAAATAGCCTTCTGTTTTAATTCTATCTTCTGCGGAACAGGTTTTGAACACACCCTTCGAAGTTCAGATTCAGAGGTATTTGATGGCTCCGAACACAGCCTTCGCAAGGAGCAAAAGTTCGAAGCCAAGAAGACTTCGCTCCACCCACAACCTCAAAAATCGGTTCTGCTAAGTCAGTGCAGGCTCCACACACAGGGTGCTCCGAGCGGGCTTCGCACTTCACCCTTCGCAAGAGCGGACCTCCCTCTGAGGACTTCGATCAAAATACTTAGCGACAGCAACTGGTGCTGGTCTTCGTACTTCGAAGATCAAAATGCACACAAAACAGACTTCGCTAAAAGGCTTCGACACGGGAAGAAAAGCGGGCTTCGATCAGTGCTTCGCTAGTAACCAGCGAGGTCTGGCCTCCAGTTTACACAGAGCAAACACACACTGAAAGACACACTTCGCTTAAACACACACTTTGCCCAAACAGGCTTCGATGCACTACTTCTAGTCAATCGAAGTGACACACACGAGATCAAAGTATGCAGTGAGGTATGCAATCAAGCTCAAGCAGAAAATGAACACAGATTCAAGGCTTCGCTGCTTGAACAGGGAACACAAAAATTGAACTCACGGGATGAATACAGAGTATGGTGGCTAGCACAGGAGTTCTACAATGAATGCTCAAAGTGTTAAATGTGACCTACCCTGCCTCCACTATTTATAGCCACTATTCACCCATGTGAATTGACTACTTTACCCCTAGGGTTTACATTGGTTGTCTCATCAGAACAGAGGGGTACAAAAGGTAGTCTACTTTATTTGGAGGCTTCTCTATCAGCTTTGCAGAGGGGACAACATCAGCTTTTTGCAGAGCAAACACTGTCAGCCTTTACAGTCTTGGACCCTTCTGAAGCCCCCCTTCGCACGCGAGGGGTGCGGTAGCTTCGGTGAGAAGCCTTGAGCCTGACGGCCTTCGCTTCACCGAAGTCAGCCTTCAATACAGTGACGGTTTTGAGCCGAAGCCGTCAAAGCCCTTGGGCCTTCGCACCAACACCTTCAGAGTGGACCACCACGGCTTCACAGCTTCTCCTAGCTCGAACTCCGTCAGTCCGTGTACCGAAGCCATGCATGGCCGAAGTACCTCAAGTCCACCTCACTCCGGAGCCAGCCTTGCTCCGAAGCCTGCTTCACTCCGAAGCCCCACCTTCGGAGTACCACCCTTCGAAGTCCCTCCTTCGTCCAAGGCCTCCGCATGAAGCATTCCATGAGCACTTCGTCGTAGTGTCTCTCCCCGAGCACACTCCTCGACGAGCCTCACCCGGACCATGCCTTCGATGCACCTCGACTTCTGAGACCTTCGACGGGTATACCTTCGAGTGTCTACCTCTGGAGCACACTTCAAACACCTTGCCTCATTGCTGAGGACTTGATCCACCAAACTCCGAAGTCACTCCATTCGGAGTACCCTTCGAAGTGCCTTGACTCCGAGGACTTTGTCTCGGAGTACCTTCACCCGGAGCCACGCTCCACACTTACTGCCTTCTCCTGGCGCACCTCGACCCGAGGTCTGACCTCGACCCCTTCACAGCCTTCGTGACGGAGCTCCCCGCTCCCCTGGCATCAAGCCTCCCGCTTGACCCAGGTTCACTTGCTACGAACTGTCCGTAGTCTCTGAAGTCCCCTGCGCACCACAGACAAACAGACAAGTGTATCCAGTACCCCGGAGACCTCTCCGGGTTAACAACCTTCGGTACACACTCTAGTGTACCGCCCAAAGTACCGAGACCTTCGGTACAACCAATCATCGTGTACTGTCGGACCCCCTCTGACACGCACACTCCACTGCAACAACCGTAGCAACCATACCCACCGAACCCTTCGGTGAAACAGCCTCCGAAGTCCCCTTCGGAGAACCAACCTTCGAACCCCTTCGGAGGGACCCCTTCGAAACAGAGGATAAAACCTGTTCATCACTCATCACAGACTCCGAAACCAACCCTTGGTTTCTCACTGATGCTGAAGTTCAAGAAGCCAAGAAGGATTTCTGAATTCGTACGTAGCGCAGGAATGGACATAGTCTGAATTTTTTATGTAAGTATGACTTTCTTGCGTTATAAGCACTTGTGTTATAAGCACACCCCTTATCATCCTTGTTAGCGACGAATGTTGTTGTCATGAATGCATGTTTGTAGTGTATGTAAATTTACAGAATGATTAAGGGTTTTCTCAATTCCTAACACTCTGTATTTCAGAGTAAAACTTTAAGCACAACATGAAGCACCTGCAAAGGGCTATCATAATAGGAGGTGCATTCCAATTGTTGTTAGAATATACATACCAAATGTCATTGTTTCTAAGATGTGCAATTACTATTGTTTATCTGACATCATCCATTTTGTATTGGTAACAACTATACATCATGAAAATGTTAGATCATCCCAATAAAGTAAATCTTATTGAGGTGATTGATGACCCAAATATAGATAAATTTTACATGGGTATATAATCACAGTCTCATTGTTATGTGTTCAGTTTATTTTCCTTTTTTATTGTAACATGATATTTTTACTGGCTTTTCAACATTTTTATTTGATGTTTATATAATTTTAACCAACCTTTTCCATTGTATTACCAATTCTGGAGTACGATGAAGAAAAAATGATGTGATAATGGTTTAGGAGAAAATACCTCGAGAAATTACTTGTGAGGCACAACTCTAGTCTATGTATCTTCACTCTCATGTCTATTTCATTAGCAGTTTTATAAAGTGATTGTATATTGATGTGTTTTTTTTGCAAGATATTTGGATAGTTTCAATTTTGTATCGTACCATAGTTCCTAATGTTTTGCTCATGCCATATATTGTAGCTTTTGAATCTCTAACCTCCATCCGATTGCCTATTTACCATCTTCTTTTCTTAGAAAAAATGTGTCTTAACTATATTGATATAACGTGTTTTTATTGTTGCATTTAAAATGCATTGTCACGAACTGTGATAGTATTCATGCAAAGCACATCCAGCATCCAGATGCTAATGTTAATTTTGTCAGCTTGACGGTGATTCCTGGGAGCAATATGAAAACGAGCGGCCGAAGGACGCTGGCCGTTCTAGTGAAATTAACAAGCTTGCATTTTTGCGATCACAAATTGCTATCAGATAGATAGACAGATACATATATAATATTATAATACTCGTTTATCTGTCTATATGTGATAGGGTGGATCTATATTTAAACTATATTATAAGTCCAATACCCTCATTTCTTAAGTTCCAAGCTTTTTACTGTGTTATTACAACTGTAATTTCATGGGTAATCAGCTATACTCACAAGTAATAAGTTACCGGTTGACGACGATTATGTGGTATACTTTAATTTTTGCCCGTTCATGGATATACACAAAATTCATATGAATAGATATGTATAGATATGAGAAGCACTATTCATGTCCGTGGAATCCAATTGACTTTCCTATTTATGACTTGTGACTTGGAGTGTGCTATTCCTGCCATTTTACTTGTTAAGTGCACCATGCTTGCTTCATTTATTTCCGTATAATCCAAGACTGTACGCTTTTCTGTTACGAGGTAGCCTAATTCCTGCACGCCTGACACTGCAATAAAATGATAAAATTTCGTCGGCTATTTTTTCTATCCCTGCGTGCCCACGCCGCCGCCGAGAAGCCGCCGCCCTGCTCGCTGCTGCTCGCCACCCTGCTGCCGCCCGCCGCCTCCCATGTGTGCGCCACCGCCAGAGCGCCCTGCCCCACCGCCGCTGGCCGAGTGCCCTGCCCCACTGTAGGACCGAAAGTAGCGACCATAGGGGGTGAATGGGCGCCTAAAAAAACTTGCTAAACTATGTGCTAATCCTCAACACTCAACCAACTTAACCAGACAAACAGAATTAGTAAAGTAAATTACTAGTACTATAGCTGTCTAGCCTAAAAATAACCGGTGTTCTAATTAAAATGATATTAAAGCTAAACTAAAAAGTATCACTGCAGTAAATAAAGATGGGTACTAGAAATATTTAATAACGTAATAAAAAAACACTAAATATCTTAATAAAATGTTCAGATTGCGGTCTAAAAACAAAATACTAATTAACTGAATAAAATATGGATCATCCAAAAATTAATTCAGAAATAACCTAAAAATATTTCAGATAAAGACTAGAATTAAAAATACTACTGCAATTAATAAACTTTTCTTTACTTTTTATATAAGCAGATTAAACAGATATAAAAATATGCGATTACTAGAAATAATTTGACAGATTAAATTAACTCGAAATTTCTAAACAAATTTTCCGCTAATTAATTAATAGATGATTATCTCTAAAAATGATCTACTAAAAAATAGGAGATTAGAAACTTACCTGCGTCATCGTCCAAGTCGCCGTGACAAAAATCCGGAATGTAGCTTTGTGTGCCGCGCGTGCACATCGGCTGGAGCAACCGCTGCAAAAACAAAGAAAGAACAGAGCTGCCGTGTGAAATACTTCGCCGTCGCGTCCTGTGTTCAAATCGCCGTGCCGCTTGAAGCTTCCACCCCGTGAGCGCACTGTAGCCCATAGCCTTTTGCTGCATGCGCTGCTATTTCTTTCCAGGGAATAGCCGGCTAGGCTAGCTGTTTATGTAGCGTCTAGAGGCTACAACTATTGCAAGCCACGGGTCCCACGACTGCACTGCTCATGAGCGAGAGACAATGTGTTGTGCGTCGATTCCAAAGAAAACTTTCTGCTGCAGCCTTGTGAATCCTGGTGTTGGCGTGCTGCGAGAAATCTCGCCAATCGGCAAAAAAAAGACGTTTGCCGGTGGCCACCAGGACAACAAGAAAAAAACTGTGGCGAAAAAGGAACTTATCTGCGGTAGAGGAACTTTGGACTGTAGATTGATCTGAAGGAAAAACATTCTTCTATCCCCAGGGGATAGGGGGCTATTTATAAGCGACTCCTAATACATGAAAAGACTAATTTACCCCTAGAGTAAATTAACACTAACTCTAAAATAAATTCCAAAAATTACTAAAATATTCTTAGAAAAATCACCTGACTTAACTAAATATATTCTAAACTTAAAAACTAAATATTAATATTCTAAAAATGAATTAATCATAGGTTGTCAGTTTTGCGCCGAAACTGACAAAGCGTCCACCATCTTCGCACCGGGTACCCGGATTGGTCCAACCCGACCCCGCAGATTCCTCAGCCCGGCAATCGCTCGCTGCCCGTGTACCTGAGTCAAACCCAGTCAACAGACCGGTGGATCATCTGCCGCTCCTAGCCATGTACCCGGATTGGGCCAGCCCGACTACGTGGCTCCTCTGCCCAGCTGTCACTCACTGCCCGTGTACCTGAGTCACACGCGCCTCAGACTCGGTAGGTCTTCATTTCTCTTCCTCTTTGACTTCCGTTGACAATCACTCATCACATCTGGAGTATCAAACCCATGTACTACAACATAGTTTCTCAATCTCCCCCTTGATGAGTGCATTGTGAACACACTCTTCAGCTCATCTTCAAAACCTGCAAAACATGTGGAAACAGGAAAACAAAGACAAAAGAAAATAGAAGAAAGAAAATAAAAGTTTAACCCTAATGACCAAAAGCCAAACAGAAGCAACAAAAACGGTCATTATGGTTAACCAAAAAATAAAGACTCAAAAGCATGTGCAATCTCAGAATTACCAACAAGGAACTCCCCCTGAAATAAATCCCAGAGAAAGCTAAAAAATGTTCTCTAAACTTCAAAATTTCTCCCCTTGTTGTCAATTGGACTCATCAAGTGAGACTAAATACTCTCTAAAGAGACATAGACACAAACTCCCTCTGAAATGCAGCTCCCCCTCAAAATATGCCATGAATGCAGATGGGGTGCAGGTGGAGTGTAAAAAGCACGCTTCTTAGATATGATTAACTGCAACTACAACATCTAACAAGTATAGCACAAGATATACTGTCTAAGATACATGACATGATCAGTGCAACAAATGATATCTAAAAAGAGTCATTAGCACGCATTTTTCGATTTTTGCAAAAAAAAGCATCACCACATTTTCTAGTTGACAAGCAAGGTAAAATATGATATGCAAAAGTAACTGATATCTACCAAGATAAGCATTGTCCAAAACAAAGGGCTTCAGTAAACTTGTCATCTTTTTAAATTTTTCAGACTTTTTCTTTTTCCTTTTTATTTTTCATTTCTGTCAGAGGTTATTTGCATGTCAAACCTTATGCTAACCGACCAAGTCAAGCCTAGGCCAGAACTGGACCATCAGAAGCTTAAGACATTGGTCTTGGCATACATTACACCGTCCTAGTTCATACCAAAGTGCTATGGTAAGCAGTCCAGAACAATGCAATGCGACAAAGCAAACCCACCTGGATCTTTTCTAATAATCATAAAAATGCATAAATTTTTCAATTATCTGAATTTTTTATCATTTTTATAGCACATTTTTCATATTTAAAGCATATAGATGTCCAAGTTGCATATCTGCATCTAAGTAAGGATCTAGCTAGTAGGCATGTAAAAGATAGCGAAAGCATTCAGCCTGCACATGCTAGTTACCAGAAGCAATGGTGATCATTTTTCAATTTTTAAAGCATAAAAGCCATGCATATGACAAATATCAGATATATCATGTGAACTGAAACAGAACATGATCATCGACAAGTAATCAAAACATATACTAGCAAGAGAAAGTAAAGCAAATTAATCATATAACAGAAGCAAGCTCAAAATGTGATTGATGATTATGCATAATATGAACGCACACAAAAAAACTCAATAAATAAAAAAATAAAGAAGAAGGAAAAAACTGACTCAAAATATCCTAAAAAGAATACACAACTCCCAAATCAAGATCAATAATCATGAGTAGGACCAAACGGTCCAATGCCAGGTTTAGCAAAAGTGCTAAACCAGTGTCGAGCCATCTGCTCATATGTAGGGAAGCAAAAAGAATCATATGAGTCTGGACCGAAACGCGGATCAAAGCGCGGTCCTCTGTTCTTCCTAAAATCACGGTCACGAGGTCCAACACCGTATCCATAACGATCTGGAACTTTGCCGGAATGGAAACCACCCTCCGGAGCACAATCATAAAAACCGTCTCCTCTACCACAACCTACACGACGTGGTGTAGGACCGAAAGTAGCGACCAGAGGGGGGGTGAATGGGCGCCTTAAAAATTCTTTCGAATCAATGGCCTGTTCCCAATACCCAACGCACCTCAAAAGACTAAGCAGCAGAAAATAAACAGAAGGCCTAAGTCTAAGGGTATCTAACCTAGAAGCAACTGATGTTAAACAGAGAACTATTAAAGAAGTGCAACTAGGCAGATGAACACTGTGTAACAGGCCTAAACTTCCCAATGAAATGATCTAAGTATATGTAAGGTGAAATGAGAAGTTACTGTCCAAATTTGTCTCCTGTTCGGAACTTGGCGAAGCCTGCTTCGCCCGTCGAGGTCTGCTTCGGAGATGATTGTCGAAGACTGCTTCGCTGGTCGAAGCCTGCTTCAGAGGTTGGTGACGGAGCCTGCTTCGGAGGTCAGTTGCGAAGCATGTCGAAGATGCCGAAGGTATTTTGGTCTAGCCTAATACGAAGGGGCAGGGAGCGAAGTATGCTTCGAAGCGAAGTATGACAACGCCGGAGCCTGCTTCGAAGTAAGTACTTCGAAGGCAAGGCTTCGGACACAGCTTCGAACAGAGTGCTTCGAACCTAAACCTTCGAACAGAGAACTTCGAATGCAACACACAGACGGACTACCTTCGAACAAAGAAGCGAAGCCTGTCACACGACAGAGACACCAAATTCGAAGCCTACACTCTACCTTCGAAAGGAGCAAGCTTCGAAAAGAGAGGCGAAGACTGACACGCCACAAAGAAATCAAAATGAAGCCTAGCAGAAAGACAAGCTTCGAAGCCAACTTCAAAACTTAACAAAGTGTGGACTTCGAACAGCTAGGGCCGGAGTACCTTCGCAACGTCGCTCGAAGTATGCGATGCTGTCCGTTCAGAAAATACTTCGAAGCTAGCAACACAGGACACAAAACAAGGTTCGAAGTTTGAACGAAGCCTTCGAAGGTGTTAGATCGAAGCCTGCCTCACGGAGCTGAAGGGCTTCGAACAGAGAGGGGGCTTCGTCAGAAAACAGCCAGAAAAGTTGCTGGATCCTGTCGGCTTCGATCAAAAAGCTGTGCAGTAGAAGGTAAAAAGCTGGCAGCGAGCACAGTAGCAACAGTAGCAGTACTACTTGCAACAGCAAGAACTAGTACTACTTGCGTGAAGAATACACCCAGCCGAAGCTTCTGAAGCCTCAAAAATCATAGGAAAACTTGCTGTGCAAAAGAAATGAAGCCATTAAAACACTGATGTTGCTGCACACGATTTGGGAAGAGAAACTTCACTTCAACAATAAATGCAAAACAGCAACAACAGGGGCAAAACTCCCTGGCGGCGCAAGCAAGAATAGGAGAGGAGAGAGGCAAGGCAAGAGACAAAAAGTGACCCAAAGGAGTAGTATTGAATTCAGCAAAAAGGGTAGTCCAAACCCTAGGGATTGGGGTCCTATTTATAGGCTCCCAACACTAGGAACATTCCACCTGCCCTTAGGGTTTTTACAGACGCAAGAATAAAGGAAAAGACTCTACCGCCCTTAGGTATTTTTACAGACACGACTGACTGACTGTGGGCCTAGAGATACAGATGACTTATCCGGAAGCTAAGTTTTCGTAGCGACTACGGCTTCTCTTCTGGACAGTCGGATACAATGATCGATGGTTGTCAGTTTTGCGCCGAAACTGACAAAGCCTCCACCGACTTTGCACCAGGTACCCGGATTGGGCCGGCCCGATTCCGCAGCTCTCTCAGCCCGACAACCACTCACCGCCCGTGTACCTGAGTCAACCCTGGTCAACAGCCCAGTGGGTCTTCTACTGCTTCTGGCCCATGTACCCGGATTGGGCCAGCCCGACTTCGCAGCCTCCTCTGCCCGACAGTCGCTTGCTGCCCGTGTACCTGAGTCACACGCGGCCCATGAAACAACAGATCTCTTCTTCTTCTGTCCTATTTGACTATCGTTGACAATGACTCATCACATCTAGAGCCATGAGGCCCACGCTATTCAGCATGGCTCCTCAATCTCCCCCTTGATGAGTGCATTGTCAACACTTAATTTCTTCAGCTCTTCAGAACCTGCGAACAACTGTGGAAACACGAAAACAAAACACAAGAAAACAAAGAAGAAGAAAAAGAAGGTAAAAGTTTAACCCTAATGACCAAAAGCCGAACAAAAGCAAGAAGTGGTCATTATGGTTAACCAAAACGTAAAAGCTCAAAATGAGTGCGATTTTAGAACAACAAGGATATCAACAGAGTAAAAACTCCCCCTTAAACTCTGATCCCAAATTTTCTCCCCCTTGTTGACAAGTGAACTCATCAAGCACTCAATAGAGACACAGACTCCCCCTGAAATGCAACTCCCCCTCAAAATATGCAGTGAATTCAACTGGAGTTCAGAAGGAGTGTAGAAAGCATGCTTCTCAGATATGATTGACTGCAATTACAACATCTAACAGATACGACAAAAGACATACTGTAACGATACATGGCATGATCAGTGCAACAGATGATATCTAAAGAAAGTCATTTGCACGCATTTTTCAGTTTTTGCAAACAAAAGCATCACCACATTTTCCAGTAAAAACAAGCAAGGTAAAACATGAGATGCAAAAGCTAACTGATATCTACCAAGATAAGCTTTGTTCAGAAACAAAGTGCTTCAGCAAACTTGTTATCATTTCAAGCTTTTTCTTTTTCCTTTTGCATTTTTGCCAGGGGTTATTTGCATGTCAAACCTTATGCTGACCGACCAAGTCAAGCCTAGGCCAGATCTGGACCATCAGAAGCTTAAGACATTGGTCTTGGCATACACTACACTGTCCTAGTTCATACCAAAGTGCTATGGTATGCAGTCCAGAACAAATGTAATGCGACAAAGCAAACCCACCTGGATCTTTTCAAGTTATGCACAAAAAGGCATGGAATTTTCTTTGTTCTCGAATTTTCATCATTTTTATAGCACATTTCCATGTTTAAAGCATACAGATGTCCAAGTTGCATATTTGCATCTAAGTCAGAAACTAGCTACAAGGCATGTAACAGATAGCAAGAACATTCAGCCTACGCATGCTAGTTACCAGAAGCAATGGTGATCATTTTTCAATTTTAAAGCATAAAAGCCATGCATATGACAGATATCAGACATATCATTTGAACTGAAACAAAGCATGATCATCGACAAGTAATCAAAAGCATGTACCAGCTAGAATAAGTAAGGCAGTTCAATCATATAACAGAAGCAAGCTCAAAAGTGTGATATGTGAGTATGCAAGATATGAACACACACAGAAAGACTCAAGAAAAAGAGTAAAGAAGAAAGAAAAATGACGCAAAATATCCTAAAAAGGATACACAACACCCAAATCCCCTCGTAAACGCTCGAATGTAGACTGATCTAGGGGTTTGGTGAAAATATCAGCCAACTGATGATGGGTATCAACATGAACAAGGTCAATGACACCTTTCTCATATTGATCCCGCAAGAAATGAAAGCGCACATCGATGTGTTTGGTTTTGGAATGAAGACACGGGTTTTTCCCTACACTAATAGCACTGGTGCTGTCGCAAAACAATGGGACCCTGGTAGGAAAGAACAACCCAAAATCTCGCAGAGTGGAAATCATCCAAACCAACTGTGAGCAGCAGCTAGCAGCAGCTACGTACTCAGCCTCTGTGGTCGAAAGAGCAACTCCAGATTGCTTTCGAGAAGACCAAGATACAAGAGAAGAACCAAGAAACTGGCAAGTACCGGAAGTCGACTTGCGATCCAACCGGCACCCACCAAAGTCGGCATCCGAAAAGCCAGATAGATCAAGAGATGATGATGCTGAATAGTAAAGACCGAGATCGGGCGCATAAGTGAGATATCTGAAAATGCGCTTGACAGCCTGCCGATGAGACGCGTGTGGTGAAGACTGGAAACGCGCGCAAAGTCCCACGGCGAAGTGTATGTCTGGTCTTGTTGCCGTCAAGTACAACAGCGAACCGATCATCCCTCGAAACTCCCTTTCATTGACCTTGACGCCGCTCTCATCCTTGTCCAGACCCCCAGAAGTGCCCATCGGGGTCATCTGCGGCTTCAATTCACCACCAAAGTCAAATTTCTTTAACATATCACGAGTGTACTTACCTTGGTGGATGAAGGTGGCGTCCTTGGTCTGCTTGATCTGGAGCCCTAAAAAGTACTTGAGCTCACCCATGAGGCTCATCTCAAACTCACTGTGCATCTGCTCAGAGAACTTGGACACAAGAGAATCAGTAGTACCGCCAAAAATAATATCGTCCACGTAAATCTGAGCAACTAAGAAGTCTGAAGCAACTCTGAGCAAAAAGAGAGTTTTGTCCACAGAACCCATCACAAAACCCTTCCCCAACAAAAATTGCTTTAACCGGTCATACCAAGCCCTGGGGGCTTGCTTCAACCCGTATAAAGCTTTGTGCAACTTAAAAACATGTCGAGGAAACTTAGGGTTCTCAAAACCGGGGGGTTGCCTAACATAAACCTCCTCTTCTATGTACCCGTTCAGAAAAGCACTCTTAACATCCATTTGAAAAAGCTTAAAACCCTTCGAAATGGCAAAAGCTAGAAGAATACGATTGGACTCAAGACGGGCAACAGGAGCGAAGGTTTCTTCAAAGTCAATACCTTCCTTCTGGCAATAACCCTGGGCAACTAGTCGAGCCTTGTTGCGCACCACAACCCCATCTTCACCTTGTTTGTTCTTGAATACCCACTTGGTGCCTATGGGGTTGCATCCAGGTGGCGGCTCAACTAGTGTCCAAACCCGATTGCGAACAAAATTCTCAAGCTCTTCTTGCATAGCGTTAATCCAGTTAGAGTCAGAAAGAGCATGAGAAATATCTCTGGGCTCAAAAGATGCAACAAACGCAGATTCAGCAAACACAGCAAGAGAGGCAGAAGAACACAAAGTTCTCTCAGTCAAATCACCAATGATGAGCTCTGAGGGGTGATCACGCTGAACTGCTCGGGTTCCCTGGTGATCCGAAGTCACCTCACCGGAGTCAGCAGCTGGCACCTCTGGACTCGACTGAGGGGGCTCGATCGTAGTGGAAGAAGTGATCAGAGGTCCACCCTCATCCTCAGTCGAAGTCTCAGAAGGTGTGGTCTCTGCGGGGGATGCAGAAGGCCCACCCTCATCAGCAGCTGGAGTATCCTCATCTTCCTCGAAGATGGACTCTGCGAGCTCATCATCACCAGAAAGCTCAAAAGAAGGAGTCAAAGAAGGCAAGGACTCATCAAATGAAACCTCACAAGTCTCGACAAGCAGCTGGGATTCGAGGTTCCAAACACGAAAACCTCGAGAATGCAAAGCGTAGCCAAGAAAGATACCATCCCAGCAACGAGACTCAAACTTGTCCAAATGCCCTCCCTTCTTGAGCACAAAGCACTTGCAGCCAAACGCTCGCAAGTGGCTCACTTTGGGCTGTCTGCCAAACCGTAGTTCATATGATGTCTTACCAAGGTAAGCTCTAAGAAAATGCGGTTGGCCAGATAGCAAGCCGTGTTCATGGCTTCAGCCCAAAAACGCCTATGAGTCCTGTGCTCATCGAGCATCGTCCTGGCCATCTCGACTAGCGTGCGGTTCTTTCGTTCCACAACGCCGTTCTGTGGGGGAGTGTAAGGAGAAGAAAACTGATGGTCCAGACCCTGATCACTACAGAAGCTGACGAACTGAGAGTTCTTGAACTCAGAGCCATTGTCGGAGCGAATTTCTCGCATCCGACCATTGTTCTCATTCTTCAGCTTCAAAATCAGGTCATGAACAAATTGAAAAGTTTCATTCTTAGACTCCAAAAAGAAAACCCACGAGAATCGAGAAAAGTCGTCAACAATTACAAGTGCATACCACTTACCACCGACTGAGCGTACCCGAGCTAGACCTACAGTGTCCAATGTGTAAAAGCTCGCCCGGATATGAAGTCATCACCTGAGTCACAGGTGAGTGAGAAGCGGCAACCATTTTCCCATGACGACAGGGATGACAAACTAGATCCTTCTCCATCTTAAGCTTGGGAAATCCTCGGATGAGGTCCATAGAGCTTAACCTGACTAGCAGATCAAAACTCAAGTGACCTAACCTCCTATGCCACTTCCAGAGCTCAGAAGAAGATCCAGCAATCAAACAGCGAGAAGGGCCAAAAGAACTAGAGAAGTCAATTCGAAAAACTTTACCAAAAGGTAAAATCTGACAAATCAAAGACCCTCTAGAATCAACCACAGAAGAGTTGCCCTTCTTAAAACGCACTTCCAAATCATCCTCAAGAAGTTGCGAAACCGAAATCAAATTGAAGTTCAAATTCTTAACCAAAGCAACATTCTTCAAAGAGAAATGATCTGAAATGCGAATTGAGCCTATGCCACTTACTTTCCCTTGACCGTTGTTCCCGAACATGATGTATTCTTTGGAGCTCGGGGGAGTGAGACTGGAGAACCATCTGCGATGTCCCGTCATGTGGCGAGAGCATCTTGAGTCCATGATCCAAACATCCTCCAGTCCCCGGTCCTGCACAATCAGTGGCTGTAGGTGGGAGCAAATGGTCCGGCACCAGGTTTAGCAAAAGAGCTAAACCAGTGTCGAGCCATCTGCTCAAAAGATGGAAAGCGAAAACCATCAAAAGAGTTTGGACCAAAACGCGGCTCAAAGCGCGGTCCTCGGTTCTGCCTAACCCTGCGTCCACGAGGTCCAGAACCGTAACCAACACGGTCTGGAACTCTGCCGGAACGGACACCACCAACTGGAGCACGGGCAAGAAAGTCGTCTCCTCTACCACCACCTACACGACGCGGCCTGGCCTCCAGCCTCTCCCCGCGTCGAGGAACACGCAGTCTACCACCCTGCTGGTAGAACTGCTCCTGATCACCACGAGCTCTCTCTGCTCTCTCAACCCGCTTCCTCCTGAAGCAAAACTCCGCAAGATGCCCGTCTCTCTGACAGTACTCACAATGATAGGTGGGCTTCTTGGGATGTGGTTGAGGCTTGGGATGTTTGGGCTTGGTGGTGTTAGGTGTAGTCTTCTTGGGTTGAGAAGGTCCAGGAAGAGAGTCTAGAGAATGAGTGGAGGTGTTTGGGCTTAGGAACCCAGATAGGCTTCTTGGGTGGAGCTTTGGATGGTTCATGAATCACACCATCCTTTGGCTGACAGGACTGAGAGGACTCAGTGGAGTGATTCTTGGGATACCTCTGCTCTGGAGTCATTTTACTCCACTCCACTGCCCAGCTAATGGCACTCTCAAAGTCAGCCTTGGTGTAGGTATAACCTACTCCAAACCCATCCTGCCTCTTGAACTGCTGGATCATCATGCCAAGCTGAGGCTCTCTAGCACTGATCCAACTCAGGATGGAACGGAGGTAAAAGTTCTCATTCTGAGAATTTGCTAGCTCCTCTCTCAAGGAAGCTAGAACCTTCACCTGAGTCAAGCAGGTCTCACACTCACTTTCTACTTGGACAGACTTTTCGGCTTTCAGCTTAATCAACTCCATTCTAAGAGACAGGCAGTTCTCACAGACAGTGGTTGGAACTGACAATGTCTCAAGCTCTAGCCTAGTCTGCGCAAGCTCAGCTCTTAACCTATCCAAATCACCCAATTGTTCATTACCCTTGGATTTCAGCTCAGCTAAGGCGGCTAGATGAGATGGTCAATTAACATAGGATGCGATGACAGTGGCTTGAGCATCTTTCAGCTCCAGCTGAGTGCTTTCAAGCTCAGTGGCCAAAGCGTCCCTCTCATCAACCCTTTCTGTGTACATGGACTTCAGTGTCGACAGGTCACACAGAAGCACCACACACTTCGGGCACTCACTGCTATCACCCAAGCAAGGGGAAGAAGATAGACTCTCAATTCTGCCGTTGGCTACGGCAAGCTCACTCTCTAACTCGTCTATCCTCTTCTTAGCCCCCTAAGCAGTTTTTCCCGATACTTTAACTCCTGACGATTGCTCTCAAGTAAATCAACAATTTCTCGTTCATAAGATGATACCTTGTTGTCGTCGTCGTCGGAGTCGTCGGAGGAGCTCTTTTCTTCCCTATCCCCAAGAGCCATTGAGCAGAAGCTCTTGCGGGATCTTCGGCGCTAATGTGAGCAGCTCTTCGGCTTGTCTCCGAAGGCCATGAAGCAGAGGCCCGCCGGATCATCCTTGTCCTTCCCCTTCCTGATGGCAATCTCCTCATCGCTTGAGCTCGATGAAGAGGAAGAAGACGTGGACTGCTTGGAGTAGCTCTTTTCCATCTCGGCGAAGAAGGCCTTGTCGCGCTTCTTGTTCTCTCGCCGGTAGTCCTTCAGGGCCTTCTTGAAGAATCGAGTCTTCGGCTTGCCCTTGTTGAAGGATGAGCTCTCATGCTTGCCTGAGTCATGGAAGCTGCCACCGGTGCCCTTCTTGTATCCATTGCGCTTGGGGCAGTCGGCGATGAAGTGTCCTGGATCACCACACTCAAAGCATCCGGATTTTGTGCCATGTCTTTTGAACATTCTCTTATCATAGACACGACGCACCCGGTTATTAAAAAGACACAAATCATCATCTCCCAATAACTCTAGCTGGTCCTCAGTGATAGACATCAAAGAGAACCCAGCACAACTCACGGAAGAGGGATCAACAGAAGGTGTAGCAAGGGCCAGGGATTTTGATCCAGAACCAGTGAGATTTGATCTCAACTGGATATCTACCTCAGTGGCCTTCAGCTTGCTAAACAACTCAGAAATGGTCAAGGTATCGTAAGAAGTGCTCTCAACGATAGAGGATACCTTGATCTCCCAGATCTTTGGGTCCAAGGTATGGAGAACCTTGAGCGCCTGCTCGTGATCTGAGACTAACTGAGCACCCTCAGCCTTGTTGTCCCGAAGGTTGTTTATGATCGACTGAAAACGACCAAACAAAGCCTCAACAGATTCACCCGGCTTCTGTGTGAAATTCTCATATTCACGCCGGTAGGTCTGATAGAGCCGAGCCTTGACCTGTGTCGTTCCCTCATGGTGTGCCTTGAGGGTAGCCCAGATCTCTCTCGCAGTGGAGAGATGACTCACACGCTCAAACTCAGTGGGACCTAAACCAGAGAAAAGAATGTTCACAGCCTTACTGTTGCTCAGATGCTGAGCAATGATACCAGCAGTACCATGCTCAGCTACTGGCAATATGACAAATGTGGTGTGAACGCAAATGTCCCAAATGTCCGAACCCTGGCTCATGAGATAGGCTCGCATGCGAGTTTTCCAATAATTATAGCCATAGGCTTCCAAGGACGGGACCTTGCCAGGAGACGTCATGGTCACTACAGAGGTTTAGAACCGGTTAAGGTATGAAAAAACCCTAACCTTGCTCTGATACCACTTGTAGGACCGAAAGTAGCGACCAGAGGGGGGTGAATGGGCGCCTTAAAAATTCTTTCGAATCAATGACCTGTTCCCAATACCCAACGCACCTCAAAAGACTAAGCAGCAGAAAATAAACAGAAGGCCTAAGTCTAAGGGTATCAAACCTAGAAGCAACTGATATTAAACAGAGAACTATTAAAGAAGTGCAACTAGGCAGATGAACACTGTGTAACAGGCCTAAACTTCCCAATGAAATGATCTAAGTATATGTAAGGTGAAATGAGAAGTTACTGTCCAAATTTGTCTCCTGTTCGGAACTTGGCGAAGCCTGCTTCGCCCGTCGAGGTCTGCTTCGGAGATGATTGTCGAAGACTGCTTCGCTGGTCGAAACCTGCTTCAGAGGTTGGTGACAGAGCCTGCTTCGGAGGTCAGTTGCGAAGCATGTCGAAGATGCCGAAGGTATTTTGGTCTAGCCTAATACGAAGGGGCAGGGAGCGAAGTATGCTTCGAAGCGAAGTATGACAACGCCGGAGCCTGCTTCGAAGTAAGTACTTCGAAGGCAAGGCTTCGGACACAGCTTCGAACAGAGTGCTTCGAACCTAAACCTTCGAACAGAGAACTTCGAATGCAACACACAGACGGACTACCTTCGAACAAAGAAGCGAAGCCTGTCACACGACAGAGACACCAAATTCGAAGCCTACACTCTACCTTCGAAAGGAGCAAGCTTCGAAAAGAGAGGCGAAGACTGACACGCCACAAAGAAATCAAAATGAAGCCTAGCAGAAAGACAAGCTTCGAAGCCAACTTCGAAACTTAACGAAGTGTGGACTTCGAACAGCTAGGGCCGGAGTACCTTCGCAACGTCGCTCGAAGTATGCGATGCTGTCCGTTCAGAAAATACTTCGAAGCTAGCAACACAGGACACAAAACAAGGTTCGAAATTTGAACGAAGCCTTCGAAGGTGTTAGATCGAAGCCTGCCTCACAGAGCTGAAGGGCTTCGAACAGAGAGGGGGCTTCGTCAGAAAACATCCAGAAAAGTTGCTGGATCCTATCGGCTTCGATCAAAAAGCTGTGCAGTAGAAGGTAAAAAGCTGGCAGCGAGCACAGTAGCAACAGTAGCAGTACTACTTGCAACAGCAAGAACTAGTACTACTTGCGTGAAGAACACACCCAGCCAAAGCTTCCGAAGCCTCAAAAATCATAGGAAAACTTGCTGTGCAAAAGAAATGAAGCCATTAAAACACTGATGTTGCTGCACACGATTTGGGAAGAGAAACTTCACTTCAACAATAAATGCAAAACAGCAACAACAGGGGCAAAACTCCCTGGCGGCGCAAGCAAGAATAGGAGAGGAGAGAGGCAAGGCAAGAGACAAAAGTGACCCAAAGGAGTAGTATTGAATTCAGCCAAAAGGGTAGTCCAAACCCTAGGGATTGGGGTCCTATTTATAGGCTCCCAACACTAGGAACATTCCATCTGCCCCTTAGGGTTTTTACAGACGCAAGAATAAAGGAAAAGACTCTACTGCCCTTAGGTATTTTTACAGACACGACTGACTGACTGTGGGCCTAGAGATACAGATGACTTATCCGGAAGCTAAGTTTTCATAGCGACTACGGCTTCTCTTTTGGACAGTCGGATACAAGATCGATGGTTGTCAGTTTTGCGCCGAAACTGACAAAGCCTCCACCGACTTTGCACCAGGTACCCGGATTGGGCCGGCCCGATTCCGCAGCTCTCTCAGCCCGGCAACCACTCACCGCCCGTGTACCTGAGTCAACCCTGGTCAACAGCCCAGTGGGTCTTCTACTGCTTCTGGCCCATGTACCCGGATTGGGCCAGCCCGACTTCGCAGCCTCCTCTGCCCGACAGTCGCTTGCTGTCAGTGTACCTGAGTCACACGCGGCCCATGAAACAACAGATCTCTTCTTCTTCTGTCCTATTTGACTATCGTTGACAATGACTCATCACATCTAGAGCCATGAGGCCCACGCTATTCAGCATGGCTCCTCACGTGGCTTGGCCTCTAGCCTCTCTCTACGTCAAGGAACTCTCTGTCTACCACCTTGCTGGTAGAACTGCTCCTGCCCACCTCGAGCTCTCTCTGCTCGCTCAACCCGCTTCCTTCTGAAGCAAAACTCCTCAAGATGCATGTCTCTCTGGCAGAACTCACAGTGATAGGTAGACTTTTTGGGATGTGGTTGAGGCTTGGAATTCTTAGGCTTGGTGGTGTTTGGTGTATCATCTTTGGTGTGAGAGGGTGCAGGTAAAGAATCAAGAGAAGTGTGAAAAGTTTTAGGCTTTGGAACCCAGATCTGCTTCTTAGGTGGAGCTTTAGGTTGTTCTTAGAACACTCCATCCTTGGGCTGACTATCCTTAAAGGACTCAGTGGAGTGAGTCTTGGGATATCTCTGTTCAGGAGTCATCTTACTCAACTCCACTGCTCGGCTAATGGCACTCTCAAAATCAGCCTTGGTATAGGTGTAACCTACCCCAAACCCATCCTGTCTCTTGAACTACTGGATCATCATGCCGAGCTATGGCTCTCTGGCACTAATCCAAATCAGGATCTGATGGAGGTAAAAGTTTTCATTCTGAACATCAGCTAGCTCCTCTCTCATGGAAGCTAACACCTCCACCTGAGACAAGCAGATCTCACACTCTTTATCAACTTCGACAGGCTTCTCTGCTTTTAGCTTGATCAACTCCATTCTTATGGACAAACAATTCTCACAAACAGTGGGTGGAACTGACAATGTCTCAAGCTCTAGCTTAATCTGCTCCAACTCAGCTCTCACTCCAGCTAACTCGCTCAACTGCTCATCGCTCTTGGCTCTCAGATCAGCTATACTAGCTAAATGGGATGGGCAGTCTACACAAGGTGCGACGACAGTGGCATGACCATCTTTTAGCTCCTGCTGAGCGCTCTCAAGCTCAGTGGCCAATGCGTCTCTCTCATCTACTCTCTCTGTGTACCTAGACTTAAGAGTCGTCAGGTCACACAACAACACCTCATAGTTAGGGCACTCACCATTATCACCCAAGCAAGGGAAAGAAGACAAACTCTCAATCTTGCCATTCGCCGTGGCAAGCTCACTCTCAAGCTCATCTATCCTCTTCTTAGCCCCTCTAAGCAGTTTCTCCTGATACTTCAACTCCTGACTGTTCTGTTCTAGTAAATTAACAACTTCTTGTTCATAGGAAGATGCCTTCTCATCGTCGTCGTCGGAGGAGTCCTTTTCTTTCTTCTCCCCAAGAGCCATTGAGCAGAAGCTCTTGTGAGATCTTCGGCTGTGACGTGAGCGACTCTTCGGGTTGTCCCCGAAGCCCATGAAACAGAGGCTCGTCGGATTGTCCCTATCCTTCCCCTTCCTGATCATGATATCTTCATCACTTGAACTTGAAGACGAGGAGGAAGATGAGGATCTCTTGGAGTATTGTTGGACCGGAAACGGCGACCAGAGGGAGGGTGAATGGAAGCTTTTAAAATTTCAGACTAAAAATAGCCTTCTGTTTTAATTCTGTCTTCTGCGGAACAGGCTTCGAACACACCCTTCGAAGTTCAGGTTCGGAGGTATTTGATGGCTCCGAACACAGGCTTCGCAAGGAGTAAAAGTTCGAAGCCAAGAGGACTTCGCTCCACCCACAACCTCAAAAATTCAGCTTCTGCTAAGTCAGTGCAGCCTTCGCACAAAGGGTGCCTTCGTGCAGGCTTCGCACCTCACCCTTCGCAAGAGCGGACTTCCCTCTAAGAACTTAGACCAAATACTTAGCGACAGCAACTGGTGCTGGGCTTCGTACTTCGAAGGTCAAAATGCACACAAAACAGACTTCGCTAAGGGATTCGACACGGGAAGAAAAATGGGCAACGATCAGTGCTTCACTAGTAATCAGCGAGGTCTAGCCTCTAGTTTACACAGAGCGAACACACACTGAAAAACACACTTCGCACAAAACACACTTTTCCCAAACAGGCTTCGGCGCACTACCTCAAGTTAATCGAAGTGACACACAAGAGATCGAAGCATGCAGCAAGGTATGCAAACAAGCTCAAGCAGACAATGAACACAGAATCAAGACTTCGATGCTTGAACAGGGAACACAAAAATTGAACTCACAAGATGAATACAGAGAGTGTGGTCGCTAGCACAGGAGTTCTACAATGAATGCTCAAAGTGTTAATGCGACCTACCCAGCCTCCACTATTTATAGCCACTATTCACCCATGTGAAATGACTACTTTACCCCTAGGGTTTACATTGGTTTTGTCTCATCAGAACTAAGGGGTACAAAAGGTAGTCTACTTTATTTGGAGGCTTCCTTTGTCAGCTTTGCAGAGGGGACAACGTCAACTTTTTGCAGAGCAGACACTGTCAGCCTTTACAGTCTTGGACCCTTCTGAAGCCCCCTTTCGCACGCGAGGGGTGCGGTAGCTTCGGTGAGAAGCCTTGAGCCTAACGGCCTTCGCTTCACCAAAGTTAGCCTTCGATACAGTGACGGTTTTGAGCCGAAGCCGTCAAAGCCCTTAGGCCTTCGTACCAACACCTTCGGAGTGGAACACCACGACTTCACAGCTTCTCCCAGCTCGAACTCCGTCAGTCCGTGTACCGAAGCCATGCATGGCTGAAGTACCTCAAGTCAACCTCACTCCGGAGCCAGCCTTGCTCCGAAGCCTGCTTCACTCTGAAGCCCCACCTTCGGAGTACCACCCTTCAAAGTCCCTCCTTCGTCCAAGGCCTCCGCATGAAGCATTCCATGAGCACTTCGTCGCAGTGTCTCTCCCCGAGCACACTCCTCAACGAGCCTCACCCGGACCATGCCTTCGATGCACCTGACTTCTGAGACCTTCGTCGGGTATACCTTCGAGTGTCTACCTCCGGAGCACACTTCGAACACCTTGCCTCTGCTGAGGACTTGATCCACCAAACTCCGAAGTCACTCCATTCGGAGTACCCTTCGAAGTGCCTCACCTCCGAGGACTTCGTCTCGGGGTACCTTCACCCGGAGCCACGCTCCGCACTTGCTGCCTTCTCCTGGCGCACCTCGACCCCTTCGCAGCCTTCGTGACGGAGCTCTCTGCTCCCTTGGCATCAAGCCTCCCGCTTGACCCAGGTTCACTTGCTACGAACCGTTCGTCGCCTCCGAAGTCCCCTGCGCACCACAGACAAACATACAAGTGTATCCAGTACCCCAGAGACCTCTCCGGGTAAGCAACCTCCGATACACACTCCGGTGTACCACCTAAAGTACCGAGACCTTCGGTACAGCCAATCATCGTGTACTGTCGGACCCCTCCGACAGGCACACTCCGCTGCAACAGCTGCAGCAACGAGAGCCCACTGAATCCTTCGGTGAAACAGTCTCCGAACACCTTCGGAGAACCAACCTCCGAAACCCTTCGGAGGGACCCCTTCGAAACAGAGGGTAAAATCTATCAATCACTCATCACAGACTCCGAAACCAACCCATTGGTTTCTCAATCTCCCCCTTGATGAGTGCATTGACAACCAAATTCAAGTTCAAGAAAATTTGAAGAATTTCAGCACACAAGTGACCATAAAAACTCAGAAGCGAGCCAAATCATGTCACTTGACAAAAGAATTTTCCTCCCCTTTTTCAACAGAGTAAAAAGCCCCTTCGGCAAAAAGAATGGTCATTTGCAAGATGAAAACTCCCCCTTGCTGCGGAGAACGTAAAAATTTCTCCCCCTTTGGCAATGCAAGCATCAAGGAGCATGTAAAAGATGCATAGCTTCGAAATGGGCAGAGTTGCAAAGACATATAAAGCAAAAATATGCCAATATTAATACCAATTATCATGTGCTCAGCTCAATTTAACATTCTCTAAAAACATGATGACAGCATGTGATTTTATTATTTTGAAATAAAAGCATCACCACTTAATCAAGAAAACTAGACAAGTAAAAGCAGGGACTGCGCAAAGCTAGTCAGTTTCGACTCTAGACAAACAAGTCCAGTTCAAATGGAGCATTGAAAGCAAACTTGATAAACAATGAATTTTTGTTGTTCTTTTCATACTGCCAGGGATTATTTGTTTGTCCACCTTATACTTTCCAATCAGGCCAAGCCTAGGCATAAAGCCATCAAAAGCTTAAGGCAGTGATTTTGGCATACACTACACTATCCGAGTTCAGACCAATGTGCAATGGTAAGCAGTCTAGAATAGAGTAGTGCGACAAACAAACCCACCTGGATCTTTTTGCTTTGAAGCATGCAAATCATGGGTTTTTGGAATTTTGAGTAAGTGAACAAATTGTTTAGCACTTGATGAATATCCATGAGTATGTAGAACAATTTTTCAAGTTGCAATATTCAACATCCAGAGAAAAAGGAGTCTTGCTATCAAGGAGATAAAAGATAGCTAAAGCAGTCCTGCCTAAACATGCTAGATTCAAGACTATGTAGTGAGCATGATTTGATTTTGGAAAGAAAAATCATGCACATAATGTTTCAGACATATTAAATAGAGCTGAGTTGACATGATTTCATGAATTAAAATCAGGAATATAAGTGCAAAAGATGTAAATGCAATTTCACACATGATGAGCATATGCAAGACAATTAAAATCTGCCCCCCTCACAAAATGCCGTAAGGGTGACAAATACCAAGTTCCCCACGCAAGTAGGCAAAACGAGAAGCATCGATGGGTTTTGTGAAAATATCGGCTAGCTGGTGTTGGGTATCAACATATTGAAGTTCAATATCACCCTTCTCATTATGATCTCTGAGAAAATGATATCGCACATCAATGTGTTTGGTTCTGGAGTGCTGAACCGGGTTGTTTGCAATACAAATAGCGCTAGTGTTATCACAGAACAGTGGAACACTCTTATAATCTAACCCGAAATCCCGTAAAGTGGACCCCATCCACAAAATATGAGAGCAACAGCTAGCTGCATCAACATATTCGGCCTCAGCCGTCGATTGTGCAACACTAGACTGTTTGCGGGAAGACCAGCAAACTAGAGAAGTACCCAGAAAATGACAAGTACCAGAGGTACTCTTTCTATCAATCCTACACCCAGCAAAATCCGCATCGAAATAACCTCGAAGACACAAAGAGGAAGATGTTGAATACCAAATGCCGAACTCGAGGGTATGTTTGAGATACTTGAGAATGCGCTTTACCGCTTGGCGGTGCGAAGCTCGTGGTGAAGCCTGAAAACGAGCGCACAGACACACTGCGAAGTGTATGTCTGGCCTCGTAGCAGTCAAGTAAAGGAGGAACCGATCATGCTTCGGAACTCCTTCTGATCTACGGCTTCTCCATCTTCGTCAGGATCCAATGCTACAGATGTAGCCATTGGAGTGACGAGTGGCTTCGCATCAGTCATGTCGAACTTCTTGAGTAGGTCCTTGGTGTACTTCGTCTGGTGGACGAAAGTACCTTGTTTGCTTTGCTTGATTTGCAAACCAAGGAAAAATGTTTGTTCGCCCATCATGGACATCTCGAACTCCGTGCTCATGGCATCTGCAAACTCGGCAACCAAAGCATGAGAAGAGCCACCAAAGATGATATCATCCACATAAATCTGAACTAGGAGGAAATCTTTGCCATGCTTGAGAGTGAACAGGGTTTTATCAACATAGCCCATCAAATACCCCCGCTCAAGCAAAAAAGACTTAAGTCTGTCATACCATGCCCGAGTGGCCTGCTTGAGTCCAAAAAAGCCTTGTGAAGTTTAAGAACTTTATGTGGGTATGTGGGGTTTTCAAAACCAGGGGGTTGTTTTACACAAACATCTTCGCCTATGAAGCCATTAAGAAAAGCACTTTTGACATCCATTTGATAGAGTTTGAATCCCCGGGATGTCGCAAAGGCAAGCAAAATCCTAATGGCATCAAGACGAGCAACAGGTGCAAAAGTTTCAGTAAAATCAATCCCTTCTAATTGAGAATAACCCTGAGCTACAAGTCTAGCCTTGTTTCTAACTATAGTCCCATCCTCCCCTTGTTTTTTTTGAAAATCCATTTTGTTCCAATGAAATGAACATTTGGTGGAGGATCAACTAAAGTCCAGACTTGGTTTCTCTCAAAATTTTCAATTTCCTCATGCATGGCATTGATCCAACTAGCATCAGAAAATGCATGACTAACATCTAAAGGCTCGAAAGAAGCAACAAAAGCGGAATCAATGAAATGAGCATGAGAACGTGTTACCCTTTGATCAAGCTCACCAATGATCTGCTCGGGAGGATGCATCCTTTGAACATGGTGTGGAGCCTCGCGGCGGGATGCAGTCTACCCCTCAACTTGTGCGTTGGAGTGGTCCAAGATGACCGATGTCGAGGTAGTTGCTTCGGGACCTTGTGCCGAAGTGGTCGAAGCGGGGTCGGCTTCGGAGGTTGATGTCGAGGGTAGTAGGGGTTCATCCTCGAAATCTCCGGGATGTTCTTCTTCGAAGATTGTCTGTTCCATGTCGTGTTCATTTGCCTGTTCAAACGTGGAACTAACAGAGGGGGTTGATTCATCAAAAGTCACATCGCATGATTCGATGACAGTGTTAGTCTCCAAATTATAAACACGATAAGAATGACCATGTGTCGTATAACCCAAAAAGATCCTGTCAGAAGAACACGACTCAAACTTATCCAAATTACCATGTTTTAGGATAAAGCAACGACAACCAAATACTCGAAGATGAGTAACCTTGGGCTGTCTCCCAAAACGTAGCTCATAAGATGTCAAGTTCAAAATTGAGCGCAAGAATATTTGGTTTGAGATGTAACATGCAGTGTTCATGGCCTCAGCCCAGAATTTTCTAGGAGTCCTATGCTCATCGAGCATCGTCCTAGCCATCTCAACCAAAGTGCGGTTCTTCCTCTCAACAACACTGTTTTGTTGAGGAACCCGTGGAGCAGAGAATTGATGTTCTATGCCATGCTCCATGCAGAAGTCAACAAAGAGACTGTTCTTGAACTCAGTGCCATTATCACTTCGAATGAATTTCAATGCACCAGGTGAGGAGCCATGCTGAATAGCGTGGGCCTCATGGCTCTAGAAGTGATGAGTCATTGTCAACGATAGTCAACGAGGACTGAAGAAGAGAAGAGATCTGCTGTTTCATGGGCCGCGTGTGACTCAGGTACACGGGCAGCGAGCGACTGTCGGGCAGAGGAGGCTGCGAAGTCGGGCTGGCCCAATCCGGGTGCATGGGCCAGAAGCAGTAGAAGACCCACTGGGCTGTTGACCAGGACTGACTCAGGTACACGGGCGGTGAGCGATTGCCGGGCTGAGAGAGCTGCGGGGTCGGGCCGGCCCAATCCGGGTACCTGGTGCAAAGCTGGTGGAGGCTTTGTCAGTTTCGGCGTAAAACTGACAACCGTTGATTCTGTATCCGACTGTCCAGAAGAATAGCTTCAGGATATGTCATCTGTTACTCTAGGCCCACAGCCAGTCAGTTGTGTCTGTAAAAATACCTAAGGGCAGTAGAGTCATTTTCTGTATTTTTGAGTCTGTAAAAACCCTAAGGGGCTGGTAGAATATTCCTAGTGTTGGGCTGCCTATAAATAGCACCCCAATCCCTAGGGTTTGGACTACCCTTTTGTGCTGAAATCAAATCCACCCATTGGGTCACTCTTTTCCTCTCTCTTCTCTCTCCTGTGTGCGCCGCCAGGGGTTTCCCTCTCCCTGTTCTTGCATTATTTTCACTCAAATCTCTTGGATGCTTTAATGCTTTGGTCCCTGGTGAATTTATTGCTTGCATTTTGTTCGGTTTGGGGAGTTATTGCCTTACCTACGGGCTGCTGAATTTATTCTTGAAGAGAAGCTTCTTCGGCTGGGTGTGTTCTTCACGGTGGTAGTACTAGTTCTTGCTGTTGCAAGTAGTACTGCTTTACTGTAGCTACAGTGTTCGGCTGCAGCTTTTTCACCTTCTATCGCCCAGCTTTTTGATCGAAGCAGACAGTCTCTTTTGCCTTTTCTTGGTGTGTCTGCCGAAGCTCGGTTCTGTGCGAAGCCCCTCAACTCCGTGAGGCAAGCTCCGATCGAACCTTGTCAAAGGCTTCGCTCAGTTTTTCGAACTTCGGTTTCTGTGTCTGAGTTGCTAGCTTCGAAGTTCCCCTGTATCGAAATCATCGCATACTTCGAACTGGCATACTCCGAATCTATCTGTTCGAAGTGCACACTTCGTTAGGCTTCGAAGTGGGGTTCGAAGTTTCTGTCTGTTCTGACAGACTTCGCTTCTTTGTTCGAAGGTTGTCTGTTGTGTGTTGTGTTCGAAGTTTGTGTGTTCGAAGGTTTAGCTCCGAAAGCTTTCGGTTCTAAGTGTGTTCGAAGTTTTGTCTTCGAAGTGTATACTTCGAAGAAGGCTTCGGCACTGTTTACTTCGCTCCGAAGCTCGTGACTCGAAGTTGCGTACGAAGTCTTGTCTTCAAAGTGCTTACTTCGAACCAAGCTTCGGCACTGTTTTCACTTCGCTCCGAAGCTTTTGATTCGAAGCTGTGTTCGAAGTCCTGTCTTCGAAGTGCATACTTCGAACCAGGCTCCGGCACTTCTTTTGCTTCGCTCTGAAGTACACTTCGCTTCGTACCACTTCGAACTAGGCTAGACAGTGACACCTTCGGCTCTTCGGACAGTCTCCGACACCAACCTCCGAAGCAGACCTCGACGTGCGAAGGGGGCTTCGCCAACTTCCGAACAGGAGACAACTTTGGACAGTAACTTCTCTTTTCACTTTATACATACTTAGATCATTTCATTGAGAAGTATAGGCCTGTTACAACTTGTTTATCTGCCTAGTTGCACCACTTTAGGTTTACACTGTTTATCATCAGTTGCTTCTAGGTTAGAAACCTTTAGACTTAGGCCTACTGTCTATTTTCTGCTGCATAGTATTTTTGAGGTGCGTTGGGTATTGGGAACAGGCCATTGATTCGAAAGAATTTTTAAGGCGCCCATTCACCCCCCCCTCTGGTCGCTACTTTCGGTCCTACAAGTGGTATCAGAGCAAGGTTAGGGTTTTTCCATACCTTAACCGGTTCTAAACCCCAGTAGTGACTATGACGTCTCCTGGCAAGGTCCCGTCCTTGGAAGCCTATGGCTACAATTATTGGAAGACTCGCATGCGAGCCTATCTCATGAGCCAGGGTTCGGACATATGGGACATTTGCGTTCACAGCACGTTTGTCATTCTGCCAGTCACTGAGCAAGGTACTGCTGGTATCATTGCTCAGCATCTGAGCAACAGTAAGGCTGTGAACATTTTATTTTCTGGATTAGGTCCCACTGAGTTTGAGCGTGTGAGTCATCTCTCCACTGCGAGAGAGATCTGGGCTACCCTCAAAGCACACCATGAGGGAACAGCCCAGGTCAAGGCTCGGCTCTATCAGACCTACCGGCGTGAATATGAGAACTTCACACAGAAGCCGGGTGAATCTGTTGAAGCCTTGTTTGGTCGCTTTCAGTCGATCATTAACAAGCTTCGGGACAACAAGGCTGAGGGTGCTCAGTTAGTCTCAGATCATGAGCAGGCGCTCAAGGTTCTTCATACCTTGGACCCAAAGATCTGGGAGATCAAGGTATCATCTATCGTTGAGAGCACTTCTTACGATACCTTGACCATTTCTGAGTTATTTAGCAAGCTGAAGGCCACTGAGGTAGATATCCAGTTGAGATCAAATCTCACTGGCTCTGGATCAAAATCCCTGGCCCTTGCTACACCTTCTGTTGATCCCTCTGCTGTGAGTTGTGCTGGGTTCTCTTTGATGTCTATCACTGAGGACCAGCTTGAGTTGTTGGGAGATGATGATTTGTGTCTCTTTAACAACCGGGTGCGTCGTGTCTATGATAAAAGAATGTTCAAAAGACACGGCACAAAATCCGGATGCTTTGAATGTGGTGATCCAGGACACTTCATCGCCGACTGCCCCAAGCGCAGTGGATACAAGAAGGGCACCGGTAGCAGCTTCCACGACTCCGGCAAGCATGAGAGCCCCTCCTTCACCAAGGGCAAGCCGAAGACCCGGTTCTTCAAGAAGGCCCTGAAGGACTACCGGCGAGAGAACAAGAAGCGCGATAAGGCCTTCTTCGCCGAGATGGAGAAGAGCTACTCCAAGAGATCCACGTCTTCTTCCTCTTCATCGAGCTCAAGTGATGAGGAGATTACCATCAAGAAGGGGAAGGACAAGGATGATCCGGCGGGCCTCTGCTTCATGGGCTTCGGAGACAAGCCGAAGAGCCGCTCTCACCAGCACCGAAGATCCCGCAAGAGCTTCTGCTCCATGGCTCTTGGGGATAGAGTAGAAAAGAGCTCCTCCGACGACTCCGACGACGACGATAGCAAGGTATCATCTTATGAGCGTGAAATTGTAGATTTACTTGAGAGCAATCGTCAGGAGTTGAAGTATCGGGAAAAACTGCTTAGGGGGGCTAAGAAAAGGATAGACGAGTTAGAGAGTGAGCTTGCCGTGGCCAACGGTAGAATAGAGAGTCTATCCTCTTCCCCTTGCTTGAGTGTTAGCAGTGAGTGCCCGAAGTGTGAGGTGCTTCTGTGTGACCTGTCGACTTTGAAGTCCAGGTACACAGAAAGGGTTGATGAGAGGGACGCTTTGGCCACTGAGCTTGAAAGCGCTCAGCAGGAGCTGAAAGATGCTCACGCCACTGTCGTCGCACCCTGTGTTGATTGCCCATCTCATCTAGCTGCCTTAGCTGAGCTGAAATCCAAGGGCGATGAGCATTTGGGTGATGTTGAGAGGTTGAGAGCTGAGCTTGCGCAGACTAGGCTAGAGCTTGAGACATTGTCAGTTCCACCCACTGTCTGTGAGAACTGCCTGTCTCTTAGAATGGAGTTGATTAAGCTAAAAGCCGGAAAGTCTGTCCAAGTAGAGAGTGAGTGTGAGACCTGCTTGTCTCAGGTGGAGGTTCTAGCTTCCTTGAGAGAGGAGCTAGCTGATTCTCAGAATGAGAACTTTTACCTCCGGTCTATCCTGAGTTGGATCAGTGCCAGAGAGCCACAGCTTGGCATGATGATCCAGCAGTTCAAGAGGAAGGATGGGTTTGGAGTAGGTTACACCTACACCAAGGCTGACTTTGAGAGTGCCCTCAGCCGGGCAGTGGAGTGGAGTAAAATGACTCCAGAGCAGAGATATCCCAAGACTCACTCCACTGAGTCCTCCCAGGCTTGTCAGCCCAAGGATGGAGTGATTCATGAGCCACCTAAAGCTCCACCCAAGAAACCTATCTGGGTTCCAAAGCCCAAAAATCTCCACACTTCTCTTGACTCTCTTCCTGGACCCTCTCAGCCCAAGAAGACCACACCAAACACTACCAAGCCCAAGAACCCCAAGCCTCAACCACATCCCAAGAAGCCTACCTATCATTGTGAGTATTGTCAGAGAGACGGGCATCTTGCGGAGTTTTGCTTCAGGAGGAAGCGGGTTGAGAGAGCAGAGAGGGCTCATAGTGATCAGGTGCAGTTCTACCAGCAGGGTGGTAGACTGCGTGTTCCTCGGCGCGGGGAGAGGCTGGAGGCCAGGCCGCGTCGTGTAGGTGGTGGTAGAGGAGACGGCTTTCTTGCCCGTGCTCCAGTTGGTGGTGTTCGTTCCGGCAGAGTTCCAGACCGAGTTGGCTACGGTTCTGGACCTCGTGGCCGTAGGGTTAGGAAGAACCGTGGACCGCGCTTTGAGCCGCGTTTTGGTCCAAACTCTTTTGATGGTTTTCGCTTTCCATCTTTTGAGCAGATGGCTCGACACTGGTTTAGCTCTTTTGCTAAACCTGGTGCCGGACCATTTGCTCCCACTTACAGACATTGATTGTGCAGGACCGGGGACTGGAGGATGTTTGGATCATGGACTCAGGATGCTCTCGCCACATGACGGGACATCGCAGATGGTTCTCCAGTCTCACTCCCCCGAGCTCCAAAGAATATATCACGTTCGGGAACAGCGGTCAAGGGAAAGTAAGTGGCATAGGCTCAATCAGCATCTCAAACCATTTCTCTTTAAAGAATGTTGCTTTGGTTAAAATCTGAACTTTAATTTAATATCTGTTTCGCAACTTCTTGAGGATGGTTTGGAAGTGCGTTTTAAGAAGGGCAATTCTTCTGTGGTTGATTCTAGAGGGTCTTTGGTTTGTCAGATTTTACCCTTCGGTAAAGTTTTTCGAATTGACTTCTCTAGTTCTTTTGGCCCTTCTCGCTGTTTGATTGCTGGATCTTCTTCTGAGCTCTGGAAGTGGCATAGGAGGTTAGGTCATTTGAGTTTTGATCTGCTAGTCAGGTTAAGCTCTATGGATCTCATCCGAGGATTGCCCAAGCTTAAAATGGAGAAGGATCTGGTTTGTCATCCCTGTCGTCATGGGAAAATGGTTGCCGCTTCTCACTCACCTGTGACTCAGGTGATGACTACGTATCCAGGCGAACTTTTACATTTGGACACTGTAGGTCCAGCTCGGGTACGCTCAGTCGGTGGGAAGTGGTATGCACTTGTGATAGTTGACGACTTTTCTCGTTTCTCGTGGGTTTTCTTTTTGGAGTCTAAGGATGAAACTTTTCAATTTGTCCATGACCTGATTTTGAAGCTGAAGAATGAGAACAATGGCCGGATGCGAGCAATTCGCTCCGACAACGGCTCTGAGTTCAAGAACTCTCAGTTCGTCAGCTTCTGTGGTGATCAGGGTCTGGACCATCAGTTTTCTTCTCCTTACACTCCCCCACAGAACGGCGTTGTGGAACGGAAGAACCGCACGCTAGTTGAGATGGCCAGGACGATGCTCGACGAGCACAGGACTCCTAGGCGTTTTTGGGCTGAAGCCATGAACACGGCTTGCTATCTTGCCAACCGCATTTTTCTTAGAGCTTACATTGGTAAGACATCATATGAGTTGCGGTTTGGCAGACAGCCCAAGGTGACCCACTTGCGAGCGTTTGGCTGCAAGTGTTTTGTGCTCAAGAAGGGAGGGCATTTGGACAAGTTTGAGTCTCGTTGCTGGGATGGTATTTTTCTTGGTTATGCATTGCATTCTCGAGGCTTCCGTGTTTGGAACCTCGAATCCCAGCTGCTTGTCGAGACGTGTGAGGTTTCTTTTGATGAGTCCTTGCCTTCTTTGACTCCTTCTTTTGAGCTTTCTGGTGATGATGAGCTCGGAGAGTCCATCTTCGAGGAAGATGAGGATACTCCAGCTGCTGTTGAGGGCAGGCCTTCTGCATCCCCCGCAGAGCCCACACCCTCTGTGACTTCGACTGATGATGAAGGCGGACCTCTGATCACTTCTTCCACTTCGATCGAGCCCCTTCAGTCGAGTCCAGAGGTGCCAGCTGCTGACTCCGGTGAGGTGACTTCAGATCACCAGGGAACCCGAGCAGTTCAGCGTGACCACCCCTCAGAGCTCATCATTGGTGATTTGACTGAGAGGACTTTGCGTTCTTCTGCCTCTCTCGCTGTGTTTGCTGAATCTGCGTTTGTTGCATCTTTTGAGCCCAGAGACATTTCTCATGCTCTTTCTGATTCTAATTGGATTAATGCTATGCAAGAAGAGCTTGAGAATTTTGTCCGCAATCGGGTTTGGACACTAGTTGAGCCGCCACCAGGATGCAACCCCATAGGCACCAAGTGGGTATTCAAGAACAAACAAGGTGAAGATGGGGTTGTAGTGCGCAACAAGGCTCGACTAGTTGCCCAGGGTTATTGCCAGAAGGAAGGTATTGACTTTGAAGAAACCTTCGCTCCTGTTGCCCGTCTTGAGTCCATTCGTATTCTTCTAGCTTTTGCCGTCTCAAAGGGTTTTAAGCTTTTTCAAATGGACGTTAAGAGTGCTTTTCTGAACGGGTTCATAGAGGAGGAGGTATATGTTAGGCAACCCCCCGGTTTTGAGAACCCTAAGTTTCCTCGACATGTTTTTAAGTTGCATAAAGCTTTATACGGGTTGAAGCAAGCCCCCAGGGCTTGGTACGACCGGTTGAAGCAATTTTTGTTGGGGAAGGGCTTTGTGATGGGTTCTGTGGATAAAACTCTTTTCTTGCTCAGAGATGCTTCAGATTTCTTAGTTGCTCAGATTTATGTGGACGATATTATTTTGGCGGTACTACTGATTCTCTTGTGTCCAAGTTTTCTGAGCAGATGCACAGTGAGTTTGAGATGAGCCTCATGGGTGAGCTTAAGTATTTCTTAGGGCTCCAGATCAAGCAGACCAAGGACGGCACCTTCATCCACCAAGGTAAGTACACTCGTGATATGCTTAAGAAATTTGACTTTGGTGGTGAATTGAAGCCGCAGATGACCCCGATGAGTACTTCTGGGGGTTTGGACAAGGACGAGAGCGGTGTCAAGGTCAATGAGAGAGAATTTCGAGGGATGATAGGTTCGCTGCTATACTTAACAGCAACAAGACCAGACATACAGTTCGCCGTGGGACTTTGCGCGCGTTTTCAGTCTTCACCACGCGCGTCTCACCGGCAGGCTGTCAAGCGCATTTTCAGGTATCTCACCTATGCGCCTGATCTTGGTCTTTATTATTCAGCATCATCATCTCTTGATTTATCTGGCTTTTCGGACGCTGACTTTGGTGGGTGCCGGTTGGATCGCAAGTCGACTTCCGGTACTTGCCAGTTTCTTGGTTCTTCCCTTGTATCTTGGTCTTCTCGAAAGCAATCTGGAGTTGCTCTTTCGACCACAGAGGCTGAGTATGTAGCTGCTGCTAGCTGCTGCTCACAGATGGTTTGGATGATTTCCACTCTTCGAGACTTTGGGTTGCTCTTTCCTACCAGGGTTCCATTGTTTTGCGACAGCACGAGTGCTATTAGTGTAGGGAAAAACCCATGTCTCCATTCAAAAACCAAACATATCGATGTGCGCTTTCACTTCTTGCGGGATCAATATGAGAAAGGTGTCATTGACCTTATTCATGTTGATACCCATCATCAGTTGGCTGACATTTTTACCAAACCCCTAGATCAATCTACTTTGAGCGTTTACGAGGGGATTTGGGTGTTGTGTATCCTTTCTAGGATATTTTGCGTCAGTTTTCCTTCTTCTTTACTCTTTTCTTGAGTCCTTTTGTGTGTGTTCATATCTTGCATATTCACGTATCACACTTTAGAGATGCTTCTGTTATATGATTGAACTGCTTTACTTAGTCTAGCGGGTACATGCTTTTGATTACATGTCGATGATCATGCTTTGATTCAGTTCACTTGATATACCTGATATCTGTCATGTGCATGGCTTTTACGCTTTCAACTTGAAAAATGATCACCATTGCTTCTGGTAACTAGCATGCGTAGGCTGAGTGTTTTTGCTATCTGTTACATGCCTTGTAGCCAGTTCATCACATAGATGCAGATATGCAACTTGGACATCTTTATGCTTTAACATGGAAAAAGTGCTATAAAATGATAAAAATCAAAAATGCATGAAAATTCCATTCCTTTTTATGCTTAAATCGAAAAGATCCAAGTGGGTTTGCTTTGTCGCACTATATTGTTCTGGATTGCTTACCATAGCACTTTGGTATGAACTAGGACAGTGTAGTGTATGCCAAGACCAATGTCTTAAGCTTCTGATGGCCCAGTTCTGGCCTAGGCTTGACTTGGTCGGTTAGCATAAGGCTTGACATGCAAATAACCCTTGGCAAAAAATGACAAAGGAAAATGAAAAAGCCTGAACTTTAAAAGATAACAAGTTTGCTGAAGCCTGTTGTTTTGGACAATGCTTATCTTGGTAGATCTCAGTTAGCTTCTGCATCTCCTGCTTTACCTTGCTTGTCTACTAGAAAATGTGGTGATGCTTTTGTTTGCAAAAACTGAAAACTGCGTGCAAATGACTTTCTTTAGATATCATCTGTTGCACTGATCATGCCATGTGTCTTGGACAGTATCTCTTTTGCTATACCTGTTAGATACTGTATTTGCAGTCAATCATATCTGAGAAGCATGCTTTCTTCACCCCACCTGCACCCCAATTGCATTCACTGCATATTTTGAGGGGGAGTTGTTTTTCAGGGGGAGTCTGTGTCTCTATTGAGTGCTTGATGAGTTCACTTGTCAACAAGGGGGAGAAAATTTGGGATCAGAGTTTAAGGGGGAGTTCTTACTCTGTTGATATCCTTGTTGTTCTAAAAATCGCACTCATTTTGAGCTTTTACGTTTTGGTTAACCATAATGACCACCTCTTGCTTTTGTTCGGCTTTTGGTCATTAGGGTTAAACTTTTACCTTATTTTTCTTCTTCTTTGTTTTCTTGTATTTTGTTTTCGTGTTTCCACATTTGGTTCACAGGTGCTGAAGAGCTGAGAATTGAGGAGTGTTGACAATGCTCTCATCAAGGGGGAGATTGAGGAGCCATGCTGAATAGCGTGGGCCTCATGGCTCTAGAAGTGATGAGTCATTGTCAACGATAGTCAACGAGGACTGAAGAAGAGAAGAGATCTGCTGTTTCATGGGCCGCGTGTGACTCAGGTACACGGGCAGCGAGCGACTGTCGGGCAGAGGAGGCTGCGAAGTCGGGCTGGCCCAATCCGGGTGCATGGGCCAGAAGCAGTAGAAGACCCACTGGGCTGTTGACCAGGACTGACTCAGGTACACGGGCGGTGAGCGATTGCCGGGCTGAGAGAGCTGCGGGGTCGGGCCGGCCCAATCCGGGTACCTGGTGCAAAGCTGGTGGAGGCTTTGTCAGTTTCGGCGTAAAACTGACAACCGTTGATTCTGTATCCGACTGTCCAGAAGAATAGCTTCAGGATATGTCATCTGTTACTCTAGGCCCACAGCCAGTCAGTTGTGTCTGTAAAAATACCTAAGGGCAGTAGAGTCATTTTCTGTATTTTGAGTCTGTAAAACCCTAAGGGGCTGGTAGAATATTCCTAGTGTTGGGCTGCCTATAAATAGCACCCCAATCCCTAGGGTTTGGACTACCCTTTTGTGCTGAAATCAAATCCACCCATTGGGTCACTCTTTTCCTCTCTCTTCTCTCTCCTGTGTGCGCCGCCAGGGGTTTCCCTCTCCCTGTTCTTGCATTATTTTCACTCAAATCTCTTGGATGCTTTAATGCTTTGGTCCCTGGTGAATTTATTGCTTGCATTTTGTTCGGTTTGGGGAGTTATTGCCTTACCTACGGGCTGCTGAATTTATTCTTGAAGAGAAGCTTCTTCGGCTGGGTGTGTTCTTCACGGTGGTAGTACTAGTTCTTGCTGTTGCAAGTAGTACTGCTTTACTGTAGCTACAGTGTTCGGCTGCAGCTTTTTCACCTTCTATCGCCCAGCTTTTTGATCGAAGCAGACAGTCTCTTTTGCCTTTTCTTGGTGTGTCTGCCGAAGCTCGGTTCTGTGCGAAGCCCCTCAACTCCGTGAGGCAAGCTCCGATCGAACCTTGTCAAAGGCTTCGCTCAGTTTTTCGAACTTCGGTTTCTGTGTCTGAGTTGCTAGCTTCGAAGTTCCCCTGTATCGAAATCATCGCATACTTCGAACTGGCATACTCCGAATCTATCTGTTCGAAGTGCACACTTCGTTAGGCTTCGAAGTGGGGTTCGAAGTTTCTGTCTGTTCTGACAGACTTCGCTTCTTTGTTCGAAGGTTGTCTGTTTGTGTGTTGTGTTCGAAGTTTGTGTGTTCGAAGGTTTAGCTCCGAAAGCTTTCGGTTCTAAGTGTGTTCGAAGTTTTGTCTTCGAAGTGTATACTTCGAAGAAGGCTTCGGCACTGTTTACTTCGCTCCGAAGCTCGTGACTCGAAGTTGCGTACGAAGTCTTGTCTTCGAAGTGCTTACTTCGAACCAAGCTTCGGCACTGTTTTCACTTCGCTCCGAAGCTTTTGATTCGAAGCTGTGTTCGAAGTCCTGTCTTCGAAGTGCATACTTCGAACCAGGCTCCGGCACTTCTTTTGCTTCGCTCCGAAGTACACTTCGCTTCGTACCACTTCGAACTAGGCTAGACAGTGACACCTTCGGCTCTTCGGACAGTCTCCGACACCAACCTCCGAAGCAGACCTCGACGTGCGAAGGGGGCTTCGCCAACTTCCGAACAGGAGACAACTTTGGACAGTAACTTCTCTTTTCACTTTATACATACTTAGATCATTTCATTGAGAAGTATAGGCCTGTTACAACTTGTTTATCTGCCTAGTTGCACCACTTTAGGTTTACACTGTTTATCATCAGTTGCTTCTAGGTTAGAAACCTTTAGACTTAGGCCTACTGTCTATTTTCTGCTGCATAGTATTTTTGAGGTGCGTTGGGTATTGGGAACAGGCCATTGATTCGAAAGAATTTTTAAGGCGCCCATTCACCCCCCCCTCTGGTCGCTACTTTCGGTCCTACACCAGGGAGTTCAGTGAAAAGTCTCAAAGCCAAGCTACGAAAGTGTGAGAACACTTCATCCTTGCTGGCAAGAAAGAAGACCCAACAGTAGCGAGAGAAATCGTCGACAATGACTAAAACATACCATTTGCCACCTAAAGAACTAACCCGAGAAGGACCTACAGTGTCCATGTGGAGGAGTTCTCCGGGTTGTTCAGTCATCACCGTGGTGACCGGCGAGTTTGAAGCGGCAATCATTTTTCCATGTCGACAAGGAGCGCAAACTAAATTCTTCTCAAACTTGAGCTTGGCAATCCTCGGATCAGACCTAGGGCACTCAGACGAGCGAGCAACTCAAAGCTCATATGCCCTAGTCTCCTATGCCACTTCCAAAGCTCAGACGTAGAATGTGCAACAAGACAATGAGAAGAACCAGATGACTCAGAAAAATCAGCTCCAAAAACTCTCCCAACTCTAAAGATCTTGCAGACAACAACGCCATCAGAATTGAGTACTTGCGAAGTATCACGATGAAATCGCACTTCGAAGCCCTCATCAAGCAACTGAGATACACAAAGAAAATTGTATCCCAGGTTTTCAACCAAAGCAACATCTTTGAGAGTGAAATTCGAGTTTATTCTTACCACACCTTTACCTTTCACTCTACTCCTTCGATTGTTGCCGAAGGTGATATGTTCCCTTTGCTTGGTTGTGGTGAGGCTGGAGAACCATGCTGCATCTCCGGTCATATGGCGCGAACAACCGGAGTCCATGATCCACGTGCCCTCCAAGCCTCGGTCTGTCGCCTACACATGATAAGAAAATCTCGATCGCTTAGTGCTGGGGTGAGTGAAAATATGACGAGGCATCCAGCACTGAGTGATACGAGTAGTAGGCACAATAAAAGTAGGCTGTCTACGCACAGGATAATCAGAATGATGCACAGTGCGAGGTCTACCTACATGCTGTGATCTAACAACATGGCGAGGTCTCCTACTCTGATGAGGTACAAAGCTACTCGCCTGGTGTCCACCACCATATGGAACATGGTGAACACCTCAAGGAGCCTCAAAAACAGGACGATAGTAGAACTCAGACTCATGCATACCTAAAGATGGGTAATGCATGTCCTGGTAACTCATCGCCTGAGAGCGTTGCTCATCCTTGATGCGACGAAAACAGAACCCAACCAAATGACCTGCCCGCTGACAGTAGGAACAATGAAAAATTCTCCTAGGGGCACTCTCATGGGTCATAGGAGCAACTCTCACAGGCTCCTCGGGCTTCTGCTGAGTGGTTTTCTTGGGAGGGATTTTCTTGGCAGGAGGAGCGGTTTTCTTTGGTGTCCGGGTAGGCTTTTTGGCTGATAGAGTGTCTAACAGAGCTCTCTCTTTCTCTAAGGTAGTGGGTGAGGTAAAAACAATTTTGTTCTTACTGTCTGAAGGAATCCTCTCAAAACCCAAACCTAGAGCTACCCCTGCTCTGTCAGCACACATCTTGGTTTTGGCCAAGAGAAAGTCCATCCTACCCTTTCCCTCAGTGCATTTGTTAACCACAGAAAGAATGTACTCATTCTCAGTTATAAGGTTCTCAGCTTGCTCTCTAACTGTGCCTAGCTGGTCCTTAAGGGTCATGCAACTATCACACACAGGCTGCACATCCTTAGAACTACCGACCCTCTCCAATCTAGCCTCTAAATCATGAACATGCTTATCACGTAAATCAATGCTCTCACGTAATAAAGGGTAGTTCACACATTCAGTTATATCATGACTAGAATCCACCATCAAAAGCTGCTTCTGTGCAGTCTCAAGCTCAGATAGAGTTTGAGCATGTACAGAACGCAACTGAGCAAGCTCACCCATGACAACAGTACAAGATTCACATTCAACGTCATTAACTCTAGACTTAAGCAAGGCATAATCAGTAGAAACAGATTCTAGCCTAAGTCTAAGGTCTTTTCTTTCTCTAGCGGCTTGCACAAGTAATCTATCCTGACCAAGAACTACTTCATTTAGTTCATCTAGTTTAATTGAAAGCTGGTCATAGGATAGTGGTACCTCAGATGAGTCAAGCTCATCGCCGCTGATATCGCTGTCGGCCATGAAGCAAAGGCCGGTGAAATCTCGTCCCTTCTTGTCCTTCTTCTCCTCCTTCCTTGGAGGCTTCTCCTCCTCAGAGCTCGACTCCTCAGTTGAGGAAGTGTCGATGTCGCTGAGAGCAGCAACAAATGCTCTGGAAGCGGCTTTGGCTACTCTCTTAGCCACCTTGCCGCGCTTGCCTTTCACAAAGGGTTTCCTCTCCTTCTCGTGGTATTTGGGGCGCTCACTCTCATCTCTCTTCTTGAGTTTAGGGCAATTGGCCTTGATATGAGAAGTGTCGCCACACTCAAAGCAACCACTAAAACCACTTCTCTGATCCCGTCTCTCATGGTGAAAACGGGTGAACCTTCTGGCAATGAGAGCAAGCTCATCATCATCAAGAGCATAGAGAAGCTTGATAGCCCTATCATGATCATTGTAAGCAAGCGTCCCGTTGGACCGCAAGTTACTCACTATTGCATCGAAGCGAGAAAACATGACATCTATAGATTCACCAGGTGCCTGCACAAACAGCTGATACTGTTGATTGTATGTGCTTTGGCGCCTGGCCTTAATCTGAGTAGAGCCCTCATGAAAAATAGTGAGAGTGGTCCAAATTTCCCTAGCTGTCCTAAGGTGCTGCACCCTATCAAACTCACTCCGGCTCAAACCAATGAACAGTATATTTCTAGCCTTGGAGTTGGCATTATACTGATCCTTCTCTGTTTGAGAGGTGCGAGTTTCAGGGATGGAGTATTGTGAGTCCACAATCTCCCAAATTGCATTTCCTTGGCTTAGCAAGTAAGCCTCCATGCGCACCTTCCAGTATGCAAAATCAGTCCCATCAAACAGAGGAATTTTACTAACTCTGTCCATATCGCCAATAGATCACAAAACTGGTTAAGGTCAACTGGTGATCTTAACCTGCTCTGATACCAATTGTTGGACCGGAAACGGCGACCAGAGGGGGGGTGAATGTGAGCTTTTAAAATTTCAGGCTAAAAATAGCCTTCTGTTTTAATTCTGTCTTCTGCGGAACAGGCTTCGAACACACCCTTCGAAGTTCAGGTTCGGAGGTATTTGACGGCTCCGAACACAGGCTTCGCAAGGAGTAAAAGTTCGAAGCCAAGAGGACTTCGCTCCACCCACAACCTCAAAAATTCAGCTTCTGCTAAGTCAGTGCAGCCTTCGCACAAAGGGTGCCTTCGTGCAGGCTTCGCACCTCACCCTTCGCAAGAGCAGACTTCCCTCTGAGAACTTAGACCAAATACTTAGCGACAACAACTGGTGCTGGGCTTCGTACTTCGAAGGTCAAAACGCACACAAAACAGACTTCGCTAAGGGCTTCGACACGGGAAGAAAAACAGGCAATGATCAGTGCTTCGCTAGTAATCAGCGAGGTCTAGCCTCTAGTTTACACAGAGCGAACACATTGAAAAACACACTTCGCACAAAACACACTTCACCCAAACAGACTTCGGCGCACTACCTCAAGTCAATCGAAGTGACACACAAGAGATCGAAGCATGCAGCGAGGTATGCAAACAAGCTCAAGCAGAAAATGAACACAGAATCAAGACTTCGATGCTTGAACAGGGAACACAAAAATTGAACTCATAGGATGAATACAGAGAGTGTGGTGGCTAGCACATCAGTTCTACAATGAATGCTCAAAGTGTTAATGCGACCTACCCAGCCTCCACTATTTATAGCCACTATTCACCCATGTGAAATGACTACTTTACCCCTAGGGTTTACATTGGTTTTGTCTCATCAGAACTAAGGGGTACAAAAGGTAGTCTACTTTATTTGGAGGCTTCCTTTGTCAGCTTTGCAGAGGGGACAGCGTCAGCTTTTTGCAGAGCAGACACTGTCAGCCTTTACAGTCTTGGACCCTTCTGAAGCCCCCTTTCGCACGCGAGGGGTGCGGTAGCTTCGGTGAGAAGCCTTGAGCCTGACGGCCTTCACTTCACCGAAGTCAGCGTTTGATATAGTGACGGTTTTGAGCCGAAGCCGTCAAAGCCCTTGGGCCTTCGTACCAACACCTTCGGAGTGGACCACCACGGCTTCGCAGCTTCTCCCAGCTCGAACTCCGCCAGTCCGTGTACCGAAGCCATGCATGGCCGAAGTACCTCAAGTCAACCTCACTCTGGAGCCAGCCTTGCTCCGAAGCCTGCTTCACTCCGAAGCCCCACCTTTGGAGTACCACCCTTCAAAGTCCCTCCTTCGTCCAAGGCCTCCGCATGAAGCATTCCATGAGCACTTCGTCGCAGTGTCTCTCCCTGAGCACACTCCTCGACGAGCCTCACCCGGACCATGCCTTCGATGCACCTCGACTTCTGAGACCTTCGTCGGGTATACCTTCGAGTGTCTCCCTCCGGAGCACACTTCAAACACCTTGCCTCTACTGAGGACTTGATCCACCAAACTCCGAAGTCACTCCATTCGGAGTACCCTTCGAAGTGCCTCACCTCCGAGGACTTCGTCTCGGGGTACCTTCACCCGGAGCCACGCTCCGCACTTGCTGCCTTCTCCTGGCGCACCTCGACCCGAGGTCCGACCTCGACCCCTTCGCAGCCTTCGTGATGGAGCTCCCTACTCCCCTGGCATCAAGCCTCCCGCTTGAACCAGGTTCACTTGCTACGAACCGTCCGTCGCCTCCGAAGTTCCCTGCGCACCACAGACAAACAGACAAGTGTATCCAGTACGTCGGAGACCTCTCCGGGTAAGCAACCTCCGATACACACTCCGGTGTACCACCCAAAGTACGGAGACCTTCGGTACAACCAATCATCGTGTACTGTCGGACCCCTCCGACAAGCACACTCCACTGCAACAGCTGCAGCAACGAGAGCCCACCGAACCCTTCGGTGAAACAGCCTCCGAACACTTTCGGAGAACCAACCTCCGAACCCCTTCGGAGGGACCCCTTCGAAACAGAGGGTAAAATCTGTCAATCACTCATCACAGACTCAGAAACCAACCCTTGGTTTCTCAAGTATCTTTTCTCCATCTCGGCGAAGAAGGTCTTGTCTCGCTTCTTGTTCTAACGCCTGTAATCCTTCAGAGCCTTTCGAAAGAATCTTGTCTTGGGCTTACCCTTTGTGGAAGTGGAGTTGTCATACTTGCCGGAGTTGTAGGAATTGTTGCCGGTTCCCTTCTTGTAATTCTTTTGCTTGGGGCAGTCGGCATTGAAATGACCTGGGTCACCACACTCAAAGCATCCGGATTTTGTGTCGTGTCTTTTAAACATTCGCTTATCATAGACACGTCGCACCCGGTTGTTAAACAAACACAGATCATCATCTCCTAGCGAATCAAGTTGTTCCTCGGAGATAGACATCAAGGAAAAAGCAGTACAACTCATAGCATTAGGATCAGCCGACGGTGTCGCAAGCGCCAGAGTCTTTGAGCCAGAATCAGTGAGATTTGATCTCAACTGAATATTGACCTCTGAGGCCTTGAGCTTACTAAAAAGCTCTGCGACGATCAAGGTATCATAAGACACGCTCTCAACAATAGAAGAAACCTTGATCTCCTAGATCTTAGGGTCCAAGGTATGGAGTACCTTAAGCGCCTGTTCATGATCCGAGACCAGCTGATCACGCTCGGCCTTGTTGACGCGAAGCTTGTCAATGATTGATTGAAAACGACCAAACAAAGCCACAACAGTCTCACCCGGCTTCTGTGAGAAATTCTCATACTCACGCCGGTAGGTCTGATATAGCCTAGCCTTGACCTGAGCTGTCCCCTCATGGTGTGCCTTTAGTGTAGCCCAGATCTCTCGAGCAGTGGTGAGATGGCTGACACGCTCAAACTCACTAGGACCTAGACTAGAAAATAAAATATTCACTGCCTTACTATTATTTTGATGTTGGGTAACTACATCTGCAGTAGTATCCGTAGCAATAGTCACTATGGTGAAGGTAGGATGAACACAAATCTTCCATATGTCCGAGCTCTGGCTCATAAGGTATGCTCGCATGCGAGTCTTCCAATAAGTGTAGCCAAAAGCTTCTAGGGACGCGATTTTACCACAAGACGTCATGGTCACTACCTAGGTTTAGAATCGGTTAAGATATTAGAAAACCCTAACCTTGCTCTGATACCACTTGTAGGACCGAAAGTAGCGACCAGAGGGGGTGAATGGGCGCCTAAAAAAACTTGCTAAACTATGTGCTAATCCTCAACACCCAACCAACTTAACGAGACAAACAGAATTAGTAAAGTAAATTACTAGTACTATAGTTGTCTAGCCTAAAAATAACCGGTGTTCTAATTAAAATGATATTAAAGCTAAACTAAAAAGTATCACTGCAGTAAATAAAGATGGGTACTAGAAATATTTAATAACGTAATAAAAAAACACTAAATATCTTAATAAAATGTTCAGATTGCGGTCTAAAAACAAAATACTAATTAACTGAATAAAATATGGATCATCCAAAAATTAATTCAGAAATAACCTAAAAATATTTCAAATAAAGACTAGAATTAAAAATACTACTGCGATTAATAAATTTTTCTTTACTTTTTATATAAGCAGATTAAACAGATATAAAAATATGCGATTACTAGAAATAATTTGACAGATTAAATTAACTCGAAATTTCTAAACAAATTTTCCGCTAATTAATTAATAGATGATTATCTCTAAAAAAGATCTACTAAAAAATAGGAGATTAGAAACTTACCTGCGTCATCGTCCAAGTCGTTGTGCAGAAAATCCGGAACGTAGCTTCGTGCACCGCGCGTGCACATCCGCCGGAGCAACCGCTACAAAAACGAAGAAAGAACAGAGCTGCCGTGTGAAATACTTCGCCATCGCGTCCTGTGTTCAGATCGCCGTGCCGCTTGAAGCTTCCACCCCGTGAGCGCACTATAGCCCGTAGCCTTTTGCTGCATGCGCTGCTATTTCTTTCTAGGGAATATCCGACTAGGCTAGCTGTTTGTGTAGCGTCTAGAGGCTACAACTATTGCAAGCCGCGGGTCCCACGACTGCACTGCTCATGAGCGAGAGACAATGTGTTGTGCGTCGATTCCAAAGAAAACTTTCTGCTGCAGCCTTGTGAATCCTGGTGCTGGCGTGCTGCGAGAAATCTCACCAATCGGCAAAAAAAAGACGTTCGCCGGCGGCCACTAGGAAAACAAGAAAAAAATTGTGGCGAAAAAGGAACTTATCTGCGGTAGAGGAACTTTGAACTGTAGATTGATCTGAGGGAAAAACAATCTTCTATCCCCAGGGGGATAGGGGCCTATTTATAGGTGACTCCTAATACATGAAAAGACTAATTTACCCCTAGAGTAAATTAACACTGACTCTAAAATAAATTCCGAAAATTACTAAAATATTCTTAGAAAAATCACCTGACTCAACTAAAATATTCTAAACTTAAAAACTAAATATTAATATCCTAAAAACGAATTAATCATAGGTTGTCAGTTTTGCGCCGAAATTGACAAAGTGTCCACCATCTTCGCACTGGGTACCCGGATTGGGCCAACCCGACCCCGCAACTTCCTCAGCCCGGCAATCGCTCGCTGCCCGTGTACCTGAGTCAAACCCAGTCAACAGACCGGTGGATCATCTGCCGCTCCTAGCCATGTACCCGGATTGGGCCAGCCCGACTACGCGGCTCCTCTTCCCGGCTGTCGCTCGCTGCCCGTGTACCTGAGTCACACGCGCCTCAGACTCGGCAGATCTTTATTTCTCTTCCTCTTTGACTTCCGTTGACAATCACTCATCACATCTGGAGTATCAAACCCATGTACTTCAACATGGTTTCTCACCCACCGCCGGCCGAGTACCCTCCTGTCGCCGTCCCCACCACTGACCACTGACGTCCGTCGCCCGCCGACCGCCGCCAACTGTCGCCGTCCGTCAAGTAATTTTTACCCCTCTCGATCCTCTATATAATTTTCTCACTTGCATTGTGATTGAATTATTGTTTACTTTGTGAATTGTGAATATATGGTGTGAATTGAATTGAATTGTGAATTGTGAATTGTGAATTGTGAATTGTAAATTGTGAAATGTGAATATATGTTGCAATATTTATATGCAATATATGTTGTGATGTTAAAAAAATTGTTCATGTATTAATATGTTTCATATGCGATGTTCAGTCTGCCACCGCCTGTCGCAGCCCGCCGGCCTTCGCTGCCGGCCGGCCTCCGATCCACCGCTGCCAATTAATTTTTTCCGTTTTAAGAATTTTCTTCACTTTTGATTTGTGAATTTTGTCATAGTGGATTGCAGTGATTGCTCTAGGTTATATTAGCAACAATTTTATCGTAGTGGATGGATCGAGATTGATTGTATGATAGACACTTAAATTTTGTCGTAGTATGTGATATAAGTAATAATTGATTCATTTGCTAGTGCATGTCAAGTAAAAATTGATTCATTACATTGACTATTTATGTTATTACAAGTGTTTCGTTTGCGATGTGCTATTATATATGCTATTAATTAAATTCTTGTATTAATTTATGGTTTGTTGATGATTTCATTACGGTGATTAGTATTATATATATATACTTTATATATATATATATTTCTTTTCGTATGTAATTTTTTATTTGACAACAACATAAATAGTGTAACGAAACCTATGTGTCACCCATTTTGTACCAACATGTCTCACACGTGTCATGCGTGTGAGATGTGTAGGTCCGGAATTATCTCTTTTTGGACAGTCTCGGAGTGGACGACAGAGCGTGGTCTTTATGATGAGTTATGAGTCCGAATGAGATTTTAGTAACATAACCTTGTTGTTCTCCGTTGCACCACTATCAGGCGTGCAATTGAAGAACAACGGGGTTATGCTGCTGAAATTTTGTTCGGACTAATGTCTCTGCTGACGTGGCAGAGTTCGGCGCTAACTTCCATCTACCCGCTCCCGTCGGCCAAATGCCAACAGAAATTAGCCTTTTACCGATGAAAGTTAGTTTCTTCCATCGGAAAAGGGCTAACTTCCGTCGACCAAGCCGACGGAAGTTTGCTGAATTGTTGTAGTGTGAATCCACATGTTCATACTCAATTTTGTTATCTTGCCACAAGTAGTAGTAATTGCAGCGAATAGATGTATGCATTTTTTTAGTTTAAAATAGGATTTATTTTAATTTATTCACAACAACCCTAAATATAGGATTTATTAAAGTTACATTTGACGAGATCTACATGAACATATGACACGGCCGGCGATATGGAACATTTGTATACTAGATCTTCGCGAGCCCATTTGGGACTGATGATTGATGAGCGATCAGTTTACAGCTTGTCCGGGTAACAATTTACATGCAAAAGAACGGAAACGACATGGGATGCATACAGCCGCGGCAGAATTCTAATATTAGCGCGGTGAGAGTGGAAAACCGATGCCATGGCGGGTGGTGGGGAAGCTGACGAACAGCATGCTCCCGACCACACCAATGGCGATTGGCAACACCGTGAGCACCTGCCTCGTGTCCTCGGACGGCACCGGGTAGAAGCACGAGACCACGTTCTGGTCGAACAACGCCACGGCCGCGAACACCATCACGGACACCACCGCGTGCACCAGGTCCAGGAACCGTATCCTGTAGCTGGTGGCGGCTTGCGGGTCGAGTGGCGCGCCGCCGTCGATGACCCAGAGCCCCCGGAGCGTGGCGAAGCCGTACCGCACGGCGCCGGCGCCGTCCCTGAAGCTGTCCGTGAAGCTGAGGACGAAGCAGGAGAGCGCGCAGAGCGCGATGAGTCCGCCCGCCATAGCGCGGTTGGCCTGGAGGCAGTGGCCCTGGTTGGTAACGATCGGGGACAGCAGCTGGAACGCCAGCACGGTGCCCGTCGGGAGCAGCTTGGCCAGGTGCGCCGTGCTCTGGTACGTCTGGCTGATCGCCCTCTGCACTGGGCTCATGCCGCTGCCGTCGTCTTCACCGGCACCAACAGACCGCTTCGCCAGGAGAGGTCGTCTCTCATGGTCCCCGTCGGGGCCATGCTCGCCATCACGCCGTGACTCCACGTCATCGTGCTGTACTGTTGCCGTCGCCATAGACTCCGATGATCCTCGATCTCACTTCGCACTACCTTGCATTCACTTCTCCGCCAAATGCTTCGTCAAAACGGAAGGGAATTGGAGGAGATTTAAAAGGTTAGGGGACAAATGCATGCGGCGTGGTGGCGATCGAGCTAATGGCTAATAGCCAGCGTGCTGGGCGCCTGCGCCTTTGTGGATGGTTGGCACTTGGCTTGCAAGAAAAAGCAACCAAAAACCGAAGCAAATCTGGGAGTTTTCAGTTGCTTGCAAGTGATCGGGAAACAATCAGCAAGGAGTTTTTGCGTGCAGCCGATTCGGCGTTTGAGTTACTTTCCGCTGTTGCCACGCGCGTTTGAGTAACGGAAGTGACCATGTACGTTGCAAAAACAAGCTTGCAAACATGCAGTCCGCATGGATGCTATCCTTGGTTTTGCCTAGCTAGCTTCACCCAGTACGTTTTTGTCATGAGCGTTTTGGTACAAGGATTAGTAATGGATCAAAAGCTAGCTTGGCACGCTGCGGATTAGGCAATGCGTGTTTTGTGAATGAGCAAGCGTGTTTTCTGCAGGGTTTGGCCCGACGGAAGATTTGCCTTGTGGAGATGGCTAACGTACGTGTCATGCGCGTGTTTAATAAATGAGCAAGCGTGTTTTGTGATGACTGGTCACGGATTGGCGTTGGGCCGTTGGCCGGAAAGCTCAAGCACAGAGGATTCATGTTGCTCAGCGGTTTCACTTGGGCCGTTCAAAACATGGAAGATAGATGAAATCAAGTTATATACAAATTATTTATGGATTCAACCGAAGTTTAATACTAAAAAATTAATAAATATCTTTATTTTTTATTTTTATATAGTTTTTTAAATACATCATTTAAGAGATTGACAAACATGCTGTAAGTCATTAGTCAATTGTCGTTTCGAACGGGTAAGATATTAAGGTCAAATAGCCTCCAAAATTACAGGTGACGCAAACAAATTCCAAGCAGATAGACGAAAGGCCCAACGCCCAATGTACGCCACATACATAGGTCGGGCTCTGATATATATGTTCGCCGTCGTTCTGAAGCAGCACATGAGTCGTTATGCCATCAAAAGCACCTTAATTTAAAGAAAGTGCTTGGACACGATAATAATAAGCTTTTGGTGCCAAGACAAAAAAAAGTGGGCTAACCGTTTAAGAGCATCTCCAAAAAATGTCTTAAATTTTATTCCCTAAATTACATATAGGAATCATCCTAAACTTTATCTCATCCTAAAAATTAATTAATCTACAACAGTTTCCCTATAATTTCGAGAGAGATGAATGGTGATTTAGGGAATGGATTAGGAAAGAGACTCATTTAGGGAAACTCTTGGAGCTTCATATTTCACAAAAATACCTAAATTCAAATTTAAGTAGCTATATAGGTAATCTTTTGGAGATGCTCTAACACCCTAAATTTTTGCCAAATAATATTTTTGAGAAATAAAAAATTGAGGAAAGTATGAAAAGAATGAAAGGAATTAAAAATCTTGTTTTGGGTTTGAATTTTTTTGTTAAATTCTCCAAGTCATAAGAATATTTTAGGAATTTTTTCCAAAATTTTATAACTTTTGCAACCAGCATAGAAATTACAAATGAATTTCATCAATCATTTTAATTGAAAAATGAATTTTGATTTTTGTTGGACTGCCTCCCTCCAATCTCTCTCCGTGGCCCAGCCCATTCCCATGCTCTCGCTGACATGTGGACCCCATCTATCAACGCCAGCCTCCGCCCAAGTGCACGCCTCGCTCTCTCTGTCATGTGCCCCCCACCTGTCAGTCTCGTGCTCGCTTCGCTCACTGACTAGCGGGTCCGACCTATCATCTCTCTTGTAGCACCACTAGACTCCCGCCGGAATCCCCAAAATCTTGCCACTGCCGCTAACCCTAACGCCTCTATACGACACCTTCGGCCATGCCACCCCTATATAAACCCCCACCTCGATTCCCCTAGCCTGTATCCACCCTTAGCCTCGCCGATTATCGCCTCGCCGCCAGTGATCGCCCGAGTTTTCCCCTCAGCTCTATTTCAGCTCTGGCAGCCTCGCCTCGCCACCGGTGACCCCGCAAAGCCCCACCGCTAGCACCACTATGACTGCCATAGCCTCCCCATCCTCGGCATTACCTCCGATCACCGTCTTCACCGCTGGATTTCACCGAAGTCGTGAACCCGAGGAGTACTTTTCGCCTCCGCCCGCCGCCGTTCGTCGTTGCGATGACCATCTTAGGTACCATTGTGTTCCCCATCCTATTCTGATTCCATCCACGCCTTCCAACTGCCTCGCCGCTCATCGTCGTCGTCGAAATCGCTCGGCGCCGTGCTCTATTGCTGCTAGCAACGAGCCACGTGCTGGATCAATTCTTGGCCATTCGATCTATGTCATGCACTTCTCATTAAGCCAGTGATGTGGCTCAATCTGGTACGCTATTGCATACCGATTCACAATGTTTTAATCTGTACTGTCCATCACAACTTAAAACCCCCATCTCGCCCTGTGCCGTCCGATCAAGATTCGATAGACCCATGCTGCCCAGTCCACAACGCACGTGCGTGGGTTCACCGTGGACTTTTTATGTTTTTCAGTTTAAAAATAATTCCAGAATTGATTCAAACTTCAAAAATTCATATCTCTAACATCCTAACTCCAAATTCAACCATTCAAATTCCATTTTGATCACCATAATTTTCTCTACAACACGATTCAATTTAATTTTATGAATTGTACTATTTTTTTCTCCCTTTAATTGGTGTTTTCCTCGTTTTGCGTGCCTTTAGAATTTGAAGTCGTCGAGGAGCCCGAGTCTTTTGTCGAGGACCCGTCTTCATGTTTTGTTGATTCAGGCAAGTCACACCCAATGTCTTGACCATATTAATCCCATGTTTTTCAAATTAGTTATCGCTATAACACATCAATTAATTGCATTAGTCCAATTATGTAACACCCCAAATTTCCAAAGAAATAAAAATACAATTTATTTATATTTTCTGAAAAAGATTATTCTTGAATTTCCTTTAAGGCTATATTTAATCAAATAAACTAAAACCTAGATAAAATGTCCAAACCAGAGCCTAAGAAAATTTGTATGTGATCCCAAGGCCAAGACCTATTTTTGAGATTTTTTACAAATTTTTATTACCCTTAGAAGCAACCCAAATATTTTAAATCAATTTCAGTAATTATTTTTATTCGGAAACAGATTTAAACAGTAACGAGCCCCTTTTCCCCCTCAATAGGCTGGCCCAACCCACTCCCTCCCCATGCCCCTCACTGACAAGCGGGCCCCTCTCGTCAGCGACCCCTCTCTCCGCGCGCGCGCCCGAAGCCCTGGTCCCAACTATCGGCGTCGTCTGCCTCTCTCTTAGCACCCACACGCGCCCACTGACCGCCATGTCAGAGCCGTCTTCCCTGCGAGAATTCGCCCCCAAATCCCCCCCTCACCAGCCGAAACCCTAAATGCCCGATTCGACACCGCCGTGCCCCTCTCCCCGAATTGATGTCGACATTTAATTCCTCGCGATACGCCGACGGTTTCCCTATTTACGCCAACGCGTCATCGTCCCGGAACCATCGCGCGCATGCACGGAAGGAGCTCGCCGGTGTTAAAGAGAGTTTACTCTCGGCTTCCCCTAATTATGCCCCCTCTGACCCCACCGACGCCCCTATTTAAACCCTCGGTCACCACCGTGTTCAGCCCTCACGTCATTTCGCACTCGAACCGAACCAAACGCCCGTGCTCCACATTTTAATGCCACACCGCCGCCCACGCTCTAGCCGCCGCTCGCCGTCACCAGAGCCCTCCTCCATCCTCGACGACCTGCACCATCGTGACTGCTGATGCCACCCCGACCTCGGCCACCACTCCTTCGCCGTTGAGATCCGCCGGAACCCCTCTACTGACGAGGACCCGAACAACTTCACCGCCCTCGCTCAGCGCCGATCCCGCTCCGATGACCCCCAAGCCTCGCCGATGGTACCCTCTTGACCGCCGTACCTTACTGGTTCCATTTTAGCCCTTAGCTCCAGCCGCCGTCGCTCACCGTGGCCGCTAGCCCGTCGCCGTTGCTAGAGAAAACGACCGACATGGGTAAAGTACCCGTGCCGTGTCGGATTTAATCGTGACCGTGCGATCACGATCAGACGGTGGAGATTAGATCGCACGTTCGGTTTAATCTAGCCCGTCGGATCACAACGAAACGATATGTTTTAATCGGGATCATCCATTAGTATTTAAAACCCGCGTTGAATCTAAGCCCATTCATCACGTACCGGTTCGGCGTTTTAATCGTGGCCGTCCGCGTCCGCTTAACGCCACTGCCTCACCCGTAGTCGCTCGATCGTGATCCAACGACGATCCACGATCCGGCGCACGCGCAGAGTGCGCGGGTTCACGGTGGATTTGGTTCACCGTGGACCGACGACTGTTTTTAATTTAAATTAAATTCCAAAAATGGTTTTAAACTTCAAAAATTCATATCTTACTCATTTTAACTCCAAATTTAACCATTTCAGTTTTAGAAAATTTATATTTTATTCTCTGCATGTTTATGCAATAAAAACAGTAGGTTTACCTTGGACATTTTATTTTTATTTAATAAAGTATTTAAAAATACTTTAGGGTAAATTCATAATTCTTTTAGAAAAATCCAGAACTCCATAAAAATTATCTTAAAAATTTAAATAATAATTTCAGAATAGTTAATGACTTCAATTGAAGTTTTTTAGCCCAATAAAAACCTTTATGTTTGTTATGTGATTTTGGAATGTTTATTGAATGTAATGTTTATTATGTGTATCAAGAAGACTACGATACCGCCGAGGAGCCGGAATATTACCCGGAAGTTCCCCCGTCACCTTTCGCTGAACAAGGCAAGTCACCAAACTAATTTTTGAGCATATTGAACCTAGTTTTCTTAAACTATCGCCAAAACACATAGGTTATACATGCATTAGTAAAATTAAAGCCTTACATTATATTTATCTAGATCCCCGACCTTGAAGTGCAAACCCAAGCTATGCTATTGAGCCTAAACTCCTTGTCACCATATTATTAGTACTATTAGATAGTGTCCAATGTATTGGCACAACTGCTATAGGTTAAAAATGAGTCATAGAGATTTGGGTTTCATTATATGATCCCCGTTATTCTCATCCCTGGAATTCTGTTGGTGATAGAGTTTTGGTTAAGTGTGTATGCATGGTGGGTTCCGGGTGCAAGCTAGGGCATTGGTCGGTAGCACCCGGGGCACTATAAGGACCGGTCTGCGGGATCCGTTGCAATACACTTCCATACTAACCAAAAGTCTAATGGGTAAGTCCTAACTAAGGTATGGAGTGTTCCAACTCGAGGCACCACTTGGAGATTGGTCAAGCAGCACCTGCGGGTGGCTTGTACCGACGTGGGACAAAAGAGGGTGCGACGTTAGCCTGGAGTGGCCGGGCGCACCAGCGAAACCTAGAGTGGATGTTATTGGATTGGGGCATTTCATGCTGAGGTTTTGGCACGAGTTCCCGTGGTATGGGTCATCTCGTTACACTTTGGTGTATGGGATGAGCGCGTGCCTTGTGGGTATAGTGGTACACCTCTGATCAAAGTTTAAATCTTTTCGAAAAGCCGAGTCCACGGTCAAGGGCGGGTTGCGTGACTACTCGCCGTTAGTTTACATTTATGAGTGTTGCATGATGACTTGGCATGTAAGGACTGTTGAGCGTGGAGGGAAAACGTACTCCTCTAGTTAGATGATATTACATTATTCATGTTTATTATTCCGCATAATTAATTTTGACTACACTAAATGCTACAACTGAAAAATGTACTTTTCCGCACTTTAAGCCACTATCATTCCTTTGTTATTATCCTGCATTATTATTGCATTCTCGGTGGCTTGTTGAGTACTTTTGTACTCATACCCGTTGGACAAACACTTCAGAGGCTGCATACTACGAGGAGGATGGTCTGGAGTAGCGACCTAGTCGAGAAAACAATCCTGAAGAAGACGCTCGTCATGCAGATTATTTTCATAGTTTCCTTTGATTTTACACTTGTGTAATAATGTGGTCTGCGAACCACAAATGTTTGATTGTATGTACATTGTCGCATGATGAACCTCTTGTTATTGTTGTTTTTCTATGGAAATTCAATAATGTTCTGATTTGGTAAAATCGGGGCGTCACAAATTAAAACCTACAATTATATTTATTTAGATCCCTTGACCTTGTTGTGCAAACCCAAGCCATGCTTTTGATCTATTTTCCCCTTGTCTCCTGAATATTAAAATATTAGTTAGTGCTCTAGTATTGACACACTTGCTTAGTATTGCTACAAATGAGTCGTAGACTAGAATGGCTACTTTATTCTTCTATATGTCCCAGTTATGTCTCTTCTCATGGTTCTAAAAGTTGGAAGAAATGTTTGGAAAATGGCTAAGTTAATGGTAAAGGAGGGTTTCCGGGTGCAAGCGAGTGTACTAGTTGATAGCACCTAGGGCACTATAAGGACCGGTCTGCGGGATCTGTTGCAAAGCATTTCCGTATAATCCATAAGTCTAATGGGTAAGGCCTAACCTGGCGTATAGGTCACTTCAGCAGGATGCACCGAGCGGCGGTCAGGAGAGTCAAGAAGAAAGGACGCCTTGATTCCTTTTTATTGACTAGACATGAGGCACAAATGGGGGTTCGACGTAATCCAAATGTTGGAGCACCGACGAAACCTAGTGTGGTTGTTCTTCTACTGAGATGGTTTATGTCAAAGGGTTTTGGCAGGAATTTGGTAATGATCTACTGAATTCTTGCATTGTGGGTAAATTTGTAAACCTCTGATCATAGTATAATCTTTTTGAAGGTACCCCGAGGTCGAGATCGGTACTCAAGTCAAGGTGCGTCAAGCAAAGGCAGAAAGTGCGGAGGGTGGCTCCGGGTGAAGGTACCCCGAGGCAAAGTCCTAGGAGTTGTGGCACTTCGAAGGGTGCTCCGGAAGGAGTAACTTCGAAGTATGGTGGTCAAAGTACTCAGCATTGAGGCAAGGCATTCGAAGTGTGCACCAGATAGAGGCACTCGAAGGGACACCTGATGAAGGTCTCGGAAGTCAAGGTGCATCGAAGGCAGGGTCCAGATAAGGGTCTTCATAGGGTGTGCTCGGGGATGAGACACTGCGAAGGGGTGATTAAGGATATGCTTCATGCGGAGGCCTTGGACGGAGGGGCTTCGGATGGTGGCGAAGGTACTCCGAAGGTGGGGCTTCGGAGTGTGGCTGACTTGAGGTATTTCGGCCTTGCAATGGCTTCGGTACACAGACTGACGGAGTTCGAGCTAGGAGTAGCTGCGAAGCCGTGGTGGTCCACTCCGGAGGTGATGGTGGGAAGCCTCAAGAGCTTTGATGGCTTCTGCTCAAAACCGTCACTGTATCGAAGACTAACTTCAGTGAAGCGAAGGCCTCTGCTCAAAGCTTGTCACCGAAGCTTCTGCACACTTCGTGTGCGAAGGGGGCTTCAGAAGATTCCAACTGTGCAAAGGCTAATCGTGTCTGCTCTGCAAAATCCGATGTTGTCTCCTCTACGAAGCTGACAAAAGAAGCCTCCAGAAAAGTAGACTACCATTTGTACCCCCGCGTCTGGCTGAGACAAAAATAGTGTAAACCCTAGGGGTAAAATAGTCTATTCGCATGGCTGAGTAGGGCCTATAAATAGTGAAGGCTGGCTAGGTCTAGGTAACACTTTGAGCATCCATTTTTAGAACTCCCAAAGCTAGCCGCCACAACCATGTACTCAGTTCTGTGAGTCTTTTTGTGTTCCCTGTTCATGCAATGAAATTTTCATTCTGTTCTTTATCTGTTGCTTGAACTTGTATCCCTTTTTGCGCAACATGTGTTGATTTCTTTGTGCTACTCTTCGTTTTGTGTCAATTAGAGTTCTTGGCTCTATTTCTTTCAAACGAAGTGTGTTTTCTTTTGTTCGTGCTGGTGTTGTGTGTTTTTCAGTGTGTGTTCGCTCTGTGTAAATTGGAGGCAAGCCCTCTCTGATTACTAGCAAAGCATTGAGCGAAGTTTGGATCGAAGCCTATTTTCTTTCCTCAGTTGAAGTCCTTTGTGCAAACTGTTCAGTGTTAGTTTTCTGACCTCCGAAGTATGAAGCCTAATACTAGTTGCTAGTGCAGATGATCTCTTCGGAGCCCTTAGAGGGAAACATACTCCTACGAGGTGTGAAGTGTGAAGCCTGCTCGAAGGCACCTTGTGTGCGGAGCCTGCACTTTCTTTACAGAGTTGTGTTTTCTGGTTTGAGGGTGTGAGCGAAGTCTTCCTGACTTCAGACTTGTGCTCTTTGCGAAGCCTAAGTTTGGAGCTGTAAAATACCTCCGAACCAGACCTCCGAAGGGTGTGTTCGAAGCCTGTTCTGCAGGAGATTATATTAAAACAGAACGCTAGTTTTTGCCTGAAATTTTAAAAGCTCTCATTCACCCCCTCCGGTCGCCCTTTTCGGTCCAACAATTGGTATCGGAGTAGGTTAAGATCACCAGTTGATCTTAACCGGTTTTGTGATCTTTTGGCAACATGGACAGAGTTAGTAAAATACCTCTATTCGATGGGACTGATTTTGCATACTGGAAAGTGCGCATGGAGGCTTACTTGCTAAGCCAAGGAAATGCAATTTGGGAGAGTGTGGACTCACAATACTCCATCCCTGAAACTCACACCACTCAGACGGAAAAAGATTAGTATAATTCTAACTCAAAAGCTAGAAATATACTGTTCATTGGCTTGAGTAGGAGTGTGTTTGATAGGGTTCAGCACCTAAGGACAGCTAAGGAGATTTGGACTACACTCACTGTTTTTCATGAGGGCTCTACACAAATTAAGGTTAGGCGCCAGAGCACATACAATCAACAGTATCAGCTGTTTGTGCAAGCGCATGGTGAATCTATAGATACCATGTTTTCTCGCTTTGATGCAATAGTGAGTAACTTGCGGTCCAATGGGACGCTTTCTTACAATGATCATAACAGAGCTATCAAGCTTCTCTATGCTCTTGATCGTAGCATATGGGAAGTGAAGATATCCAGCATTGAGGAGTCCATAAGATATAACACATTGACCTGTGATGAGCTCTTCAGCAAGCTGAAGTCCACAGAGATTGCCAAGGCATATCTTGCAGTACACAGAAACTCTTTGCTACAACCATTGGCACTAGTTTCTGGCTCTAGCCGTGGCACCATCACAGAACCAAGCACATCTAGCACTTGTGTTCTTGTAGGTGGGTTTTCTTTGTCCTTCCTAGTCTCCGTTACTAAGGAGCAGGTGGATACTCTAGATGATGATGAGCTTGCTCTCATTGCCAGAAGATTCACCCGCTTTCACAATGAAAGATGGGATCAGAGGAGAAGTGGTTTTAATGGTTGTTTTGAGTGTGGTGATACTTCTCACATCAAGGCCAATTTTCATAAGCTCAAGAGGAGAGATGAGATTGAGCACCCAAAACACCACAAAAGGAGAGGAAACCTAAGTGAAGGGTAAGTGCGGCAAGGTGGCTAAGAGGGTAGCCAAGGCCGCTTCCAGGGCTTTTGTAATGGCTCTCAGCGACATCGACACTTCCTCAACTGAGGAGTTGAGCTCTGAAGAGGAGGAAGAATCACCAAGGAAGGAGGAGAAGAAGGCAAGGGATTTCACCGGCCTTTGCTTTATGGCCGACAACAGTCACAGCGGCGATGAGCTTGACTCATCTGAGGTACCTCTATCCTATGACCAGCTTACAATTAAAGTAGATGAACTGAATGAAATAGTTCTTGGTAAAGATAGATTACTTGTTCAGGCTGCTAGAGATAGAAAAGACCTTAGACTTAGGCTAGAATCTGTTTCTACTGATTATGCCATGCTTAAGTCTAAAATTGATGATGCTGAATGTGAATCCTGCACTGTTGTTATGAGTGAGCTTGCTTAGTTGCATTCTGTGCATGCTCAAACTGTTGATAATCTTGAGACTACATAGAAGCAGCTTTTGGTGGTGGAGTCTAGACCTATTTCTTCTGATACTTATTCGAATTGTCCTTTATTGATTGATATCATTAATTTAAGAGACAAGCATGTTAGGGAGTTAGAGGCTAGATTTTAGAGTGCTGAGTGTTCTAAGGATGTGCAACCCACTTGTCCCACCTGCATCACCCTTAAGGACCAACTCAATTTTGCTAGAGGGCAAGCTGAAAACCTTATTTCTGAAAATGAATACCTTCTTTCCGTGGTTAACAAATGCACTAAGGGAAAGGGTAGGATGAACTTGCTCTTAGCCAAGACCAAGATGTGTGTTGACAGGGCAGGGTTAGCTCTAGGATTGGGTTTTGATAGGATTCTTTCAGACAGTGAGAACAAAACTGTTTTTACCTCACCCACTACCTTAGAGAAAGAAAGAGCCCAGTTAGACACTCCATCAGCCAAAAAGCCTACCCAAACTCCAAAGAAAACCACTCCTCCTACCAATAAAATTCCTCCCAAGAAGAACCCTCTGATAAAACCCAAGGAGCCTGTGAGTATTGCTCCTATGACCCATGAGAGTGCCCCTAAGAGAGTGTTTCATTGTTCTTACTATCAGCGGACGGGTCATTTAGTTGGGTTTTGCTATCGTCGTATCAAGGATGAGCGACGTTCTCAGGCGTTGAGGTTCCAAGACATGCATTACCCACCTCTAGGTATGCATGAGTCTGAGTTTTACTCACGTCCTATTTACGAGGCTCCCCGATCTTCTCGGAGAGGTTTTGCCCCTCGTGGTGTTCACCATATTTCTTATGGTGCTAGACCTCATGTTAGTGGCTTTGCGCCTCGACAGGTTGGGAGACCTCATCATGCATCTAGGTTGCATCATATAGGTAGACCCCACACCTTGCATCACTCGACGTTACCTATGCGTAGACAGTCTATTTTTACTGTGCCTACTGCTCGTATCTCTCAGTCCTGTATGCCTCATCATACTTTCACTCACCCTAGCACCGAGCGATCGAGGTTTTCTTGTTTTGTGTAGGCAACAGACCGAGGCTTGGAGGGCACGTGGATCATGGAGTCTGGTTGTTCGCGCCATATGACCGAAAATGCAGCATGGTTCTCCAGCCTCACATCAACCACGCAAAAGGAACAAATCACCTTCAACAATAATCGAAGGAGTAGAGTGAAAGGTAAAGGTGTGGTAAGAATCAACTTAAACTTCACTCTCAAAGATGTTGCTTTGGTTGAAAACTTGAGATACAATTTGCTTTCTGTTTCCCAGCTGCTTGATGAGGGCTTCGAAGTGCGATTTCATCGCAATACTTTGCAAGTACTCAATTCTGATGGCGCTATGGTTTGTAAGATCTTTAGAGTTGGGAGAGTTTTTGGAGCTGATTTTTTTGAGTCATCTAGTTCTTCTCACTGCTTAGTTGCCCATTCAACTTCTGAGTTTTGGAAGTGGCATATGAGACTAGGGCATATGAGCTTTGAGTTGCTCGCTCAGTTGAGTGCCCTATGTCTGATCCGAGGATTGCCCAAGCTCAAGTTTGAGAAGAATTTAGTTTGCGCTCCTTGTCGACATGGGAAAATAATTGTCGTCTCTCACTCACCAGTCACTATGGTGATGACTGAACAACCCGAAGAACTTCTTCATATGGACATTGTAGGTCCTTCTCGAGTTAGTTCTTTGGGTGGCAAGTGGTATGTGTTAGTCATTGTCAACGGTTTCTCTCGCTACTCTTTGGTCTTCTTTCTAGCCAGCAAGGATGAAGTGTTTTTACACTTTCGGAGCTTGGCTTTGAGACTTTTTACTGAGCTCCCTGGTGCATTGAAATTCATTCGAAGTGATAATGGCACCGAGTTCAAGAACATTCTCTTTGTTTACTTCTGCATGGAGCATGGCATAGAATATCAATTCTCTGCTCCGAGGGTTCCTCAACAGAATTGTGTTGTTGAGAGAAAGAACCACACTTTGGTTGAGACGGCTAGGACGATGCTCGATGAGCACAGGACTCCTAGAAAATTCTGGGCTAAGGCCATGAACACTGCTTGTTACATCTCAAACCGAATTTTCTTGCGCTCAATTTTGAATTTGACTTCTTATGAGCTGTGTTTTGGGAGAAAACCCAAAGTTACTCATCTTTGGGTATTTGGCTATTGATGCTTTATCCTAAAACGTGGAAATTTGGACAAATTTGAGTTGCGTTATTCTGACGGGATCTTCTTGGGTTACACTACTCACGATAATTCTTATCGTGTTTTCAATTTGGAAACTAACACTGTCATCGAGTCATGTGATGTGACCTTTGATGAATCAACCCCCTATGTTAGCTCTTCTTTTCAACAAGCCAATGAACACGAAATGGAGCAGACCATCTTTGAAGACGAAGATCCTAGAGATTTTGAGGATGAACCCCTACTACCCTCGACATCGACCCCTGAAGCCGACCCTGCTTCGATCACTTCGGCAAGAGGCCCCGAAGCTACAACCTCGACATTAGTCATCTTTGACCATTCACCGGCACAAGTTGAGGTGGAGAATGCATCCCACAGTGAGGCTCCTCATCACATTCAAAGGATGCATCCTCCCGAGCAGATCATTGGTGAGCTTGATCAAAGGGTAACACGTTATCATGCTCATTTCATTGATTCTGCTTTTGTTGTTTCTTTTGAGCCCTTAGATGTGAGTCATGCACTTTATGATTCTAGTTGGATCAATGCCATGCATGAGGAACTTGAAAATTTTGAGAGAAACCAAGTCTAGACTTTAGTTGATCCTCCACCTAATGTTCATTTTATTGGAACAAAATGGATTTTCAAAAACAAACAAGGGGAGGATGGGACTGTAGTTAGAAACAAGGCTAGACTTGTAGCTCAGGGTTATTCTCAATTAGAAGAGATTGATTGTACTGAAACTTTTGCACCTGTTGCTCGTCTTGAGGCAATTAGGATTTTGCTTGCCTTTGCGACATCTCGGGGATTCAAACTCTATCAAATGGATGTCAAAACTGCTTTTCTTAATGGCTTCATAGGCGAAGATGTTTATGTAAAACAACCCTTGGTTTTGAAAACCCCAAATATCCACATAAAATCCTTAAACTTCATAAGGCTCTTTATGGACTCAAGCAGGCCCCTCGGGTGTGGTATGACAAACTTAAGTCTTTTGTGCTTAAGCGAGGGTATTTGATGGGATCTGTAGATAAAACCCTGTTCACTCTCAAGCATGGCAAAGATTTCCTAATAGTTCAAATTTACGTTGACGACATCATCTTTGGTGGCTCTTCTCATGCTTTAGTTGTCGAGTTTGTAGATGCCATGAGCAAGGAATTCGAGATGTCCATGATGGGCGAACTCACGTTTTTTCTTGGTTTGCAAATCAAGCAAAGCAAACAAGGTACCTTCGTCCACCAAATGAAGTACACCAAGGACGTGCTCAAGAAATTAGACATGGATGATGCGAAGCCCCTCGCAACTCCAATGGCTATATCTATAGCATTGGACCCTGATGAGGATGGAGAAGCCGTAGATCAGAAGGAGTTCCAAAGCATGATCGGCTCGCTCCTCTATTTGACTGCTACGAGGCTAGACATACACTTAGTAGTATGTCTGTGCACTCGCTTTCAGGCTTCGCCACGAGCTTCGCACTGCCAAGCGGTAAAGCGAATTCTCAGGTATCTCAAGCATACCATCGAATTTTGCATTTGGTATTCTGCATCTTACTTTTTGTGTCTTCGTGGTTATTTAAATGCGGATTTTGATGGGTGTAGAATTGATAGGAAGAGTACACAATCTACGGCTGAAGCCAAATATGTTTCTGCAGCTAGCTGTTGCTCACATATTTTGTGGATGATTTCCAATTTGCGGGATTTCGGGTTACATTATAAGGGTGTTCCACTGTTTTGTGATAACACTAGCGCTATTTGCATTACAAACAACCAGATTTAGCATTCCGGAACCAAACACATTGATGTAAGATATCATTTTCTCAGAGATCACGATGAGAAGGGTGATATTGAGCTTCAATATGTTGATACCCAGAACCAGCTTGCCGATATTTTTACCAAACCACTTGATGCATCTCGATTTGCTTACTTGTGTGGGGAACTTGGTATTTGTCATCCTTACGACATTTTGTGAGGGGGAGCATGATTTAATTATTTTGCATTGGCTTCCTTATGATGATTTGTTGATACTCTTAGTTGCTTTTATATGCCTTAGCATGATTTTCATGTTCATGATGTCTTTAGCTCTAGTTAATATATCTAACTTCATAATGAGCATGATTTTAATTTACAAAACTCTAAATTTTATCACTGCTTAGTCTTGTGTCCAACATGTGTTATACATAACTGCTTTAGCTATCTTTTATCTGCCTAGTAGCTAGAATCCTTTTCTATGGATGAAAAATTGCAACTTGAAAAGTATACTGCTATTCATGGAATCATACAACAAATGTTACACAACAAAATCAATATCCATGATTTATGTGATAAAAATGAAAAGATCTAGGCGGTTTTGCTTGTCGCACTACTTTATTCTAGACTGCTTACCATAGCACCTTGGTATGAACTGGGATGACTTAGTGTCTGCCAAAATCATTGTGTTAAGCTTCTGATGGTCTTTCTTGACCTAGGTTGGCATGGTTGGAAAGCATAATGTAGATAAGAAAATAACCCCTGACAATATAACAGAATTGCAAAGTTTGAATCACTTGCTAATCAAGATTGCTAAATGCACCATGAAATTGGACTTGCTTTCCTTGGCAGAAATTGTTTAGCTTTTGCAGTTCCTGTTTTCACTTGTCTAGATGAAGTTGAAAGGGGGAGAAAACTTTTGCTGTCAAGAGGAGGAATTATTGCCAAATGGCTTTTCATAACTCAAGTCGATAGAAATTCATTTATCAAGTGACATGTTTTGGCTCTTTTCTGAGTTTTTATGGTCACTTGCGTGCTGAAAATTTCAAATTTTCTTGAACTCGAATTTGGTTGTCAATGCACTCATCAAGGGGGAGATTGAGAAACCAAGTTGAAATGTGCCTTGGTTTCAAGTCTGTGATGAGTGATTGACAAAGCTCTCTTCTAGGCGAAGGGGTCCCTCCGAAGGGGTTCAGAGGTGGTTACTGAAGGGCTCGGTACTTTGGGCGGTACACAGAGTGTGTACTGAAGGTTGTTTACCGGAGAGGTCTTCGGGGTACTGGAAACACTTGTCTGCTTGTTGGTGGTGCGCAGGTGACTTCGGAGGCGACAGACAGTTCGCAGCAAGTGAACCTTGGTCAAACGGGAGGTTTGGTGTCAGGCGAGCGGGGAGCTTGGTCATGAAGGCTACGTAGGGTCGAAGTCGGTCCTCAAGTCAAGGTGCACAAAGCGAAGGCAAAAAGTGCGGAGGGTAGCTTCGGGTGACGGTACCCCGAGGCAAATTCCTCAGAGTTAAGGCACTTCGAAGGGTGCTCCTGAAGGAGTAACTTTGAAGTATGGTGGTCAAAGTCCTCAACATTGAGGCAAGACGTTCAAAGTGTGCTCCGGATGGAGGCACTCAAAGGGACACCCGACGAAGGTCTCAGAAGTCAAGGTTTATAGAAGGCATGGTCTGGATAAGGGTCTTTGTAGGGTGTGCTCGGGGCTGAGACACTACGAATGGATGCTTATGGATATTCTTCATGCGTAGGCCTTGAATGGAGGGGCTTCGGAAGGTGGCAAAGGTACTCTGAAGGTAGGGCTTTAGAGTGTGGCTGACTTGAGGTACTTTGGCCATGCAATGGCTTCGGTACACGGACTTACAAAGTTCGAGCTAGGAGTAGCTGCGAAGCCGTGGTGGTCCACTCCGGAGGTGATGGTGCGAAGGCTCAAGAGCTTTGACGGCTTCGGCTCAAAACCATCATTGTATCGAAGACTGACTTCGGTGAAGCGAAGGCCTCTAGCTCAAAGCTTGTCACCGAAGCTTCTGCACACTTTGTGTGCGAAGGGGGCTTCAGAAGATTCCAACTAATCATGTTTGCTCTGCAAAACTGATGCTGTCTCCTCTACGAAGCTGACAAAAGAAGCCTCTAGAAAAGTAGACTACCATCTGTACCCCCGCGTCTGGCTAAGACAAAAACATTGTAAACCCTAGGGGTAAAGTAGTCTATTTGCATGGCTGAGTAGGGCCTATAAATAGTGAAGGTTGGCAAGGTCTCGGTAACACTTTGAGCAGACATTTTTAGAACTCCCAGAGCTAGCCGCCACAACCATGTACTCAGTCCTATGAGTCTTTTTGTGTTCCCTATTCATGCAATGAAATTTTCATTCTATTCTTTATCTGTTGCTTGAACTTGTATCCCTGTTTTGCACAACGTGTGTTGATTTCTTTGTGCTACTCTTCGTTCTGTGTCAATCAGAGTTCTTGGCTCTATTTCTTTGCAAATGAAGTGTGTTTGCTTTCTGTTCATGCCAGTGTTGTGTGTTTTTCACCGTGTGTTCGCTCTGTGTAAATTGGAGGCAAGCCCTATCTTATTACTAGCGAAGTTTGGCTCGAAGCCTATTTTCTTTCCTCAGTTGAAATCCTCTGTGCAGTCTGTTCAGTCAGTTTTCTGACCTCCAAAGTACGAAGCGTAGTACTAGTTGCTAGTGCGGAGTATCTGTTTGGAGCCCTAAGAGGGAAACGTACTCCTACGAGGTGTGAAGTGCGAATCCTGCTCGAAGGCACCTTGTGTGCGGATCCTGCACTTTCTTTGCAGAGTTGTGTTTTTGGGTTTGAGGGTGTGAGCGAAGTCTTCCTAACTTTGGACTTGTGCTCTTTGTGAAGCCTGACTTCAGAGCTATAAAATGCCTTCGAACCAGACCTCTGAAGGGTGTGTTCGAATCCTGTTCCGTAGCAGACTATATTAAAACAGAAGGCTAGTTTTTTCCTGAAATTTTAAAAGCTCCCATTCACCCCCCTCTGGTCGCCCTTTTAGGTCCAACAGAGATAACACTTATGAAGTCTTGATTTGCTTGTATGGGAATGGAGATGAGTTCTACACTATCACTGCCACTAGCAGAGGATTCAAGACTACTTTCCAGGAAGCCGCATTTCTTTCTTTCATTTAATAATTCCGGTCTTTATTGAATTTCAAAAGAAAAACAATAAATACAAGATGTTCATCACATGACTACGTCTTACGACAATCAAAGGTAGCTCACATGCTACAATTATTACACAAAAGATAATAAAAATAAAAAGTGCCTTCCAGATGAACATCTCCTTCCAGTATCGTGCATCGACTTGACAACTACTCCAGACCGTCATCTTCGTAGTAAGCAACCTCTGATGTTGTGTCAACAAGGGTGAGTACAAAAAGTACTCAACAAGCCACTAAAATGCAGAATAATGCAAGGATAATAACAATGGATAGGCACGTGGTTTATATTTGCGGAAAAGTTCATTTTTTAACTAAGCATTTGTTGACACCAAGATTTGGTAAAGCCCAAGGCCCACCAAGGAAGGTGCACGGTCAACAGAAGGTCAAAGAAGATTCGTTCAAAGAAAGTCAAAGGAGTCTGTCCGCAACAACTGCATGATCGAAAGGGGAGCCGATGGAGATAAGAGCAAAAGATGGTAACAAATTCATTCGGAATCAGTTGGATATGTTACTTGGACGACAAGTCTACGAACTATAAATATGTATCCCTTATGTTAGATTAGGTAACTCTCATTCAATCAATAAATTGGTGCATCGCCACCCTTGATCCCCAAGGTTATCCAGCGGGACTCGGGCGCTCGGAGCTAGGCTGCATCATTTCGATCTCCGGCGAAGAGGTGAGTCCCACCACCCCCGATGTCTGTGTCAACTAGGTTAGTATCTTCATGGCTGCATCAGTTCAGTTCGATCTCTTGAGGAGAACGGTGAAACACCACGATCACTGATTGTTTTCAGTGTATTTTGCTAGGTCTAAGGCTGCATCAGTTAGGTTTGATCTCTTAGATTGAAGTGATCTGGGTCTAATAGTTTGAGGCTTCATCGGTTAAGTCCGACATCTCTTCCTATTGTATCTTTTTCATGTCGTATACTGTTCATCTAAATAAAGTTTACCCGATTCGTTAATATATTGTTCAGATCATCGTGACTAGTTACTGTCTTGGTTAGGTCCAATCTAGTTATTGTGATGATTTCCATGACATAGATCTGTTATCTGGTATGCTTTATTTATTTCTACCAGAGTATAAGCTGATAGGTTATCTTTAATTCATCTCCATATCATGTTCACCGTCGAAGGGTGCACATCGACCTATATGCATATTCTGTCTTTTCTATCGGCCAATGGCGCACTCGCTCGATCTGGCCAACTTGGGCTATCGGCCGTATGGCCGATTGGCACACTGACTTATGATTTTATCCTTTCTGCCACAGTCATCGGCTTGCCAGTTGATCGTCTATGCTACTAACGTTTATCTTTTCCGATCCCTTATCAGTTGTAGGGTCAAACTGATTGGCACACCCTGAATCCCTTATCTAAGAACACATGACCTGCACTGTAGTCAAGTAGATCTCCCAGGTCATGCGTGTATCAGTGTGTGACCAAAAAGCATGCCAACAACATTTAATGTAATCATGTTTATTATGCAGAATGTAAATATCATGTATGAAGCCATCCTATAACTCGAGTAGTACAACAATACTCCCTCACACATCAGTCCTTAGTAACCCATATCCAATGCACACTCATAAAAATAAACTAACTGCAGTAAACATCGCTCAACCCACCCTTGACCGTGGGCTTGACTTTTCGAAAAGATTATACTTGGAGCAGAGGTGTACTACTGTACCCACAAGGCAAGAACCCGGTGTCGACCAAAATACCACCATTGTACCTTGACCAAGCCCTTGCAAAAACCTTCACCATGAACCGCTCCAACCCCATGACAACCACACTAGGTTTTACTAGTGCGCCAATGCATTGGACCAACGTCGTACCCCCTTTTGTGCCTCGTTGGTACAAGCCATCCACAGATGCAAATTGAGTCCTCCGCTCGGTGCATCGAGTTGGAATGAGCCATACTTACGGTTAGGCCTTACCCGTTAGATTTTTGGTTAGTACGGAAGTGCTTCACAATAGATCCCACAGACAGGTCCTTATAGTGCCCCATGTGCGACTAATCAATGCCATTGCTTGCACTACCGGAGCACTTCAAAATCCCAAACACCTTGGTCACAAGTGAGGTGTTGGCGGTTTCATGGAAGTATATGTTTCATCAGGATCAAGGATCTATATAAGCCATAGGAGGAGCATAGCGGTACAAGAGGAGAGTGTCCGTTTGTTAAAAAATAAGCTAGATGCTGAGGAGCCATGGTGAAGACCTTGGGCCTCATGGCTCCTAGATGATAAGTGATTGTCAAAAGAGAAGAGAAGATGAGGAATCCTTCCGAGGGGAGGCACTTTTATAAATTAGTGTGGATTTCTGGTTAGAAACAACATGCTGATCAACATCTGATATTGGAAATAATCCCAAGAAAATAATCCACATGCACTGCCTTAGCCAAATAAGAATATGATGTGGGATAGTATGAATATGCACTTCACAGTCCCTAATGAGTGTAAATACAAGGTGAAAGAATGTGTTTTGAAGAAGATGACGATAGCTTTTCAAACGTTCAAAAATAATTTTACAACAACTATACCAAGAAGGACTTGACAATATACTCAAATAAATTCCCAAAACTAAGATATCACTGGGACCCCCTTCATCAAGTACAAGTTATCAAAACTAGGGAAAAGTTCAAGAAGTCAAAACAAGATGAATGCCGCCAAGAAAATCTTCTTTCACAATGTAGGACCAGCTAGCAGGCTAAAAAAAGAATCATATATGGAGGGAATTGAAAGAGGTTTTATCAAGAGGGGCATAACACTAGCCACATATGACTAACACACACAATCGAAGAACTAGTACTTTGCCCATTGGGGCATCCTCTCATAAGATGAACAACTTGTTTTTAAAGAAACAATAAGAGAACTAGCCCCTAAGCTTGTAGAATCTAGGAATGAAATCCTAGAAGGAACATTCCACCATGATAAGGAAAAGGATGAGCTCACCGGAGCACTTCAAAATCCCAAACACCTTGGTCACAAGTGAGGTGTTGGCGGTTTCATGGAAGTACGGGTTTCATCATGATCAAGGATCTATAAAAGCCATAGGATGAGCAAGCGATACAAGAGGAGAGTGTCCGTTTGTTAAAAAAAGAAGCTAGCTACTGAGGAGCCATGGTTAAGACTATGAGACTCATGGCTTCCAGATGATGAGTGATTGTCAACAGAGAAGAGAAGATGAGTAAGCCCTCCAAGGGGAGTCACTTTGAAGGGGCGCTCTAAAGGGAGGTACTTCGGAGGAAGATGACTTGCCTTGGCTTGGTCCTATGACTCAAGTACACGAACGGATGATCGCTGGACATAGGGAGCCACATGGTCATGCCGGTCCAATATGGGTACACAACGCAAGGGCGATAAGCGACTTGTCGTGGCATTGGTCGGTGTAACTCAGGTAGACGGATGGATGATTGCTAGGCTGAGAGAGCTATGGGGTCATGGTTGCCAATCTGGGTACACAGTGTAAGGGCGTAAAGTGCTTTGGCGGTTTCGGCGTAAAACCATCAACCACACAAAGACAAGGCGTTGTTTGTTGCGAAGTGTCTGAAGATATGTGAAGCGTACAAACAAAGTCTGATAGGGACATGTCACAATTGATGCGACACTTCGTTGAAGCGATGTCGTGAGGACTACAAACTCGAAGAGTCAAATAAATATCTAGAATTAGTATTTTACATTTTTGCCCTTTGGGCTTTGAGTCTGCATTTTTATCCTAGGGGCATTTCAGTTATTTGTGTTGAGTGGTTAGACTATATATATGGGTACAACCCTTATTGATAGGTTAACACATTTTGAATCAAAAATCCTATTCTAAAATTTATGTTTCGGCTTTCTTTTGTTCAAGAAGCCACCAGTAGTTCTTCCCTACCACCAACGCCACTGGCTTACTCCCCTTACCGACTAGATTTTTTGATATGTTAGTTTTTCTTCAGAGCATCACTAGGGGAACCGCATTGCTCTTCTATTTTTTCTTTAGCCTTCAGTGGCATTGTTCAATATTTTTGGCCTCACTGCTAGCCGTTGCAAGATTGTGCGTGCTGTCGCTGGTTAGCGTTGCATGTAGCAACTGCCCAGCCAAAAAGTGTTGCATATCACCTGGCCCAAACCTACCTCAGTTTGTATGCTAGCACTGTGATCTCTCCGTCACATTGGTCGCTCGCGTGGAAGCCAAAGATGTCGTCCACCGGTATACTCGCCGTGCGTGGATCAAGGCAGAAGCCCATGGTTTCTTCTAGTGAGCATCAAATTTCATAGCCAGCATGTCCTCTGTGTCATCTACGTTGTGCCAACCACATCGATTGCCTGACCAGGGTCGGCTTTCTGCCACCAGTTCGTTAGGCCGCCTGATCCGACAATTTTTTCTTCTCCGCACCAGCAACACACATCTCCCAAGGCAATTAGATGAGAAGCATTTTTGATCAGCCCCTCAATGACTATTTCTTCGTCAAGCATCTTCTCGCCACTGGTAAGTGTAGGTAAGCATGTTTTTACTTTGCATTTAATCTGTTCGATGTAATGTCCGAGAACTCAAACATGGATGTCAAGTATTTGGTGATTTTGCAGATTGACTTGTGAATGTGTCAATGAGGATGAGCATGTTGTGTTTGATGAAATGCCACTGAGATTGTATGATTTGCACATCACGTTTTTGATCGAATGCCTATGAGTTCTTTGTGCGTACCTTTTTCATAGGATGCTTGTAGCACTTTTGAAAGAAAATTTGTGATCTCATTTTCAATGCTTGTGATCTCTCGGACTGTCTCTTCACATCTCAACTGATAGGAGAGTGATAGCATCTGTTTTATCAGAGTTTTGTGAAATTTGTTTTTGCGCCCATTCACCCTCCTTTGGTCACTACTCTTGGTCCTACAAGTGGTATCAGAGCTTGGTTAGGTTTTTCCATACCTTAACCTATTCTAATCCAAGTTAGCGACTATGAGTTTTTCTATGAAGGTCCTATCCCTTGAGTCCCTTTGCTATAACTATTAGAAGACTCGCATGCGAGCTTATTTACTGAGCCAGGGATCAAACATTTGGGACATGTGTGTTCATGCTACTTTCACTGTACGTGCTTCTGCTGAGCGATCTACTCCGGTAATAATCGTTGAGCATGAGAACAACAAAGTGTTGACACAAAAACGTGCAACCGCACTTGGGTCAGTCCGATGATCCAAAAGTGTGCGAATACTTAGTGACAAGCCTAAGCGTGACGCAGCACCGATGTCGCGTTCCGACTACCCTTAATCGTGATAAGGGGGGTGGAGTCGCCAGGCAATCAGATCATACAAAATAATCCAATTAGCCGAAAGAAATATATTGAACGAAACAAAATCAGCAAACTGGTCGGAGCCTGTCTGCTTCGGAGTATGGTGCGAAGGGGTCGTCGAAGTATACCTTTGGCGTCTGGTGCGAAGTATCCCGCCGAAGGGTGCCTTCGGCGTTCGGACTGATCCGGCCGAAGATGAACTCCGAACGGATCTGGACACGACGATCACCTCCGAACAACGGGGTTCAACGTGAGGCCTCTGATACGACAAAATTCAGAATAATGACGCGAGGGCCGCGCGCGGGTGAAACTTTGTCCAGAGCGAAGTACGATCGTGGCGAAGCCTGTTGTGATGAAGTGTGCTAGCGAAGCCTGTCGTCGAAGCCTGTAGTTTCGCTAAAGGGTGTCCTGACGACCTCCAAAACTGATCTCTCAGCTCCGGACACCTCCGACGAAGTAGCTCCGAACGTGGGAACCTGCAACAAAGATGGTTCGAAGTACCAATTTGTCCTGAGGACCGAATTTTGCTAAGTGTTGCACTAGTAGCAAAGGTAGCAATCTGTTACGCAGATTAGCGGATACTTCACAGGCGAAGTAACAAGGCGATAGCAATCTATTACGTAGATTAACAGATACTTCACAAGCGAAGTAACAAGGATTACCACTGTCCCGAAGTGGCCGACGGAGGGCTTCCAGGCAAACCCATGAAGAGGTACAGGAAAAATAAAGGTAAAGTAAATGCGATCAAAGATAGGGCTTTGAGTTTGGTTTGTGTTGGGGGGGGGAGTTCTCTAAGCTAGCCTCACCTCTTTATTTATAGGGGACAAACTTCAGATCTAATCTGCTATAATTCAGCTTGGATAGAGATAAAAACTTAGCCGGAATTGCATCCAACTCTATCTCTGCCGAAGTGGGCTTCGGCCAGGCCCGTCGAGGCCTGCTCCTCGCGCCGAAGCTTCAGTGGCGTGGGCCTTGAGGAACCATGCTGAAGAGCGTGGACCTCATGGCTCCAGATGTGTTGAGTCATTGTCAACGATAGTCCAAAAGGATAGAAGAAGAGAGAAGACCTGCTGCGTCTGGGCCGCGTGTGACTTAGGTACATGGGCAGCGAGCGACTGTCGGGCAGAGGGGCCGCGAAGTCGGGCTGGCCCAATCCGAGTACACGGGCTAGGAGCAGCAGATGATCCACTGGGCTGCTGACCAGGATTGACTCAGGTACATGGGCGGCGAGTGATTGCTGGGCTAAGAGAGCTGCGGAATCGGGCCAGCCCAATCCGGGTACCTGGTGCAAAGTCGGTGGACGCTTTGTCAGTTTCGGCGCAAAACTGATGACCGCTGATCTCGCATCAGACTGTCCAGAAGAGAAGTCGTAGTCACTACGAAAGCTCCGCTTCCGGATAAGTCATCTGTAAATAGGAGTTTACTATTTTGTCCTTAGGCCCACAATCAGTTAGTCGAGTCTGTAAAAATATCCTAAGGGCAGTTTGGTCATTTCCTTTTATTTCAGTGTCTGTAAAAAACCCTAAGGGTCTGGTGGAATATTCCAAGGCTATTGGGCTGCCTATAAATAGGGCCTCAATCCCTAGGGTTAGGTTACACTTTCTGAAATCACTTTTTAATCAAGAGATTGGGTCACGGTTTTTGTCTTGTTTCTTGTTCATTCTCCTGTGTGCGCCGCCATTGGTTTCATCTCGTGAACTCTGAGAAATCACTTCAAACAGGTTCTTTGTTCTCTGTTTCTTTTCAGCGATCTGCATTCTCAGTAAACTCGTTTGATTCGCTGCCTCGGTTTGCGTGCTCCTGATACTAGTTTTTGTGCACGTTTTATTTTTCTCGGATTGATTGTGTTCCTGGTCTGAGTAGTACTAGTTTCTCCTTGCTTGCTCCTGTAGCAGCAAGTAGTACCTAGTCCTGGCTGAATTGTTGTATGCCAGGCTACTCTGTTCATAGGCTGCAGCTAGTTTTTCTATTGATACTTTTTCCTGGCATGGCTTTTTGATCGAGAAGAAAGCATCTGGCGCATTTTCTGGCGTTTCTGGCGAAGCCCCATGCTTTGTTCGAAGTCCTTCTGTTTTGGTGAAGCAGGCTTCAAACTTGTTTAGCTTCTCAAACGAAGTTTGCTGCAAGGCTTCTCACTGTAACAACTGACTTCTACCGTGCTCCGAAGTCTGCGAAGTAGTACTCCGATTCGAGCACTTCGTAGTTGATATTTCGGCAGGTTTCGAAGTTAGCTTCGAAGCATGTCTCTCTGGTTGGCTTCGCTCAGAGTATGTTTCTGAGAAGTTTCTGCTGTTGTTATTTCTTTGGATCTCAGTTTGTGGGTTCAAAGTTTGAGATTCGAAGTGTGTGTTTAGGCTTCGACTTCGTGTGTGAGAGCTTCAGAGAGCTCCGATTCGGAGTTGGTACGTATTTTGAAGGTCACTACTCTGGTAGTCATACCTCGAGCAATTTAACTTCGAAGGTTGTGTGACAGGCTTTGATTGTTCTCTTCTTTGCTTCGCAGTTGATTTTTCTTGTATAAAGCTTCGTAGCTTCGAAGTGTGCTTTTCGGAGTAGGCTTCGGTATTTTCATACTTCGCACAAGGCACTTCGCTCCGAAGCATGCTTCGCATTCTGCCACACTCGAACTAGCCTAGACTCCACAAACCTTCGGCACTTTCATGACAGACTTCGTCAGCCTTCGACAAAGGACTCCGAATCAGGCTTCGACACTACGAAGCAGGCTTTGACACTACGAAGTAGGCTTTGACACTACAGGCTTCGACGTTGCAGGCTTCGTCGAGCACCGAACAGGAGACAACTTTTAAACAGTAACTCTTCATCACTATTTACGTGTCTTCAGTTTAATTGCTGTGATGATTAGTTTCTAAGAACTTTGATCTGCCATGTTTTGAATGCTTTGTTATCTGCCTATTAGAACTGTTGGTGTTTCTTGTCTAGGACACCGGTCGTTTCTAGGCTAGATACTTTTAGGTTTTGGCGATCTGTTTACGTTTTTGCTGCTGAGTCTTTTGAGGTGCGTTGGGTGTTGGGATCAGGTCATTAATTCGAAAGAATTTTTAGGCGCCCATTCACCCCCCTCTGGTCGCTACTTTCGGTCCTACAAGTGGTATCAGAGCCTGATTAGGGTTTTTCAATACCTTAACTGGTTCTAACCCCAGTAGTGATCATGACGTCTCCTAGAAAGGTCCCGTCCTTGGAAGCTTATGGCTATAATTATGGGAAGACTCGCATGCCAGCCTATCTTATGAGCCAAAGCTCGGACATCTGGGACATTTGTGTTCATGATACTTTTGTCATATTGCCAGTTGCTGAGCATGATTCTCCTGGTATCATCTCCCAGCATTTGAACAATAACAAAGTGGTGAACATTTTGTTTTCTGGATTAGGTCCCACTTAATTTGAGCGTGTGAGCCATCTCACCACTGCAAGAGAGATCTGGGCTACCCTCCAAGCACATCATGAGGGGACAACCCAGGTCAAGGCTCGGCTCTATCAGACCTACCGGCGTGAATATGAGAATTTCACACAGAAGCCGGGTGAATCTGTTGAAGCCTTGTTTGGTCGCTTTCAGTCGATCATCAACAAGCTTCGGGCCAACAAGGCCGAGGGTGTTTAGTTAGTCTCAGATCATGAGCAGACGCTTAAGGTTCTCCATACCTTGGACCCTAAGATCTAGGAGATCAAGGTATCCTCTATCATTGAGAGCACATCTTATGATACCTTGACCATTTCTGAGTTGTTTAGCAAGCTGAAGGCCACTGAGGTTGATACCCAGTTGAGATCAAATCTCACTGGCTCTGGATCAAAGTCTCTGGCCCTTGCTACACCATCTGCTAACCCCTCCTCTATGAGTTGTGCTGGGTTCTCTTTGATGTATATCACTGAGGACCAGCTTGAGTCGTTGGGAGATGATGACTTGTGTCTTTTTAACAACTCGGTGCGTCGTGTTTATGACAAGAGAATGTTCAAATGACACGACACGAAATCTGGGTGCTTTGAGTGCGGTGACCCAGGACACTTCATCACCGACTGCCCCAAGCGCAATGGCCACAAGAAGGGCACCGGTGGTGGCTTCCACGACTCCGGCAAGCACGAGAGCTCCTCCTTCAACAAGGGCAAGCCAAAGACCAGATTCTTCAGAAAGGCCCTGAAGGACTACCGGCAAGAGAACAAGAAGCGCGACAAGGCCTTCTTCGCCGAGATGGAGAAGAGCTACTCCAAGCGGTCCACGTCTTCTTCCTCTTCATCAAGCTCGAGCGATGAGGAGATCATCATCAGGAAGGGGAAGGACAAGGACGATCCAACAAGCCTTTGCTTCATGGCCTTCGGGGACAGACCGAAGAGCCGCTCACATCAGCGCTGAAGATCCCGCAAGAGCTTCTGCTCAATGGCTCTTGGGGATAAGGAAGAGAAGGGTTCCTCCGATGACTCCGACGATGACGACAACGAAAAGGTATCATCTTATGAGCGCGAAATCATTGATTTACTTGAAAGCAATCGTCAGGAGTTAAAATATCGGGAAAAACTGCTTAGAGGGGCTAAGAAGAGGATATATGAATTAGAGAGTGAGCTTGCCATGGACAACGACAGAATTGAGAGTCTAGCTTCTTCCCCTTGCTTGGGTGATAGCAGTGAGTGCCCAAAGTGTGAGGTGCTTCTGTATGACCTGTCGACTCTGAAGTCTAGGTACACATAAAGGGTTGATGAGAGGGACGCTTTGGCCACTGAGCTTGAAAGCACTCAGCTGGAGCTGAAAGATGCTCAAGCCACTATCGTCGTGCCCTGTGCTGATTGCCCATCTCATCTAGCTTGTTTAGCTGAACTGAAAGCCAAGGGCGATGAGCATTTGGGTGATTTGGAGAGAGTGAGAGCTGAGCTGACGCAGACTAGGCTAGAGCTTGAGACACTGTCAGTTCCACCCACTGTCTGTGAGAACTGTTTGTCTCTTAGAATGGAGTTGATTAAGCTAAAAGCCGAGAATTCTGTTCAAATAGATCGAGAGTGTGAGACCTGCTTGTCTCAGGTGGAGGTTCTAGCTTCCTTGAGAGAGGAGCTAGCTGATGCTCAAAATGAGAATTTTTACCTCCGTTCTATCCTGAGTTGGATCAGTGCCAAAGAGCCATAGCTCGGCATGATGATCCAATAATTTAAGAGGCAGGATGGGTTTGGGGTAGGTTACACCTACACCAAGGCTGACTTTGAGAGTGCCATTAGTCGGGCAATGGAGTGGAGTAAAATGACTCTTGAGCAGAGATACCCCAAGACTCACTCCACTGAGTCTTTCCAGGCTAGTCAGCCCAAGGATGGAGTGATCCAAGAACAGCCCAAAGCTCCACCCAAGAAGCCCATCTGGGTTCCAAAGCCCAAACACCTCCACACTTCTCTTGACTCTGTTCCTGGACCCTCTCAACCCAAGAAGACTACACCAAACACCACTAAGCCCAAGAACCCCAAGCCTCAACCACATCCCAAGAAGCCCACCTACCATTGTGAGTATTGTCAGAGAGACGGACACCTTGCGGAGTTTTGCTTCAGGAGGAAGCGGGTTGAGAGAGCAGAGCGTGCTCGTGGTGGTCAGGAGCAGTTCTACCAGCAGGGTGGTAGACTGAGAGTGCCTCGACGCGGGGAGAGGCTAGAGGCCAGGCCGCGTTGTGTAGGTGGTGGTAGGGGAGACGGCTTTCATGTCCGTGCTCCAGATGGTGGTGTTCGTTCCGGCAGAGTTCCAGGCCGTTTTGGCTACGGTCTTGGACCTCGTGGCCGAGGCTTTACGAAGAACCGAGGACCGCGCTTTGAGTCGCGCTTTGGTCCAAACTCTTTTGATGGTTTTTGCTTTCCGTCTTTTGAGCAGATGGGTCGACACTGGTTTAGTTCTTTTGCTAAACCTGGTGCCGGACCATTTGCTCCCCCTTACAACTACTGATTGTGTAGGATCGGGGACTGGAGGACGTTTGGATCATGGACTTAGGATGCTCTCGCCACATGACGGGACATCGCAGATGGTTCTCCAGTCTCACTCCCCCGAGCTCCAAAGAGTACATCACATTCAGGAACAGTGGTCAAGGGAAGGTACATGACATTGGCTCAATTCGTATCTCTGACCATTTCTCTTTGAAGAACGTTGCTTTGGTTGGAAATTTGAACTTCAATATTATTTCTATTTCGCAACTTCTTGAGGATGGTTTGGAGGTTCGTTTTAAGAAGGGCAGTTCTTCTGTGATTGATTCTAGAGGTTCTTTGATTTGCCAGATCTTACCTTTCGGTAAGGTATTTCGGATTGACTTCTCTAGTTCTTTTGGCCCTTCTCGCTGTTTGATTGCTGGATCCTCCTCTGAGCTCTAGAAGTGGCATAGGAGGTTAGGTCATTTGAGTTTTGATCTGCTAGTCAGGTTGAGCTCTATGGACCTCATCCGAGGATTGCCCAAGCTTAAGATGGAGAAGGATCTAGTTTGCCATCCCCGTCGTCACGGGAAAATGGTTGCCGCTTCTCACTCACCTGTGACTCAGGTGATGACTTCGTATCCGGGCGAGCTGTTACACATGGACACTGTTGCTCCAGCTCAGGTACGCTCAGTCGGTGGGAAGTGGTACACACTTGTGATTGTTGATGATTTTTCTCGATTTTCGTGGGTTTTCGTTTTGGAGTCTAAGGATGAAACTTTTCATTTTGTTCATGACCTGATTTTGAAGCTGAAGAATGAGAACAATGGTCGGATGTGAGAAATTCGCTCCGACAACGGCTCTGAGTTCAAGAACTCTCAGTTCGTCAGCTTCTGTAGTGATCAGGGTCTTGACCATCAGTTTTTTGCTCCTTACACTCCCCCACAGAACGGCGTTGTGGAATGAAAGAACCGCACGCTAGTCGAGATGGCCAGGACGATGCTCGATGAGCACAGGACTCTTAGGCATTTTTGGGCTGAAGCCATGAACATGGCTTGCTATTTGGCCAACCGCATTTTTCTTAGAGCTTACCTAGATAAGACCTCATACGAGTTGCGGTTTGGCAGACAGCCCAAGGTGAGCCACTTGCGAGCGTTTGGCTGCAAGTGCTTTGTGCTCAAGAAGGGAGGGCATTTGGACAAGTTTGAGTCTCGTTGCTGGGATGGAGTTTTTCTTAGCTACGCTTTGCATTCTCGAGGCTTCCAAGTTTGGAACCTCGACTCCCAGCAGCTTGTCGAGACTTATGAGGTTTCATTTGATGAGTCCTTGCCTTCTTTGACTCCTTCTTTGAGCTTTCTAGTGATGGTGAGCTCGGAGAGTCCATCTTCGAGGAAGATGAGGACACTCCAGCTGCTGATGAGGGTGGGCCTTCTGTACAACCTGTAGAGCCCACACCTTCTGAGACTTCGACTGAGAACGAGGGCGGACCTCTGATCACTTCTTCCACTTCGATTGAGCCCCCTCAGTCGAGTCTAGAGGTGCCTGCTGCTGACTCCGGTGAGGTGACTTCAGATCACCAGGGATCCCGAGCAGTTCAGCGTGATCACCCCTCAGAGCTCATCATTGGTGATTTAATTGAGAGGACTTTGCGTTCGTCTGTTGACTCTCTTGCTGTGTTTGCTGAATCTGCTTTTGTTACATCTTTTGAGCCCAGAGACGTTTCTCATGCTCTTTCTGATTCTAATTGGATTAATGCCATGCAAGAAGAGCTTGAGAATTTTGTCCGCAATCGGGTTTGGACACTGGTTGAGCTGCCACCCGGATGCAACCCCATAGGCACCAAGTGGGTGTTCAAGAACAAGCAAGGTGAAGATGGGGTTGTGGTGCGCAACAAAGCTCGACTAGTTGCCCAGGGTTTTTGCCAGAAGGAGGGTATTGATTTCGAAGAAACTTTCGCCCCAGTTGCCCGACTTGAGTCCATTCACATTCTCTTAGCTTTTGCCGCTTCGAAGGGTTTTAAGCTTTTTCAAATGGACGTCAAGAGTGCTTTTCTGAACGGGTACATAGAGGAGGAAGTTTATGTTAGGCAACACCCCGGTTTTGAGAACCCTAAGTTTCCTCGACATGTTTTTAAGCTGCAGAAAGCTTTATACGGTCTGAAGCAAGCCCCCAGGGCTTGGTATGACCGGTTGAAGTAGTTTTTGTTGGGGAAGGGCTTTGTGATGGGTTCTGTGGATAAAACACTTTTCTTGCTCAGAGATGCTTCAAATTTCTTAGTCGCTCAGATTTACGTGGACGATATTATTTTTGGCGGTACTACTGACATCCTTGTGTCCAAGTTCTCTGAGCAGATGCACAACGAGTTTGAGATGAGCCTCATGGGTGAGCTCAAGTACTTCTTAGGGCTCCAGATCAAGCAGACCAAGGGCGGCACCTTCATCCACCAAGGTAAATACACTCGGGACATGCTGAAAAAATTTGATTTTGGTGGAGAGCTGAAGCCACAGATGACCCCAATGGGCACATCTGGGGGCCTGGACAAGGACGAGAGCGGCATCAAGGTCAATGAGAGAGAGTTTCGAGGGATGATCGGTTCGCTGCTGTACTTGACGGCGACGAGGCCAGACATACAGTTCGCGGTGGGACTATGTGCGCGCTTCCAGTCTTCACCTCGCGCGTCTCATCGGCAGACTGTCAAGCGCATTTTCAGGTATCTTACCTATGCGCCTGATCTTGGTCTTTACTATTCAGCATCATCATCTCTTAATTTATCTGGTTTTTCGGACGCTGACTTTGGTGGGTGCCAGTTGGATCGCAAGTCGACTTCCGGTACTTGCTAGTTTCTTGGTTCGTCACTTGTTTCTTGGTCTTCTCGAAAGCAATCTGGAGTTGCTCTTTCGACCACAGAGGCTGAGTATGTAGCTGCTGCTCACAGTTGGTTTGGATGATTTCCACTCTGCAAGATTTTGGGTTGTTCTTTCCTACCAGAGTTCCTCTATTTTGTGATAGCACCAGTGCTATTAGTGTAGGGAAAAACCCTTGTCTCCATTCAAAAACCAAACACATTGATGTACGCTTACACTTTCTGCGAGATCAATATGAGAAAGGTGTCATTGACCTTGTTCATGTTGACACTCATCATCAGTTGGCTGACATTTTCACCAAACCCCTAGATCAATCTACTTTTGAGCGTTTACGAGGGGATTTGGGTGTTGTGTATCCTTTTTAGGATATTTTGAGTCAGTTTTCTTTCTTCTTTACTCTTTTCTTGAGTCTTTTTGTGTGTGTTCATATCATGCATATTCACATATCACACTTTGAGCCTGCTTCTGTTATATGATTGATCCGCTTTACTTATTCTAGCTGGTACATGCTTTTGATTACTTGTCGATGATCATGATTTGGTTCAGTTCACTTGATATGTCTGATATCTGTCATATGCATGACTTTTATGCTTGAAAATTGAAAAATGATCACCATTGCTTCTGGTAACTAGCATGTGTAGGCTGAATGTTCTTGCTATCTGTTACATGCCTTGTAGCTAGTTCCTGACTTAGATGCAAATATGCAACTTGGACATCATTATGCTTTAAACATGGAAATGTGCTATAAAATGATGAAAAATCAAGAAAAATGAAAATTCCATGCCTTTTTATGCATAACTTGAAAAGATCCAAGTGGGTTTGCTTTGTCGCATTGCATTGTTCTAGACTGCGTACCATAGCACTTTATTATGAACTAGGACAGTGTAGTGTATGCCAAGACCAATGTCTTATGCTTCTGATGGTCCAGTTCTGACCTAGGCTTGACTTGGTCGGTCAGTATAAGGTTTGACTTGCAAATAACCCCTGACAAAAATGAAATAGGAAAAAGAAAAATCCTGAAAATTGAAATGATAACAAGTTTGCTGAAGCACTTTGTTTTGGACAATGCTTATCTTGGTAGATATCAGTTAGCTTCTGCATCTCATGCTTTATCTTGCTTGTCAACTGGAAAATGTGGTGATGCTTTTATTTGCAAAAATTGAAAAATGCATGCTAATGACTTTCTTTAGATATCATCTGTTGCACTGATCATGCCATGTGTCTTAGACAGTATGTATTTTGCTAGATTTTGTTAATTGCAGTCAATCATATCTGTGAAGCATGCTTTCTTCACTCCACCTGCACCCCAATTGCATTCATTGCATATTTTGAGGGGGATTTGCATTTCAGGGGGAGTCTGCGTCTCTTTCGAGTGCTTTTAGTCACGCTTGATGAGTTTGCTTGTCAACAAGGGGGAGAAATTTTGGGAGAAGAGTTTAAGGGGGAGTTTTGGCTTTCTCTGGGATTTGTTTCAGGGGGAGTTTTTGTCCCGGTTGTCCTTACTCTTTTGATATCCTTGTTGATGATTCTGAGATTGCACTCATTTTGAGCTTTTACCTTTGGTTAACCATAATGACCGCTTCTTGCTTTTGTTCGGCTTTTGGTCATTAGGGTTAAACTTTTACTTTATTTTCTTCTTCTCTGTTTTCTTGTGCTTTGTTTTCGTGTTTCCACATGTTTTGCAGGTACTGGAGAGCTGATGAAGAGAAGTGTTGACAATGCACTCATCAAGGGGGAGATTGAGGAGCCATGCTGAAGAGCGTGGACCTCATGGCTCCAGATGTGATGAGTCATTGTCAACGATAGTCAAAAAGGACAGAAGAAGAGAGAAGACCTACTGCGTCTGGGCCGCGTGTGACTCAGGTACACGGGCAGCGAGCGACTGTCGGGCAGAGGGGCCGCGAAGTCGGGCTGGCCCAATCCGGGTACACGGGCTAGGAGTAGCAGAGGATCCACTGGGCTGCTGACCAGCATTGACTCAGGTACACGGGCGGTGAGCGATTGCCGGGCTAAGAGAGCTGTGGAATTGGGCCGGCCCAATCCGGGTACCTGGTGCAAAGTCGGTGGATGCTTTGTCAATTTTGGCGCAAAACTGACGACCGCTGATCTCACATCGGACTGTCCAGATAAGAAGTCGTAGTCGCTACGAAAGCTCCGCTTCCGGATAAGTTATCTGTAAATAGGAGTTTACTATTTTGTCCTTAGGCCCACAATCAGTCAATCGAGTCTATAAAAATATCCTAAGGGAAGTTTGGTCTTTTCCTTTTATTTCAGCGTCTGTAAAAACCCTAAGGGTCTGGTGGAATATTCCTAGGCTATTGGGCTGCCTATAAATAGGGCCTCAATCCCTAGGGTTAGGTTACCCATTCTGAAATCACTTTTTAATCAAGAGATTGGGTCACGGTTTTTGTCTTGTTTCCTGTTCATTCTCCTATGTGCGCCGCCATTGGTTTCATCTCATGAACTCTGAGAAATCGCTTCAAACAAGTTCTTTGTTCTCTATTTCTTTTCAGTGATCTACATTCTCAGTAAACTCGTTTGATTCGCTGCCTCGGTTTGCGTGCTCCTGATACTAGTTTTTGTGCACGTTTTATTTTTCTCGGATTGATTGTGTTCCTGGTCTGAGTAGTACTAGTTTCTCCTTGCTTGCTCCTGTAGCAGCAAGTAGTACCTAGTCCTGGCTGAACTGTTGTATGCCAGGCTACTCTGTTCATAGGCTGCAGCTAGTTTTTCTATTGATACTTTTTCCTGGCATGGCTTTTTGATCGAGAAGAAAGCATCTGGCGCATTTTCTGGCGTTTCTGGCGAAGCCCCATGGTTTGTTCGAAGTCCTTCTGTTTTGGTGAAGCAGGCTTCAAACTTGTTTAGCTTCTCAAATGAAGTTTGCTGCAAGGCTTCTCACTGTAACAACTGACTTCTACCGTGCTCCGAAGTCTGCGAAGTAGTACTCCGATTCGAGCACTTCGTAGTTGATATTTCGGCAGGTTTCGAAGTTAGCTTCGAAGCATGTCTCTCTGGTTGGCTTCGCTCAGAGTATGTTTCTGAGAAGTTTCTGCTGTTGTTATTTCTTTGGATCTCAGTTTGTGGGTTCCAAGTTTGAGATTCGAAGTGTGTGTTTAGGCTTCGACTTCGTGTGCGAGAGCTTCAGAGAGCTCCGATTCGGAGTTGGTATGTATTTCGAAGGTCACTACTCTGGTAGTCTTACCTCGAGCAATTTAACTTCGAAGTTTGTGTGACAGGCTTCTATTGTTCTCTGCTTTGCTTCACAGTTGATTTTTCTTGTATAAAGCTTCGTAGCTTCGAAGTGTGCTTTTCAGAGTAGGCTTCAGTATTTTCATACTTCGCACAAGGCACTTCGCTCCGAAGCATGCTTCGCATTCTGCCACACTTGAACTAGCCTATACTCCACAAACCTTCGGCACTTTAACGACAGACTTCGTCAGCCTTCGACAAAGGACTCTGAATTAGGCTTCGACACTATAAAGCAGGGTTCGACACTGCGAAGCAGGCTTCGACACTACAGGCTTCGACGTTGCAGGCTTCGTCGAGCACCGAACATGAGACAACTTTTAAACAGTAACTCTTCATCACTATTTACGTGTCTTCAGTTTAATTGCTGTGATGATTAGTTTCTAAGAACTTTGATCTGCCATGTTTTGAATGCTTTGTTATTTGCCTATTAGCACTGTTGGTGTTTCTTGTCTAGGACACCGGTCGTTTCTAGGCTAGATACTTTTAGGTTTTGGCGATCTGTTTACGTTTTTGCTGCTGAGTCTTTTGAGGTGCGTTGGGTGTTGGGATCAGGTCATTAATTCGAAAGAATTTTTAGGCGCCCATTCACCCCCCCTCTGGTCGCTACTTTCGGTCCTACAGGCCTCCGAAGGCTTCCTGGCCGAAGGCCGTTGGCTGGCCAGAGGCTTTCGGAGCCCACAGCCCAATGGACCTTCGTCCCTATAGGGCTTCGGCCTGATCTCGGACATGTGTATTTTTGGCCCAAATTACCAAAATTGATATTTTGACAATCTCGGCCATTAACGCCATTTTTTGCTATCAACACATGCCCCCTTTCCTTTTAGTGAACTGAGTGAACTAAAAGCATAATGAGCTGAAGACGATACCATCCATATCGGCTTTTCGACACCCTTTATGCTGTTTGCCACACACTTGGGAAATACCCTTTCAAGTACCTACCATTCAAATCTCTTCTAAACCGCTCTCCTTGGAGATATTCCAGCACATATGCGTTGCCGGGAGCGATTTCGGCTATCTTAAATGGACCTTCCCAACTAGGTGACCATTTACCAAATTTGGGACTCTTCGTGCCTAAGGGTAAAATCGTCTTCCACACAAAATCTCCTACTTGAAACGATTTTGGTTTAACCTTCTTATTGTAGGCTTTAGCTACTCTCTTCTTGTCTACTTCTATGGCTTCTAAAGCCCTTAGTTTCTCATCGGTCACCTCCTCTAGATTATCCTTCAGAAGAGTTTCATACTAGTTGACCGATAAGCCATCTTGCTTTAACACTCTTAAGGAGCCAAGATCTACCTCTACAGGCAGAACGGCTTCTTGTCTATATACCAATTCATATGGGCTGACTTTGGTAGCACCATGCTTTGCAATTCTACAAGCCCATAGCACCTTAGAAAGCGCTTCATGCCACCTTTTAGGAAACTCTTAGATTTTCTTCTTAATGAGTTTATTCACGGTTTTATTACTAGACTCGGCCTGACCATTGGCTTGAGCATAGTAAGGCGAAGAGTTTATCAACTTAATACCATAATATTTGGCGAAGTCCCTCACTTCTCGAGAAACAAATGAACTACCTTGATCCATAGTAAGAGTTTGAGGAATGCCAAACCTATGTATGATGTGCTTCAAGATAAAATCTCGCACCTCATTGTGAGTCATGTTCTTGAGAGGTACGGCCTCGGTCCACTTAGTGAAGTAATCCATCGCCATCAACATGAACCGATGCCCTTTTGAGGAAGGAGGGTGAATCTGGCCGATGAAGTCTAAACCCCAACCTCGAAACGGCCATGGCTTGATAATAGGATTGAGCAATGATGCAGGAGCCAACTGAATATTGCCAAACTTCTGACATGCTTTACACCCTCTATAGTACTTGAAACAATCTTCAGTCATAGTCGGCCAATAAAAACCTTCTCTTTTGAGCATCCAACTCATTTTCTAGACCGACTGATGAGTGCCGCAAAGTCCTTCATGGACTTCTCCCATAGCCACCTAGGATTGTTCGTGGTCTAAACACTTCAATAGTACTCCATCGATGGTTCGGCGGTACAATGTGTCATCTATCAACACGAATTTGAATGCTTGTCGCCGAACCTTCCGATCAACCCTTCGGCTAGGGTCTCTCAAATACTGGATGATTGAGATTCTCCAATCGGCCTTATAGGTTTCAGAGGGTCTCGCTGGCTCACCTTCTGAAAAAATTTCTAAATTACTGACTTCGGGGTGCCCCCCGAGCCGTTCCTGCTTCTGCCGAAGCCTAGCCAGGCTGGCTGTTCGGAGTGTGTTGGTCTGAAGCCCTCCGGAGGGTTCGGACTCCCGGGAACCCTCACCGTATGGGGGGCTTCGGCCTATGGCCTCCGACGTGCCAGGTCCATTGGTTGGTAACGTACTCTGGCCCAGGGACCTCGGCACGTAGTGACCTTCGGCCAGAGAGGTCCGACTCGGAGGGTGCGCTTGCCCACTGTCACTAGCTTCAGCAGTGAGACCAAGCATTGGCTTCTCCAATACAGAAAATTTTCCTCTCCTGACTTGGTAACCAGATGCTTGCTGAGCCAAATCATTTGCAATCGAATTGTCCTCTCTTCACACGTGCGATATTTTGAAGTCATCAAAAACAACAACTAGGTCCAGGCATTTATCCAAGTAACTATTCAGCAAGCCGTTAAAGCATTGAGCATTTTTAGTGACTTGTTGCACTACTAACAAAGAATCACCGTATGCATGGACATGTCTAGCGCCTACGGATTCTAGTAATTCAAGCCCTAGCAATAAAGCTTCGTATTCGGCTTGGTTATTAGTTGAGGGAAATTCTAGACGGGCCGAAGTTTCAAAGTGTATCCCATTAGGTGATATGAGAACCACTCCAATACCTTGGCCACTCTTGCAAGCGGAGCCATCAAAATAGAGTTTCCATGGCACTACCTCAACTAGATCAACATTATCACTCCAGCTGACATCTATGTGATGGTCAACTATAAAGTTGGCCACGATTTGGCCTTTCATTGCCTTCAGGGGTTCATAGGCCAAATCGTACTCAATCAATGCGTAAGCCCATTTTCCGATTCTTCCACTTAGAATCAGCTTCTGTAACATGTGCTTTATAACATCGGTTTGACAAGCGACAACACAAGTAGTGGGGAGTAGATAATGGCGTAACTTGGTGCACGCATAGTAAAGTGATAAACACAAATGTTCCACAAACGCGTACCTGGTTTCGGCATCCAGTAGGCGGCGACTCAAGAACGTGATGATGTACTCTTTTCCCTCCACCTCCTGAGTTAGCACGGCTCCAATCACGCTATCTTCAGCAGCGATGTATAGCCGAAACAGAATCCCAGCTTTGGGTGCTCTCACCACAGGCGGTGATGACAGACACTCCTTGATTTTCTCAAAAGCACTTTGCTGGCTTGCCCCCCAAGTGAACTCAGCTTCGTTTTTTAGCCGGAGTATGGGTACAAAGGCATCAATCTTGCTGGACAAGTTGGATATAAAGCGATGCAAATAGTTCATCTTGCCTAGCAACTTCTGTACGTCCTTTTTGCATGTCGGTGCTGCAATGTTTCTAATCTTCTCAAGTCTCTTAGGATCAATTTCTATGCCTCTCTCGTGAATCATGAAACCTAAGAACTTACCCGCCGACACACCAAAAGCACACTTGAGTGGGTTCATTTTCAAACCATACTGTCGCATTCTATCAAAAGAAACCTTCAAATCGACTAAATGGTTTCCCATAGCGCCTGATTTAACTACAACATCATCAATGTAAACTTCTAGCATAACCCCTAGCAAGTCATGAAAGATTAAGTTCATGGTGCGTTAATATGTGGTGCCAACATTCTTCAAACCAAAAGTCATGACGACCCACTCGAATAAAATGACAAAACTAGGGCATCGAAAGGCAGTCTTGTAGACGTTCTCTTCGGCCATAAAGATTTGATTATAACCAGTATTGCCATCAAGAAAATTTAGTATCATGTGTCCTGAAGCATCGTTGATCAGCTTGTCGGCTATCGGCATTGGATACTCATCCTTTGGAGTGGCTCTGTTCAGATCCCTGAAATCAATACATACCCGTATCTTGCCGCTCCCTTTCTTTTCTACAGGCACAATGTTAGCAACCCATTCCGCGTACCTGCATGGCCTAATAAATTCAGCTTTGAGCAGTCACTCTACTTCTTCTTTAACTCGGTCATAGACGGCCGAGTTAAAGCGGCGAGGAGGCTGCTTATAAGGCCTAAATCCGGACTTGATAGGGAGCCGATGCTCCACGAGCTCGCGGCTTAGTCCTGGCATCTCGCTATACTCCCATGCGAAACAATCGACATACGACCGAAGTAACTTTATTACTTCAGTCTTTTCATTAGGCTGTAAATGTTGGTTTACAAAAGTCGGCCTCGGGATGCTACCATCACCTATGTCGACTTCCTCCAAGGGATCGACCGACGCAAAACCTTGTCCTAATTTCTCTACTTCGCTAAAGTCCCCGATGGCCTCGGCAATACCGTCTTTACTAGACCGATATTGCTCTACACGATACTTTAGCCAATCTAGATTACTCTTGCTAGACATGACTATTAATACAAAAATAGCCGTGCTACTCCAGCCGGCTTTATAGACACTGGAACAAAACGTCCTCTAGATACGCTAACAAAATCGTAATCCGAAAGATCTCTACCTGACAGCACTCTACTTTGTTATGGACGGCGTCAAGCAATACATCGACCAATGCTACTTGGGCCGAAGTATCCGCAGGGATGACCTCTACCTCATCGTCGTCCCACTGTATCAGGCACTAGTGTAGAGTAGAAGGAATGCAACAATTCGCGTGAATCCAGTCACGCCCGAGCAGCACGCTGTAGTTACCTTATACGTCGACGATGAAAAACGATGTTGGCAATGTCTTGTTACCTACCGTCAACTCCATGGAGAGTACGCCCTTAGCCTCGGAGCTCTCGCCATTGAAGCCGTTGAGCATCAAGTTAGTCTTCTTTAGATCATCCTCACCCCTGCCAATTTTCTTCAACAACGAGTAAGGCATTAAGTTAACGGTGGCGCCACCGTCAACGAGCATTCGGGAAATCGGCTTTCCATCAATGTGGCCTCTGACGTAGAGGGGTTTCAGATGGCGAGCCGAGTCCTCGGGCTTCTCGAAGATGGCATTGCATGGGCCGAGGTTCAATTGAGCGACCTCGGCCTCGTCCCACAGCAGGGCGAACTCGGCGGGCAGCGTGACGATGTTGATGTCCATCGCCTGGGGCGCGGGCCATTCAGAGATGGGCGAGTAATCGTCGTTGAGCATGTCGTCGTCGTCGCTTGGACTAGGGGCCGGGTTGGTTATCTCAACCGGCTTCTCCCTCCATACCTGTTTTGTAGAAGGTCGAGGGTGGATTTCTTAGAAGATAGCGTCGCGCTCGTCCTCAGCTTCCTTCTCGTGCATCTCCTGTGCCCGTAGTCATTGTAGGCGTCTCTTCTGTGATTTGGACATGCCCGGAGGTGCCCAAGATGGCTACGACTTGGTGCCAGGTGCTACTATTCGGCTTCTATTAACGCTGGCCGAAGTGGTACTGCGCCCTTCGGCCTTGTGCACCCTGTGTTCGGAGGGGCCTTCACTGCGAACCCCGGTAGTCAGACTGGCCTTGCTCGGCCGATCGAACCCAGCTTCGGCGTGGGCTCCGACCGAAGTATGGGGCTCACCTCCGTCGGACTTAGGCAACGGAGCCTTTGGGATTGGGACTTCCTGTGACCCCACTCTAATGGTGATGGCTTTGGACTCCCTTTCCTCGGCCTTCTCGCGACTGTGCCCTTCGGCTTTGCTTTGCATGGTCCGATTCGGAGGCACCACAGATAGTCTGTGGACGATGCCTCCCTCCGATGCGTCCGTTTGTCCCTACCATCCATAATACTCCGAAGGAAAACAAGACATAGTGTTAAATTGCGGAGGGTACTCCGACCCAGATACGTACGGAGCCCATGGGGTTCCTGCCCAGTCGTACGGCGGAGGCATAGGTGCCTCAACTGGCCTTGCCCACTGAGAGCCAAACCCGTGACCCGGAAGAGGGTTCGGCAGAGTTGATGGTGTCTCGGACCACACCAGCGAAGGGTCCTGCCAGGCCGGAGGTATGTTCGGCCAGTGCGGGCCAAAGCCTCCTATCGGAGAAGTCCAACACGGTGCGGGGTTCGGCCATTGGGGGCCAAAGTCGCTGTATAGGGGGTTCGACCATTGAGGCTCGAAGCCACCGTGCGGAGTGTCAGGCCACCGTGGCCTGAAGCCACCATGAGGAGGGTTCGACTGCTTCAGTCCGAAGCTACCTTCCGAGAGTCTTGGACCCTTTGGCTTCTTTAGCTTCTTAGTGTGGGGACCTGCTTCCTTGGCTTTTCTTTGATGCTTGTTTAACAACATATTGTATGTTACCTTCGGCCTCTTGCAACCTTTAGCCGAAGGGGTATTAATGTTCTGTTTCCACACTCCTACCTCGGGGTTCTTCGGTATGAGCATGCGAGTACGCGGTTCTCCAACAATTACATCCTTCCCCTTAGCCAACTCGGCCTGTTCTGGCCGAATCAACACCTTCTTCTCACCGAGGTCGACGGCATTGATGGGAAAGGGATCCTTATCCAGCTTCATCTTTGGATTATGGTCTATCTTCAATCGTCCTTCTTCTATGGCCGATTGGATCTGCCATCAAAAAACATTGCAGACGTTAGTATTATGTGAATGTGAATCATGCCACTTACAGTACGGATGCTTCTTTAACTCATCAGCAGATGGAATGACTTGACCTTTAGGTAACCTAAGAAGCTAACTTTTTAAGAGAAAATCAAATATTTTATCACACTTGGTTATATCAAATGAGTACTTGACCTCACTAGGTTGATTCTTTGTGGGAGATGGCCGTAACTCGAAGCAAGTGACAAGTTTATTCTTAGCGTTCCAAACCCATTCGGCCACGCACATGTCGGCTGAATTCTCCTCTTCTGACTCTTCCTCGTCAGACCATTCCATGACGTGGATTTCAGCCCTAGGCTTGTTAAATGTCTTAATAAACTTTTTATCTTTGGTTTGGCCTTCTTGGACCAGATCCTGCTATAAAACTTGGCTGACTTCTAAAAAGTTTTGGTTATCTAACCTCTCTTTAATCTCGGAACGCAACCCGTTAAAAGCTAGTTCTGCCAAGTCCCTTTCTGAAATATTAAGGTTGAAACATCGGTTTCTAGTATCCCTAAAATGCTTGATGTACATAGAGGCGTTCTCGTTAGATTTCTGCTTAACCGATGTCAAATGTGAAAGCCTATGTTCTGTCTCACCTGTGTAGAAGTAATCATGGAATTTCTGCTCTAAATCATCGCACGTCTGAATGGAGTTCGGCGGGGGCGCCGAAAACCAAGTGAAAGCGGTGCCGCTAACCTCTCCATATTGTGCCAAAAATTGACTAACGTGCTCTAGTGTGGTTTTGCTACTCTCGCCGTCGAACTTAGTGAACTCAAGGATCCTATAGCCGCGGGGGTAGGGTATTGTATCCAGATGGTCGGGGTATGGCTTACGGTAAACCCTAACCCGTCCCTTGGGCACGAAGCCGGCACACTCTCTGAATAGTGCGCGGACCCGCTCCTCTATGTCATCTTGGCATGTCGCCTGCGCGCGCCGCATGCGGGGGCGCGACACACGGTGGGATATCGGCGTGTCGGCCATGGGCCTCTTTCCTGCGCTCTATCTGTATGACGTGCTCGTGTCCGAGTGCCTGCGCATGTGGTGCGGGCAGCGCGGGTACCGGTGCAGGTGTTGGTGCATGGTACGCAGCGCTAGTCTGACCGTAAGTGTAATGATTAGTCTCAGCCATAAGTGTTGAGACCGGAGATATTACGGTCGTGCCAGTGCTGCCATCAGTTCTAGCGTACATATGGTTTACCGGAGGTGCACTAGCAATAGGGACCAGGGGTACGGCCTCAGTAAAGCCGAACCTCCTAAGAGTTGCCTCTACTTGGGTGCTGACTACCGAATCTAAACGGTTGGCTAGCGAAGCGCTAACGGCTTGATCTACTGATGCAGCCATTTTTTGCTCAATCTCTAAAGAAGATAAACGAGGAGATACAGGTGTTACCTGGACCTGAGCGAGGTCGGGGGTGATGATGTCATGCTTAATGAAGCCTGCGTGTGTCTTAACGTAGCCCCTAAGCATCATGTCTTGGAGTGCCTTTAACTTTGCCTCAATCTCTGCCCGGTCTTCTACGGGGATATCTTCAAGTGTAGGCATCAAGATGTTGCGGTTGTCGATATCCGCGCCTCCTATTGCGTCCATCGATGGTGTAGACGTAGTAGTTGATGTAGACGTACTTGTGGCCGATGTAGACGTACTTGTCATGTTGGCGTAGCTTTCCCCAGCGGAGTCACCAAAAAGTGTGTTGACACTAAAACGTGCCCTCACACTTGGGTCAGTTCGACGATCCAAAAGTGTGCGGATACTTAGGGACAGGCCTAAGTGTGACGCAACACCGACGTCACGTTCCGACTACCCTTAGTCGTGATAAGGGGGGTGGAGTCGCCAGACAATTTGATCACACAAAATAATCCAATTAGCCGAAAGAAATATATTGAACGGAACAAAATCAGCAAACTGGTCGGAGCCTGTCTGCTTCAGAGTATGGTGCGAAGGGGTCACCGAAGTATACCTTTGGTGTCTGGTGCGAAGTATCCCGCTGAAGGGTGCCTTCGGCGTTTGGACTGATCCGGCCGAAGATGAACTCCGAACGGATCTGGACACGACGATCACCTCCGAACAACGGGGTTTGGCGTGAGGCCTCTGATACGGCAAAATTCAGAATAATGAAGTGTGCTAGCGAAGCCTGTCGTCGAAGCCTGTAGTTTCGCCGAAGGGTGTCCTGACGACCTCCGAAACCGATCTCTCAGCTCCGGACACCTCCGACGAAGTAGCTCCGAATGTGGGAACCTGCAACAAAGAGGGTTCGAAGTACCAATTCGGCCTGAGGACTGAATTCTGCTAAGTGTTGCAGTAGTAGCGAAGGTAGCAATCTGTTACGCAGATTAGCAGATACTTCACAGGCGAAGTAACAAGGCGATAGCAATCTATTACGTAGATTAACAGATACTTCACAAGAGAAGTAACAAGGATTACCACTGTTCCGAAGTGGCTGGCGGAGGGCTTCCAGGCAAACCCACGAAGAGGTACAGGAAAAATAAAGGTAAAGTAAATGCGATCAAAGCTAGGCTTTGAGTTTGGTTTGTGTTGGGGGGAGTTCTCTAAGCTAGCCTCGCCTCTTTATTTATAGGGGCCAAACTTCAGATCTAATCTGCTATAATTCAGCTTGGATAGAGATAAAAACTTAGCCGAAATTGCATCCAACTCTATCTCTGCCGAAGTGGGCTTCGGCCAGGCCCATTGAGGCCTGCTCCTCGGGCCAAAGCTTCGGTGGCGTGGGCCTCCAAAGGCTTCCTGGCCGAAGGCCGTTGGCTGGCCATAGGATTTCGGAGCCCACAGCCCAATGGACCTTGTGCTCTATACGGCTTCAGCCTGACCTCAGACATGTGTATTTTTGGCCCAAATTACCAAAATTGATATTTTGACAATCTCGGCCATTAACGCCATTTTTTGCTATCAACACAAAGCAGTGAACATTCTTTTTTGTGATTTAGGTCTCACCGAGTTTGAGCATGTGAACCATCTCGACACTGCTCGAGAGATCTGGCTATCCTCCAAGTACACGATGAGGGGACAACTTTGGTCAAGGCTCGGCTCTATCAGATCTACCAGCGTGCGTATGAAAATTTCTCATAGAAGTCGAGTGAGCCTATTGAGGACTTGTTTGGTCGCTTTCAGTTGATCATCAACAAGCTCCGTGCCAATAATGCTGAGCATGATCAATTGGTGATAAACCATGAACAATCTCTAAAGGTTCTTCATACTATAGATCCTAAGGTCTAGGAGATCAATGTATCATCCATTGTTGAGAGTGTTGGATATGATACCTTGACAGTCGCAGAGCTTTTCAGCAAGCTCAAGGCCTCTGAGGTTGATATCTAGTTGATATCAAATCTCACTAGATCTGGATCTAAGAGCTTGGCCTTTGCAACCACCATTGATACTCATTCCTCTCTCAACCGTGTTGTCTCTTTCTTGATGTCTATCACTGAAGAATATCTTGAGACCTTAGGAAATGATGACCTTTGATTTTTTAACAACCACGTTCGACGTGTTTACGGCAAGAGGATGAGCAAGAGGAAGGGCACCCGTGATGGCTCCGGAAAGAACAACTACTCCAAGGGAAAGTCCAAGTCAAGTCGGTCTTCATCTTCTCGTCTTCATTGAGCTCAAGTGATGAGGAGATAATCATGAAGAGAGTTAAGAAGAAGGATCAGGTTGATCTTGCTAGCTTTTGATTCATCTTCGACAAGGGAAAGCACAAGACCAAGACTCGGTGTCAGCACAACAGCAAGTCCCGCAAGAGCTTTTGCAACATGGCTCTTGTGGACAAGGATGACAAGAGTAGCTCCGATTAATCTAACGACGATGAAGATAAGAAGGTAACTCCTTATGAACTTGAAATTTGTGAGTTGCTTGGGGAGAATAGTCGGGAGATAAAATATCGTGACAAACTATATAGAAATGTCAAGAAGAGGTTAGATGAGCTTACCGGTGAGCTTGCTACTACACATAGCAAGATTGAGAGTCTGACTTCTTCTCCTAGAGTTACTAAGAGTGCTAAGTGTCTTACCTGTGAGGTGTTGTGTTGACACGAAAACACGCCCACACACTGGCATCAGTTCGAAGATACAAAAGCGCATCACCGTTTCAAGGATAAACCCTAAAACATCGCGAGACACCGATGTCACATTCCGATGACCCTTAAACCATGGTAAGGGGAATAACAGAGTAGCCGGACAATTAAACGATTATCGGAAATAATGTTCAATTAACTGATCTGAAGGAAAAGTAATTAAACCGGCCAAGTCAGGGCCGATTTGACCGTAGTATAGAAGGTGGTCAGACCGACCTAAAGGGGCCGGTTAGACCGAGGTTGATCCGACAGTTGGACTGCTCGAGCAAATGAGTGTGTGGGATCGGAACGGCGACTAGAGGGGGGGTGAATAGGCGTCTCAACAAATTCTCACGAATATGATGACCTTTTGAAATCACCCAACGCTCCTCTAAAAATGGCAGAAGAAAAAGTGTGACTCACAATTCAAATTCAAAACAAAAATCAAACCAAATTCAAGTTTCTGTCTAAATCGGAGATTGAAGTGCCGAAATACTCAGTCGGTATTTGATCCTCTGAAATAGAGAGTCTTGTTCGACAATTGAAATACCGACAGAAGTAAATCAGTATTTGAACAGTCGACAGTGTTCAGACTTGGCAAAAGCAGACATTAACTTAACTTAAGTAACTTGAATTTGTTCAGATCATGATTAATTACTTTGAATTGAAAATGTCGGTGATGAACAAAATTCTTGCTGAACTTTTAAAAGCTTGGTGGCTCACAACTTTTTATCAAGTAAAATATTCAGAACTAAAGATAAACTGCAGAAGAAACAAAATCAAATCAAAATAGCAAAACACAGGAGAGCAATCCAATCAGAAACTTGAAGAGCTAATCAAGCACTTTGGTATAATCCTTTGGACTGATCAAAAACTAGGATTCTCTGGTATTTACTTCAGCAGATCTTAATCAAAGATTATATTCAGATCAAAAGATACATTAATCAAACTCTAATCAAGATGCTGAGATGAACCATAAGTTACACAAGATATTCTTCTACATACATGAAGGAACTGAACATACAGATCACTGTTCAACTTGTTTGCACTCTGAAAATAATATTTGATCTCTGTAATCGGTGCACAAGCTTATAGCCAAAAAGATGGACCCAAAAGCAGCAACTTAAAGTTCAGAACAAGGATCAACCAAACAAATTTACAAATAAATGCAGGAGAAACTTCAAGGCAGTACTAAATTTTTAACAGCAGCACTTCAGTTTGAAGAACATATCTCCTTCCTGTAGGTCATCCGGGATACTATCATATAGACTTTTTCAGTACACACATAAGAGTAGAAAACACAGCTTGCTCAAATAAAACCTTGATTTGGTTTGGATAGAATTGCTGTAGCAAATCAGGATCAAAATCACAGGTGCATCATGATGGCTCCGTAGCGACAAAACTTATCCAGCACTATATGGCGTCAAGGAAAGCGCTACAGAAATTGGATGCTGGTGACAAAAACAATAGTATACTAGATCGGATCACAGTAATACCTGAAGAAAATTTTAGCAAGAAGAAACATTGTGCAGTTTCAGGCTGTGTTCAGCAAAATAGTTTCAGATGCTGTATAGCACAAGATCATTAAAACCAGCGACAAAAGACCGAGCACGGGCTAGCCCGACTCTGCGGCTCCTCTGCCCGGCTGTCGCTCGCTGCCCGTGTACCTGAGTCACACGTGCCTCAGACACGGCAGGTCTTCATATCTCTTATTTGACTTCTGTTGACAATCACTCATCACATCTGGAGCATAAGAACCATGCTCTTCAACATGGTTTCTCATTGGACGAGTAGCAAGATTAGTTTCAGTAACATTAATATCTGAAGCGGAAGTACCACTTCCCTTCTTGTTCTTCTTCTCTTCTAGGTACACCTTGCAATTGTGCTTCCAATGCCCAGGCTCGTGGCAGTGATGGCACACATCAGACTTGGTAGGACCAAACCTAGACTTTCTAGTCAGTTTAGACTTCTCACTAGAGATCACATATGTAGTCTTAGACTTTTTCCTCATCCTCTTTTTGCACTCAGTCTGAACAACCATCACATGGTTTGGAGTCTTCCTGATACTCTCCTCAGCAGATTTCAGCATCCCATGCAACTCAGCTAGTGTATTCTCCAGTCCAACCATGTTATAATTCATGATGAAAGGCTCAAAGCTCAGTGGGAGCGACTGGAGAATAACAACAATAGCGAGGTATGGATCCAGTGGAGTGCCCAATCTTTCTAGAGTCTCTACGCAACCAATCATCTTAATCACATGAGGGCTCACTGGGCTCCCTTTAGCCAACCTACTACCAAACAAGCATTTAGACACATTGTATCTTTCTGCCCTTGCTTTGTCCTAAAACATGCCCTTAAGGCCTACGATCATATCGTAAGCATCATGTTCCTCATACTGTTTCTGAAACTGATAGGACATGGAGGCAAGCATCAGGCAGTTGACATCCACAAAATCACTAGCATGCTTCTCATAAGCACGCTTATCTATTGCAGAAGCATCCTCTCTTGGTTCATCAAGGTGAGGTTCCTCTAGAACATAATCCTTTTTCTCTTGCTTGAGAACAATTCTCAAGTTTCGATACCAATACATAAAGTTCGTTCCAGACAATTTATCTCATTCAAGAATAGATCACAAATTAAAAACTAGAGTGCTCTTAATAGTAGACGTAGTAGGTGCCATGATCTACAAAAGATTAAACGTGAGGTTTAGCACTGTGCAATGTTTATCTTCTATGCAATAAAAGATGTTCCACTATCTAAACCAGTCACTTTTCCTCTCATGACTAATAGTGGCACAAGATCCATGGTCACACTATCTCCTAGTGAGCTTTGGCATCACTGCTAGAAGCTAGTTGAGATAGGTAAACAACTCCTTGCTAATAACATCGTATGTGACTCTTGTTGTTGGAGAAACATCCAATTCTCAACCCCAACTCCTATGCTCCAAGGCCCAAAACCGTTTTTATAGCTTTGTCAAGTGAACTGACACTATGTGTGCAGAAGTCCAACTTCCGCCCCAACTGGTCGAGATAAAAGATAGCATCCTGCTTTGGTAGACCCACTATCGACTAGCACAAACCTTTATGGGTGTAGCTATTGGGAAGAGCATTGACACTTAATTTTCTGAGGGAAAACTACTCTAGCATCGTAACATCCCTAGCGCACATGATAGAATAACAGGAACATAAGAAAGCATCACAGGCAATCATATTAACTGTGACATGGCATGGCCTTCTTCACATGACGATCTCCATTTCCATGGCTCCCGTCATTGAGTGCATGCTCCCGGCTTCGATGAAGAGTACTATTCCATCTTGCATATGCTATACTAATTACATGGGCCGAATCACCATGGAAATGACATGCAAGCCGTAATAAATTTTACATCAGCCTTGGGTTGTAAATAACCATGACATGCAGGCCATATTTAATTTACATTCATTGCATGCATCTCATACATTACATTTAACCAAGGCCATGCCAGTCACGACATTCTCTACAAAACAAAGTTAGGCGAGCAATCTACAAGTGACTGGATTCTGGATTTGAAAAACCCGGGTCAACATGCTCGATTTTTCAAAATCGCGCGGGTCAGAACTTCCGATCTCGCATCGGAACTTCTGAGCCCTCGGAACTTCTAATCATTATCAGAATCCCGCATCGCAACAATTTCCTTCTATATCGAATCATTATTCGATATCGGAACATCCGATCACTATCGAAACTTCTGATCCACCATCGGAACTTCCGATCACATCAGAACTTCCGATCTACCGCAGACAGAAATAGATCTAATATGTTTTTCCACCATGTATCTCCATACATGAGGGATCCATATCGAACACTACACACTTAGGCTCTGATACCACTATTGGGGAATAGGGAGCTACGCTAGCCGGTAAATTCAAAATTTTACGCCCTAGGCCCAAGACTCATGCATGTGTGAGATCGTAGATCGGTACCTTCTAGTATGAGACGCCCTAGGTGCAGTGGAAGAAGATGTTGGAGCAGCGCATCTAGCCTCTCCTCGCCTCGTCCTTGCGGTCCTTCGTCGATCCGATCGATGAAGACGACGTAGTCGTTCGCATGTAGTCATTCACGAGCATCGCTATTGGAGCAACGCCTCCATGGAGTCCACACATACAGGGATGGAATACCTACCATTGCAGCGTGCTAGCACCACACGTGAGAGACGGGGATCCTTGACCTCAACGTTTGAGATAAAGAAAGGAAGGAGAGAACTCTTGGGTGGCTAGGTCTAATCTAGGCTTATTGCTTACCCCAAAACATCCTCCTCCTCTCCTTTTATAGGGCTGAGAGACCCTTGGTCGTGCTCTTCCTGAAACCCTAAAAACCGTAATAGATCCAATCTGTTTGCTCATGTCAGAACTTCCGATCCTAGATCAGAACTTCCAACAGGGTATTTTAGGTCTCCTCGTACAGTATGACAAGCAACAGATCCAATTTGTTATCTCCCACCTTAGAACTTCTGATACCATATTGGAACTTCCGATACCATATCAGAACTTCTGATTAGTACAAAATTCCCCGATTACAAATCGGAACATCTGGCTCGTCGGAACTTCTGATATCATATCGGAACTTCCGAAGCAACATTTGATCTCTGTATCGAGACCAGAAAATAACCAGAACTTATGATACTCTCTATCGAAACTTCCGATACATGGAATTTTCTTGGGCATAACCTTCAATTATTTTCCCCCAACACTATGCTTGATTGCTTTTGTATTTCCTATTAATTATATCTGAGAAGCTTGCTTTTATAATCTACTTGCACTCCACTTATATTCATAGCATACTTTAAGGGGGAGCTGCATTTTAGGGGGAGTGGAGTTGTGTCTCATGAGTGCTTTTAGTCTATCTTTATGAGTCCAATTGTCAACAAGGGGGAGAAATTTGAGGAATTAGGGGGAGAGATTGAGAGATTAGAGGATAGTTTAAATGGGAGAATTTTGGCTTTCTCTAGGATTGTTTTCAGGGGTATTATTCTCTTTTGTCCTTACTCTTCCTCTTTTGAAATCCTTGTTGTCATTTCTGAGAATGCATGCATATGAGATTTTATTTGAAATCTTTGTTGATTTCTTTTATGTTTGGCCTAGTGACCTTTTCTAGATTTTGTTTGGCTTTTGGTCATTAAGCTGAATTTTTCTTTTCTTCTTTCTATTATCTTGTGTTTTGTTTTTGTGTTTCCACATGTTGTTTGCAGGTTAAAGAGTGAAGACCGTGGGCCTGATGGCTCACAAATGATGAGTGATTGTCAATAGAGAAGAGAAGATGAGGAAGCCCTCTAAGGGGAGGCACTTCGAAGGAGCGCTCTGAAGGGAGGTACTTCGGAGGAAGAGAACTTGTCGTGGCTTGGTCATGTGACTCAGATACATGGACAGGCGATCGCCGGGCAGAGGGAGCCACGGAGTCAGACCTATCACTTCTAAGTACACGGCACAAGGGCAGCAAGCGACTTGCCGTGGCGTTGGCTTGTGTGACTCAGGTAGATGGACAGACAATTGCTAGGCTAAGAGAGCTGCGGGGTCGTGGTGGTCCAATCTGGGTACACGGTGCAAGGGCAACAAGTGCTTTGGCGGTTTTGGCATAAAACTATCAACCACACAAAGACAAGGCGTCGTTTGTTGCGAAGTGTATAATGTCAAGCTTCCAAAGTGTAACTCTTAATCATATTACGAGGGAGTAGAACTCAGAAGCAAACGATTTTTCCTAGATGGCGTAAGGATATAAGATGATGGCCAGGTCGATCAAGGTGGAGATCGCAGAGATAGAAGCCGATGATTGGAGGTACAATATCATTCATTATCTGAAAAATCCTTCGACATCGGCAACAAGAAAACTCAGATATCAAGCAACAAGATACGTCCTGCTTGAAGAAGACTTATACCATGGGACGACCGGTGGACTTCTCCTTAAGTGCATAAGCATCAAAGAAGCCAAAGTGGTAATGTTTGAAGTACATGATGGCATATGTGGAGCACACCAGTCGGCCTAGAAAATGAAATGGTTTCTTCAGAGAGCATGTTACTTTTGGCTTACTATGGTGGAGGATGACATAAAGTATTATAAGGGGTGCCAAGACTGTTAGAGATTCAGAGCTATCCAGAGGGCACCCACATCGGCAATGAACCCGATAATCAAACCCTGACCCTTTAGAGGGTGGGGCATCGATATGATTGACCAAATCTACCTAGCATCAAGTAAAGGACATAAGTTTATATTGGCAGCCACTAACTACTTCACAAAATGGGTAGAGGACATTCCACTCAAAAGGGTTACTTCTGCCAATGCCATTGAGTTCATCAAGGAACATATAATATATCGGTTCAGGATTCCACAAACCATCATCACATATCAAGGGACAATCTTCGTACCGGAGTTCCAACAATTCACAACCGGTACGGAGATCAAGCTTTTAAATTCGTCGCCATATTATGCACAGGATAATGGTCAGGCTGAAGCATCCAACAAGAGTTTGATCAAATTAATAGATAGCAAGATCAACGAGCAACCAAAGCATTGGCATCGGTCTCTGTTAGAAGCACTCTGGGCCTATCGGATGGCGCGACATGGATCTACTCAAGTACCACCATATCAATTAGTCTATGGCCATATAAATTTTGTGGATCGGAAGTTTCGATATGGTATTGGAAGTTCTGATTATTATCTAGTCTCGATATAGAGAGCAAATGTTGCTTCGGAAGTTTGGATATGGTATCGGAAGTTCTGATGAGCCAGAAGTTTTGATTCGGAAATGGGAAATTTTGTACTGATCGAAAGTTCCGATATGGTATCGGAAGTTCTGAGGTGGGCGATAATAGATTGGATCTATTGCGTGTCGTACTGTATTAGGAGACCTAAAATACCCTGTTAGAAGTTCTGATCCAGGATCAGAAGTTCTGACGTGGGCAAACAGATTGGATCTGTTACGATTTCGAGGACCTCGAGATAGACACGACTAGAGGAATATGCCTAGATTAGACCTAGACACCAAAGAGTCCTCTCCTTCCTTTCTTGATCTCAATCATTGAGATCAAGGATCCCCGTCTCTCACGTGCGATGCTAGCATGCTACCATGGGAGATTTTCCATCCTTGTACATGTGTACTTCGTGGAGGTGTTGCTCCAATAGCGACGCTCATGGACATCTACATGCGAACGACTACGTCGTCTTCATCGATCGGATTGGTGAGGGACGACAAGGATGAAGCGAGGATAGGCTTGACACGCTACTCCGACATCTTCTTCCGCTGCACCTAGCGCGTCTTGTGCTAGAAGGTACCGATCCATGATATCACATGTGCATGAGTCTTGGGCTTAGGGTGTAAATTTTGAATTTGCCGGCTAGCGTAGCTCTCTATTCCCCAACATTGGTATCAGAGTCTGCATGCATAGTGTTCGATCTGGATCTCTCATCTATGGAGATACATGGTGGAAAAACAGATTAGATATGTTTCTGTCCGTGGCAAATCAGAAGTTCTGATATTGATCAAAAGTTCCAATGGCAAATCAGAAGTTCCGATGCTGATCAGATGTTCCGATATCAAATAATGATTCGATACAGAAAGAAATTGTTGCAGTGCGGGATTCCGACATTGATCGGATGTTCTGGGGATCGGAAGTTCCGACCGGTGAATTTGAAAAACTGAGCCTGTTGATCGGGGTTTTTTCAGATCCAGAATCCAATTACTTGTAGATTGCTCGCCTAACTTTGTTTTGCATAGAATGATGTGACTGGCATGGCCTTGGATAAATGTGATGTATGATATGCATGCAATGAATGTAAATTAAATATGACATGTGTGTCATGGTTATTTACAGCCCAAGGCTGATGTAAAATTTATTACGGCTTGCATGTCGTTTATGCGGTGCTTCAGCCCATGTAATTAGTATAGACTATGCGATATGGACTAGTACTCTTCATGGAGGCCCGGAGCACTCACTTATTTACGGGAGCCATGGAGATGGAGATCGCCTTGTGAAGAAGGCCATGCTATGTCATAGTTAATATGATTGCCTGTGATGCTTTCTTATGTTCCTGTTATTCTATTGTTGCATGTTTCGTGTGCGCTAGGGACGTTACAATGCTAGAATAGTTTTCCCTCGGAAAATTAAGTGTTGATTCTCTTCCCAATAGCTGCACCCACAAAGGTTTGTGTTCATCGATAGTGGGTCCGCTAAAGTAGGGTGCTATCTTTTATCTTGACCGGTTGGGGCAGAAGTCGGACCTCTGCACGCATAATATTGGTTCATTTGACAAGGCTATCAAAACGGTTTTGGGCCTTGGAGCATAGGAGTTGGGGTCGAGCATTGGATGCTTCGCCAACTATAAGAGTCACATACAATGTGATTAGCAAAGAGTTGCTTACCTATGTCAACTAGCTTCTAGCAGTGATGCCAATGCTCACAAGGAGATAGCGTGACCATGGATCTTGCGCCACTATTAGTCATGAGAGGGAAAGTGAATGGTTTAGATAGTGGAACATCTTTTATTGGATAGAAGATAAACATTGCATAGTGTTAAACCTCGCATTTAATATTTTGTAGATCTTGGCACCTACTACTTCTACTGTTTAGAGCACTCCACTTTTAATTTGTGATCTATACTTGAATGTGAGAAATTATCTGGAACAAACTTTATGGATTGATATCGAAATTTGAGAATTGTTCTTAAACAAGAGAAAAAGGATTATGTTCTACAGCAGACTAGCGTGCTTATGAGAAGCATGCTAGTGATTCCGTGGATGTCAGCTGTGTTGTACCGAAAAGGGCGACAAGAGGGGGGTGAATGGGAGCTTTTAAAATTTCAGGCTAAAAATAGCCTTCTGATTTCAAGACAATCTTCTGCAGAACAAGCTTCGAACACACCCTTCAAAGGTCAGGTTAGGAGGTATTTTGCAGCTTCAAAACCTGGCTTCGCAAAGAGCAAAAGTTTGAAGTAAAGAAGACTTCGCTCACACCCTCAAACCCCAAAACACAACTCTGCGAGGATAGTGCAGGCTTCGCACACTAGGTGCCTTCGAGAAGGCTTCGCACTACGCACTTCGCAGAAGAAGGTTTTCCTCTGTAGGCTTTGAACAAATACTCAGCACTAGCAACTAGTACTAGGCTTCGTATTTCGAAGGGGAAATAGTAAACAGAACAGACTGCACTAAGGACTTCAATGAAGGAAGGAAAACAGGCTTCGATCCTAGCTTCGCTCAGTGCTTCGCTAATAAACAGAGAGAACTTGTCTCAAGTTTACATAGAGCGACAAATGAAGAACAGAACGAAAGTTTCATTGCATGAACAGGGAACACAAAAGACTCACATGACTGAGTACATAGGTGTGGCGGCTAGCTCTAGAGTTCTAGAAATGGCTGCTCAAAAAGTGTTGCCTAGAACTAGCCAACCTTCACTATTTATAGGCACTATTCAGCCCTGCGAATAGACTACTCTACCCCTAGGGTTTACAGTATTTTTGTCTCAGCAAGATAAGGGGGTACAGATGGTAGTCTACTTTTCTGGAGGCTTCCTTTGTCAGCTTCGCAGAGGAGACAACATCAGCTTTTGCAGAGCCGACACGATCAACCTTTGCACATTTGGAGTCTTTTGAAGACCCTTCTCATGCAAGGTGTGAAGTAGCTTCGGTGACAAGCTTGAACCCATAGGCCTTCGCTTCACCGAAGTTAGCCTTCGATACAGTAACGGTTTTGATCCGAAGCCGTCAAAGCTCTTGAGCCTTCGCACCATCACCTTCGGAGTGGACCACCACGGCTTCGCAGCTACTCCCAGCTCGAACTCCGTCAGTCCATGTACCGAAGCCATGCATGGTCGAAGTACCTCAAGTCAGCCATACTCCGAAGCCCCACCTTCGGAGTACCTTCGCCACCTTCAGAAGTCCCCCCGTCCAAGGCCTCAGCATGAAGCATATCCATAAGCACCCCTTCGTAGTGTCTCAGCCCCTAGCACACTCTACGAAGACCCTTATCCGGACCATGCCTTCAATGCACCTTGATTTCCGAGACCTTTGTCAAGTGTCCCTTCGAGTGCCTCCATCCGGAGCACACTTCGAACGCCTTGTCTCAATGCTGAGGACTTCGTCCACCATACTCTGAAGATACTCCTTTCGGAGCACTCTTCGAAGTGCCTCACCTCTAAGGACTTTGCCTCGGGGTACCTTCATCCAGAGCCACCCTCCACACTTTTTGCCTTTGCCTGGTGCACCTTGACCCGAGGACCGACCTCAACCCCACACAACCTTTGTGACCAAGCTTCTCGCTCACCTGGCATCAAGCCTCCTGCTTGACCCAGGTTCACTTGCTGCGAACCGTCCATCACCTCTAAAGTCACCTACGCACCATCGATAAATAGACAAGTGTTTCCAGTACCCCAGAGACCTCTTCGGTAGACAGCCTTCGATACACACTCCGGTGTACCGCCCAAAATACCGAACCCTTTGGTACACAAGTTATCGTGCTCTACCGGATCCCTCTGATAGACACACTCCGCTGCACAGACATAGCTAGCTAAATCCGCAATCTTCGGAAAACACCTCCGAACCCCTTCGGAGGGACCCCTTCGCCCAAAGAAGGAAACTTGTCAATCACTCATCACAGCCTTAAAACCAAGGAACATTTCAACTTGGTTTCTCAAGCTGTCTGATGCTTGCCTGTATGTCCTCTGAGTTTCAGAAACAATATGAGGAACACAATGCTTACGATATGATCATAGGTCTTAAGGGCATGTTTCAGAACTAGGCAAGGGCAGAAATATACAATGTGTCTAAATGCTTGTTTGGCACCAGGCTGGCTGAAAGGAGCCCAATGAGCCCTCACGTGATCAAGATGATTGGTTGCGTAGAGACTCTATAGAGCGATTTCTTGCACCAGGACCGATTCAATGGCTTTATCATCGACCGATAGGTATAACCTGAACGGAATCCCCTTTTTTGGCGGCTTCAGTTCTGGTGGTGAGCTAAAATATTCTTTGATTTCATCAAATTCCTTTTGCTACTTTTCACCCCATACAAATTCTTGGCTAGGCTTTAACTTTAGTAGTGGTGTGAATGGCTTCATTGTCCTTTAAAGATCAGATATGAATCTTCTTAGAAAGTTTATCTTCCCAATTAGTGACTACAACTTGGTTTTATCGGTAGGGGGCTGAGTGTTTTTTATTGCTTCGATGCTACACTAGTTTATCTTAACTCCTCTCTCATGGACAATAAGCCCCAAAATTTGCCGGTTGATACACCAAAAGCGCACTTCTCTTGGTCCATTTATAATCCATACTTCTTGGCCCTTTACAAAACTTGACATAGGTCAGCCACATGGTTTTGAGTATCATCTGACTTTACCACAATGTCATCAATGTATATCTCCACCAATAGGCCGATCAGATCATGGAAGATGTAATTCATGGCTCTTTGATAAATAGCTCTAGCGTTTATCAAGCCGAAGGTCATCACCACCCACTCGTAAAGCCTGAGGGCACATGGGCATCAAAAAGTTGTCTTGTGGATGTCTTCATCTACCATAAAAATCTGATTATACCCTGCATTTCCATCCATAAAACTGATAATCTTATGACCTGATGCATCATCCACTAATAAGTCCGTGATCGGTATTAGGTATTCATCTTTCGGGGTCGCCTTGTTTAGATCTCTGAAGTCAATGCATATCCTGAGCTTCCCACTTTTCTTCCATATGGGCATGATATTTGATACCCACTTTGCTTATCAACATGACCTTATAAATCGTACATCATACAATCTTGTTACTGCAGCCTTGATATATGGATATTGTTGACACGAAAACGTGTCCCCGCACTTGGGTCAGTTCGATGATCCAAAAGCATGTGGAGATACTTAGGAATGAGCCTAAGTGTAACACAACACTGACATCATGTTCCGACTACCCTTAACAGTGGCAAGGGGGTGGAGTCATCAGGTAATCAGATCACACAAAAATAATCAAATTAGCCAAAATATATAGATAAAAATAATCCAATCGGCCGAGCGGAGCCTGAATGGTTCAGAGTGTACCGTTCGAAGGGCACCAAAGGGGTCCTTAGGCGTTTGGTGCGAAGGGTGCGCCAAAGGTAGCATTCGGCGTTCGGACTGATCTAGCCGAAAACAGACTCCAGACATATCGTGACGCGCGATCGCCTCCGAACGACGGAGTCCGGTCCGAAGCCTCTAACATGACAAAATCCAACGTGGAGCGCTGGCATGACGAAGTCTGATGCGATGTGGTCTGCTCTGGCATGACCATAGTGCAAAGCGACCCCGATGTGAAGTAGCTCCGATGCGCGGGACCTAACCGGACCGACAACAACGTGACGAATCCGACACAGATGGACGAAGCAGGGATTCAGCGAAGGGTGCTCTGATAGCCACCGAACCAGCTTCCTAGCTCTAGAAACCTTCTGCGGAGGGGACTCCGAACGTGAAACCTGCAGCAAAGTTGAGATCAAGTGGCAATTCGGTGTGGAGACCGAATTATTAAGTGTTGTAGTATACAAACGAAGTTAGCAATCTGTTTTGTAGATTAACGGATGGTTCACAGGCGAGCCAACAAGGTGATAGCAATCTGTTACGTAGATTAACAGATGATTCACAGGCGAACCAACAAGGCTTACCACTGTTACGGCGTGGCCAACAGAGTGCTTCCAGCGCAAACCCACGAAGGTGTACTAGTACTAAATGCGGAAAGTAAAGAAAGCAAAGGTACGGTTCAAACTAGGGTTTGAAGAGTTGATCTGTGTTGGGGGGGTCCTATGAACCAGCCTCACCCCTGTATTTATAGGGGCTAGTATTCTTATCTCTAATTCTAATCTAATAAGATTTGGCCTAATCAAGATTAAGGATAAAAACAACCAGAATATGTATCAGACTCCTTATTTGAAGCCTGCCCGAAGTGGGCCTTCAGTAGGCCCACTGAAGCCTACTCCTTGGGTCGAAGCTTCGGTGAAGCAGGCCACCGGAGGGCCTTCGGGCCGAAGCCAGGCCTGCGGAGCAAGCCACTAAAAGGCCCCCGAGGCCCCATGCAGATGGGCCTCTGGCACTTTAGGGCTTCAGCCTGTACCAGGACTTGTATATTTTCGGCCCAAATTACCAAAATTGATATTTTGACAATCTTGGCCACTAATGTCATTTTTTGCTATCAACACATGCCCCCTTTCTTTAAGCAAACTAAGTGAGCTAAAAGCACAATGGGATAAGGACGATACCTTCCATATCGGCCTTTCGTCACTTTAAGCGCATTGCCACACACTGGGAAGTATTTTTTTCAAATACCTGCCTTCGAAATCACTCTCCTTATAGAGATTCCAACAAGTATGTAATACCTGGAGTGATTTCAGCCACTTTAAAAGGACCTTCCCAACTAGGCGACCATTTACCAAATTTGGGGCTAAACTCCAACCTCAGAATGGCCATGGTTTGATAATAGGATTAAGTGTCGACGCGGGTGCTAGCTGAATATTCCCAAACTTTTGACAAGCTTCGCACCCTCTATAGTACCTAAAACAGTCTTCAGTCATAGTCGGCCAATAAAAACCTGCCCTTTTGAGCATCCAACTCATCTTCGGGGCTGACTGATGAGTACCGCAAAGTCCTTCATGTACTTCACCTGCAGCAATTCTAGCTTGATCGGGGTCTAAACACTTCAAAAGCACCCCATCAATAGTTCAGCGATACAACACATCATCAAGCAAAACAAATTTGAAAGCCTGTCGCCGAACCTTCCGATCAACCTTTTGGCTTGGATTTCTCAAATATTGGACGATCGGGACCCTCCAATCGTCCTCACTAACCAAAGGAGCAATGCCCAAATTCCTACTAGAACTGGCCTCAAGATTTACCATTTGATCCTGCCCCCGGGCACTAAACCTTCCTGACAACGGTCGGTCGGACCGGCCATGCTGGCCCGGTTCAACCGACTATCGCCAGTCGTCCTGCACAATTCGATCTGACCGCCCTGACATGACCTGCCAGACCAGATATGCAAGGGCGGTTGGACCGTGCTCACAATGCCAGTCAGACCGACAGTAGTACCCTCGGGTGTCACATCACCTTCAAACATCGGCCTTTCCTGTGTGCAGAATTTGCCTCTCCTAATTTGATAGCCTGATGCTTGTTGAGCCAAGTCATTCGCAAGTGAGTTGGCCTCTCTAGACACATGAGTAATCTCAAAATTATCAAAGGTAGAAATTAAGTCTAAACACTTGTCCAAGTATCTATTTAGCAAACCATTAAAACGTTGAGCAAGCTTGGCTACTTGTTGCACGACTAATAAAGAATCACCGTATGCATGAACATATTTCACACCCATGGAGTTTAACAATTCAAGACCTAGCAATAGGGCTTCGTATTCGGCTTGATTATTAGTTGAATGAAATTCCAAATGGGCCAAGGTTTCAAAGCGCATACCACTTGGTGATACGAGTACCACTCCAACACCTTGGCCATTTTTGCAAGCCGAACCATCGAAGTAAAGTTTCCATGGTAATACTTTAATTAAGGCGACTTTATCGCCCCACTCGACATCTACGTGATGATCCAATATAAAATTAGCAACGACTTGGCCTTTCATAGCTTTCAGTGGTTCATAAGCCAAATCATATTCGATTAATGCATACGCCTACTTGCCGATTCTACCACTTAGAATCGGCTTTTGCAACATGTATTTTATAATATCCGTTTGACAAGTGACAATACATGTGCTAGGGAGAAGATAGTGACGTAATTTGGTACACGCATAATAGAAGGATAAACACAAACGCTCCACAAACATGTACCTTGTCTCGGCGTCCAGAAGTCGACGACTCAAGAAGGTGATGATGTGCTCTCTTCCTTCAATGTCTTGAGTCAACACGACCCCAATCACACTCTCCTCTGCGGCAATATAAAGTCGAAATGGAATCCCGGCCTTCGGCGCCCTTACCACTGGCGGCATCAATAGGCATTCTTTGATTTTCTCAAACACGTGTTGCTAGCTTGCCCCCCAAGTGAACTCGGCTTTATTTTTTAGCCGGAATATTAAGACGAAAGCATCAATTTTTCCAGACAAGTTAGATATAAAGCGTCGCAAATAATTAATCTTGCCTAGAAGTTTCTGCACATCTTTCTTACATGTCGGCGCTACACATCCTCTAATCTTCTCAAGCCTCTTGGGATCGATTTCAATGCCTCTTTCATGAATCATGAATCCCAAGAACTTACCCGCCGACACACCAAAAGCACATTTGAGCGGGTTCATTTTTAAGCCATACTGGTGCATTCTTTCGAAAGCAACTCTCAAATCGGTGAGGTGGTTCTCCATAGCAACCGATTTGACCACAACATCATCTATATAAACTTCTAACATAACCCCTAAAAAGTCATGAAAGATTAAGTTCATGGCACGTTGGTATGTGGCGCCAACATTGTTTAAACCAAACATCATTACTACCCACTCAAACAAACTGACAAAACCTGGGCAGCGAAAAGCCATTCGAAAAACATCTTCTTCGGCCATAAAGATTTGGTTATAACCAGCGTTGCCATCAAGAAAACTTAGTACCTTATGTCCCGAGGCATCGTTGATCAACATGTCGGCTATCGGCATGGGATACTCGTCTTTCGGAGTAGCCTTGTTCAAATATCTGAAATCGACGTAGATGCAGATCTTGTCACTCTCTTTCTTCTCGACAGGCACAATGTTAGCGACCCATTCCACGTACCTGCATGGCCTAATAAAACCTGCTGCTAATAGAAGTTCAATCTCCTCTTTAACTCGGTCATAGATGGCCGAATTGAAGCGGTGTGATAGCTGTTTATAAGGCCTAAATCCGGGTTTGATGGGGAGTCGATGCTCAACAAGCTCTCGGCTTAGCCCGGGCATCTTGCTGTAATCCCATGTGAAGCAATCAACATACGATCGAAGCAATTTTATTACTTCGGCCTTTACATCATTATTCAGATTCTGATTTACAAACGTCGGCCTTGGAACACTACCATCTCCTATATCTACTTGTTCCAAAGGGTCGGCCGATGAGAAGCCTTGACCTAATTTCTCTACCTGGCTAAAATCTTCGATGGCTTCGGCGATATCATCTTGAGAAGACTGATACTGCTCCACGTGAGACTTTAGCCAATCAAGATTAGCGCTAGACATTCTCCTATCTTAGACACAACCGAGCCACACCGGTCGGCTTCACGGAAATAGGAACGAACCTCCCCTCTAATACGCTGACAAAGTCATAATCCGAGAGGTCCCGTCCCGATAAACACTCTATCTCATCATGGGCGGCGTCGCTGGACGCATCGGCCAAACTAACATGGGTTGATGTATCAGCGTACACTATCTCAACTTCATCGCCATCCCATTGTATGAGGCGTTGATTCAAGGTGGATGGTACGCATTGATTCGCGTGGATCCAGTCACGCCCAAGCAATACATTATAGTTACCCTGTACGTCGACGACGAAGAAAGCGGTAGGTAGCGTCTTGGTTCCCACCGTCAGTTCCAGGGATAGTACCCCCTTGGCTTATGTCATGTCGTCGTTGAAGCTGTTGAGGGTGACGTTGGTCTTCTTCAGGTCGTCTTCATCTTTGCTGAGCTTCCTTAGAAGGGAGTATGGCTTCATGGTGGCACCGCCATCGAGAAGCATCCTCGAGATGGGACTCCTGTCGATGTGCCCCCTTATGTAGAGTGGTCTAAGGTGACGGTTCGTATCTCTGGGCTTCTCGAATACGGCATCTCGCAGGCCAAGGTCTAACTGAGCGACCCCAACCTCCTCCTATAGTGGAGCGAACTCGAAAGGCAACATGACGACGCTGATGTCCATCGCTTGAGGAGCAGGCCCCTCGGAGACGGGAGTGTAGTTGTCATCAAGTAAATCGTCTTCATCGAAGCTAACAACAGGGGCCGAGTCATCGACTATGACCGGCCTGGGTCTCTAGACTTTCTTCACGGTGGGCCGAGGACAGATTTCCTCAAAAAGTGTGTCCCGTGCCTCCTCGGCCTTCTCTTCTCGTATCTCCTGTGCGCGCAAGCGTTGCAACCTCCTCTTTTGTGGCTTGGACATCCCTGAGGGCGCCCATGATGGCTGAGGGCGGGTGCAGGGTGCCACGGTCTTGCCTCTAACATTTTTAGCCGGAGGGGACTTGCTTGTATCGGCCTCGAGCACCTTGTGTTTTACATGAAAGGTCTCCTGCTCCTGATCGGTCGGACCGACCATGGCGGGCTGGTCAGACTGGTCTGTGCCGAAAACTGTCGTAAGGCCGGTCGAACCGGCCACAATAGACTGGTCACACCGAGCTTTGGCCGAGTCTTCGCGCATTCCCGTCGGGGTATCCTTTGGGATTGGGACCTCCTGGGATCCAACCCTGATGACTATAACCTCCGAGCCGTCTCCACATTCACCCCTTCCGGTGACATCTCGTGGAGCCCAGTTCTGGGGCACTACAGACAGGCGATAAACAATGTAGTTATCTTGTGCCGGAGTGTAAGTGTTCGTAGCCGAATATTGCACGAAGTTCTCTAGTGGAGGTGGCCAAGCCGGAGCCATCGTCCAGCAGTAGGGTGGTGGCATCGGAGGCTCTAGCGGCCTCGCCCACTGAGTGCCGAACCCGTCATCTGGTTGGGAGTCCGGCCACGTCGATGGTACCTCAGACCAGAATAGCGAAGGGTCCTGCCAAGCCAGAGGTAAATTAGCCCATGGCAGAGGCAGGCCCGACCACTGGAGGTCGAGTCCCTTCGGAGGCTGCAAACTGCTCGAAGGAGGTGGGTTCGGCCACCACGGCCTAGATCCTCCCGGAGGCTGGAAACCCTCCAGAGGAGGTGGGATCGGCCACTGAGGCTCAAAGCCTCCTGGAAACAGGGGCCAAGTCAGAGGAGGGTTCAGCCAATGAGGTCTGAACCCTACCGGAGGTTGGGACCAACCTAGAGGGGGGTTCGATCATTGAGGCCCGAACCCTACCGGATGCTGCATCTACTCCGAAGGAGTGTTCGGACCTTTAGGTCCAAACTCACCACTCACGGGGCTCATCCTCTTAGGGGGCTTCGACTGTCCTGGAGCTCGTGGGTGAGCACCCTTTCTTTCAAACCTTCGCTGGTGCTTGTCCAAAAGCGTTTTGTACGTCACCTTCGGCCTTCTGCGATGTTTGGCCAAAGATGATGACTTAATATTTTCTTTCCACACTCCAACCTCCGGATTCTTTGCTACAAATGTGCGTGTGCGAGCGTCTCCTATGACGATCTCCTTTCCCTTAGCCGACTCGGCCTGCTCTGGCCGAATCAACACCTTCTTCCCTTCTAGATCAACGTTGTTCATGGGGAAAGGGTCTCTTTCTAATTTCATTTTTGGATTTGCTTCTATTTTCAATCGTCCTTCCTCTATGGCCGATTGTACCTGTCGATGAAAAACGTTGCAATCGTTAGTGTAGTGAGAATGTGAATCATGCCACTTGCAGTAGGGACGCTTTTTTAACTTGTCGGCGGATGGCATGACTTGCCCTTTCGGCAGCCGTAGAAGTTGATTTTTTAATAGGAAATCAAATATCTTATCACATTTAGTTATGTCGAACGAATATCTAACTTCATTAGGCTGACTCTTAGAGGGAGACGGCCGCAATTCAAAGCAGATGACAGGCTTGGACTTCGTGCTCCAAGTCCATTCGGCCGTGTAGGTATTGGCCAGATCTTCTTCCTCCTCGGATCCTTCCTTGTCGGAGTGCTCCATAGTGTGGATCTCAGCCCTTGGTTTGTTAAAAGTTTTAACGAATTTTCTATCTTTGGCCCGGCCTTCCTGGACCAGAGCCTTTTGCAATACTTGGCTAACGTCCAAGAGGTTTTGATTGTCCATACGCTCCTTAATTTCTGCCCGTAGGCCATTGCATACTAGATCTGCTAGGTCCTGTTCTGATACGTTTAGGCTAAAACATTTATTCCTGGTATCTCTAAAGCGTTTAACATACTCAGAAACACTTTCGCCGGATTTTTGCCTAATCGCCGTGAGGTGTGATAGCCTAAGCTCGGTCTCGCCTGTGTAGAAATAATCATGAAACTTCTGCTCCAGTTGAGCCCATGTTTGTACGGAGTTCGGCGGAAGCGCCGAAAACCAAGTAAATGCAGTGCTGGACAATGACAGGGAAAATAACCCGAGTTTTAATGCATCTGATCCGCTAGCTTCGCCACATTGTGCTAGAAACTGGCTAATGTGTTCTAATGTGGCTTTACTACCCTCGCCATCAAATTTCGTGAAATCTGGGACTCTATAACTGTGAGGGTATGGAATAGTGTCAAAGTGGTCGGGATATGGTTTTCGATAAACCCTAGCTCTATCCCAAGGTGCAAAGCCAGTGCATTCCCTAAATAGTGCGCGAATCCGCTCCTCGATATCGTCGTGATCTAATGCTTGCGCGCGCCTGTCATGTGGTGGCGGGACGCGTGGTGGCATATCGACATGCTCTGGCCTATGCTGTGATGTGGGAGTATGCAGTGCAAGCGGTGGCGGAGCAGGCATGGGCACAGGCGGTGGTGGTACCTGGTAAGCTGGGTTTGCCTCTCCATAGGAGTCGTTATGTGTTTCGGCTATGGAGGAAGTAGCCAGAAACGTGATGGTCTTTCCAGTATTACTGTCGGTTCTACTATAGATATGTTGTGCTGGCGGAATACTAGTAAATGGTGCTGGTGAATCTGCCTCAGTAAAACCGAATCTTCTAAACACTATCGCCACTTGTGAGACAACTGTGGGTTCTAGTTTATTGGCTAGCTAGGCGCTAACCGCTTGATCAACAGACACAGCTATCCTACGGGCGTACCTGGGCCAAGTTGAGGTTGTCACGCATCACGAAGCCCGAGCACATATTTATGCAATCTCTAAGCATTAGTTCTTCGAGTTCTCTCTTTTTCGCTTTGATCTTTGCTCGGTCTTCCTCAAATATGTCTGCCATGGTGGGTGTTATAATGTTGCGGTCGTCGATGTCTGCGCTCCCCACAATGTTCATCGGCGATGTAGTGGAAGTAGACGTAGTAGATGTACCCACCGCCAATGTAGAGGTAGTAGTCATGGTTGGCGTTGTCCCGAGCGGAGTCGCTAGAAAGTGTGTTGACGCAGAAATGCACCCCCGCACTTGGGCCGGTTCAACGTCCAAAAGTATCGCAACGATACCGATGTTGTGTTCCGACTACCCTGGATAGTGACAAGGGTTTTGGAGTCGCTAGGCAATCAGATAAATAATTAATATTTTGATCCAATTGGCCGAAAGTATTAATTGCAATGTAAAAAGTAACAAAATGACCAAAATACCTAGAATCGGCCAATTCGGAGGCCGATTCGGAGATATAGCGGAGTTTGGTCCGAAGGGTCCTTGGGACACCTTCGGCCTCAATCCCGGTCAGACCGGAGGTACAACCCCGGTCAGACTGAAGGGCTGTGAAGGGGCTTCGGGCGGTGCCCCGAAGGCAGGTGCGAAGTATGACTTCGGCGGTTGGACCGACGAAGCTTGGTCGGTTGGACCGACCGTGCTACACCGGTCACACCGGATGAAAGGATCTCCGAACGTTGGCCTTCGAACGTGCAGAGATCCAGCACGTAGGGCTTCAGAGGTTAGGGCTTCGACGGGTTCAGACATCGGCTTCAGCGTGCCCGGTGCAAAGGGTCTTGGTCGGACCGGAGGAGTACCGTCGGTCGGACCGGCTGTTGCCAACAACGGCGTGACGAAGGTGCCCCGGTTAGACCGGTACCTCAACGCCGGTCGGACCGAAGTAACAGATCCAATCTGTTAAGCCTCGGTAAACGTAGCAAACAATCTCCAATTGCTCCCAAACTTCACAGTGATGTTTAAGAAGGCAATTAACCTGCAAAAACAATAAGATATCAAACACAATTCGGCCAGAGGGCCGAATTGCCAGGTAGAGGGGATAAAAACCGATAAAAAGGATAGCAATCCGTTATGTGGATTAACGGGAGGTTCACAAGTGAACCAGCAAGGGTTACCGTGATTACGGACACGGCAGACGGAGGGCTTTCAAGCAAACCCACGAAGATGCAGAAAAGTAAAGAAAGTAAATACGATTCAAAGCTAGGGCTTTAGATTTTTGTATGTTGGGGGGAGAGAGCCTTGAATCGGCCTTGCCCCTAGTATTTATAGGGGGTGGGCTAGTTATCCCTGGCTAGAGATAGAGTTATATGTGTCCAAAACTCTGTTGAGATAAGTTTTGGGCGAAAATACCTTGAATCCTACTCGGATCCGAAATGCAGACCCTGGCCGATCTGACCGAGCCCATGGGTCCGATCTGACCGGACCTGGCCGGTTAGAATGGCCTACCATATCCGGTCAGACCGGCCTTTGCCAGGTTGACATATTTTCGGTCAAAAATACTATTTTTTCAGTATTTGCCTAGTTTGACCATTAATGCCATTTTCTTCTATAAACAGGGCTCTTAGTGCCTAAGGGCAAAATTGTCTTCCAAACCAAGTTACCAACTTGAAATGATTTTTGTTTGACTCTTTTGTTGTAGGCTCTAGCTACTCTTCTTCTATATTTCTCTATAGCTTCTAGAGCCCTCAACCTCTTATCGATCGCTTCTTCAAATTTATCTTTCAAAAGAGTTTCATATTCATCGACCGATAAGCTATTTTGCTTAAGAAATCTCAAAGAGCCAAGATCCACCTCTACTGGTAGAACGACTTCTTGTCCATACACTAATTCATATGGACTAACTTTGGTGGCACCATTCTTTGCGACTCTACAAGCCCATAATGCCTCATAAAGCACTTCATGCCACCTTTTAGGTCACTCTTCAATTTAATACCATAAAATTTGGCCTGACCATTGGCATGAGCATAGTATGGTGAAGAGTTTATCAACTTAATACCATAAAATTTGGCAAAGTCTTTCACTTATTTAGAAACAAATGAAGTATATTGATCTGTAGTGAGAGTTTGGGGAATACCGAATCTATGTATAATGTGCTTCAAGATAATCAGTTACCTCATTGTGAGTCATGTTCTTGAGAGGCATGACCTCTGTCCATTTGGTGAAGTAGTCTATTGCCATCAACACAAACCGATGCCCTTTTGAAGAGGGGGGATGGATTTGGCCGATGAAGTCTAAACCCCAACCTCGGAACGGCCATGGTTTGATAATAGGGTTAAGTAGCGTCGTAGGAGCCAACTGAATATTGCCAAACTTTTGACATGCTTCACACCCTCTATAATACTTAAAACAATCCTCAATCATAATTGGCCAATAAAAACCCGCTCTTTTGACCATCCAACTCATTTTCTGGGACAAAGCTTCGGTGAAGCAGGCCGCCGGAGGGCCTTCGGGCCGAAGCCAAGCCGGTGGAGCAGGCCGCTAAAAGGCCCACGAGGTCCCATGCAGATGGGCCTCCGGCACTTTAGGGCTTGGGCCTGTACCAAGACTTGTATATTTTCGGCCCAAATTACCAAAATTGATATTTTGACAATCTTGGCCACTAATGTCATTTTTTGCTATCAACAGATATATTTCCACCTTGAATCGCCGAGGTGACTGCTTGAAGGGCCGATACCCCTACTTTATTGGGTGTCGATGTTCTACAATCGATCGGCTTAAACCTGACATTTCGTGATATTCTCAGACAAAACAATCCCGATATTCTCACAATAATGTAATTAATTCATTTTTTACTTCATTAGGAGGTTGAGCACTTACAAAGGTTGGCCTCGATCTATTGTCGGGTCGGATGTTTACCTCTTGTAGTTCATCGGTTACGTTGAAGCCCTGACCGAGTTTTCCATTTGCTTCATCGATGGCACCTTTAGAGTGTAAGCTTGGGCTAATCATTGCTGACTAGTTTGACTCCATTGCTTGATACCTCAAGAAAATCACCGTCCTAGGCTTTGCTTGATAGACAATCGACTCCTTCCATTTCCCATACCGACAAATCGCCTATTTCTACGTTAACCGATTTATCGGTGGGAACAATTTCCACTTGATAGCTGACCCATTGCACGAGGCTTTGTTGCATTGTTGACGGGACACAACAATTTGCATGAATCTAGTCGTGTCCCAGCAATATACTATAGGATCCTTTACCCTCTATGACGAAGAATGTGATCAGCACTGTTTTACTTCCAACCGTCAATTCTGCATTCAACACCCCTATCGTTTCTGATGAGTTAACGCCGAAGTCCCTCAGCACCATATTGGTTTTAATAATGTCCTCCGGCCCTTTACCCAGCTTTTGGGAGGTGGCATATGACATCAAGTTGACGTTTGCTTCCCCGTCTATCATCACTTTGGACATCGGCTTTCCATTGACCATTCCTTTAACATATAGAGGTCTCAGGTGTTGATGTCTAGGGTCTTCTGGCTTGTCAAATGTCGTCGATTAGGGCATTAGCACCAACTGAGCCATCGCCTCAGCTTGTTCGTCATTATTATCGGAGGTGGCTCGATATTCCACAGGAAGAAAGAACACCATGTTCACCCCTACGTCTCTCTTGTCATCATGATCGCCCTTCTCTTTTTTTCATCATTCACTCTTGATCCTTGGCCGATCAACCTTAGCCTCATGATTTAGTTCCTTCAACTCTTTTTGCCACAATAGTTGCCCCCTTCCCTTCTGATTCTTCGTGAAGATTCCACTAGGGCACCATTGTGGATTCCTTATCATGGTATTGTCATCGGCTGATCGATCATTCTCTTTGGCATTAATGGGGCTGAGCCTTTCAAGTGTCGATGGCCTTGGTGGTGACAGCCTATGATGAATGCTTGTCATTCCCTGATCACATGACTTTGCCCTATTGTTGTGGGAGCTATGATCACTTTTCCACCTACCTCTGTCATCGCCACACTAAAGACAATTATCCAACGATGGCAGGCACAATCCTTCATTCTAGCAAAACCTGAAGAATTCAAAATTCTAGTGGGGATGGAATCGTGAGTAATCTAAGTCATCTTCATTTCCTATATATTCCCTTGACTTTATTTTGTACTTGTTAATTAGGTTCGATGACGAGGCTCGATCCTTGCTGGTATGCATGTCCCTCTCCATGCGCCGATCACTGGTACGGTGCGCATGCATCATGTTGATCAGGAAAGGATGCCCGTCGATGTTCATCGACTTCTTCCCATCGTCGAACTTGATCCGGCCTTGATCCATAGCCGATTGAATCTGTTGTCTAAACACCTTGCATTCATTAGTGTGGTGTGATGGAGAATTGTGCCATTTGCAATACTTCCTTTTCTTCAGTTCATCGATGGACGGTATCACATGATTGGGTGGCAGCTAGATCTATTTCTCCTTGAGCAATAAGTCGAATATCCTGTCGGCTTTACTGATGTCAAAATCATATTTCTCCTCCTTACCAAACAGTTTCACCCAAGTACATGTGATCTGCTTCTTGTTTATAGACTATTCGGCTAGCTCGACTTCTACATTGGAATCGCTATCCCCATCGGACTCTGAAGGGCACACCTGAGTATATGCAACCTTCTTTTGATATTTATCCTTTCTTGCTTCGTGGAATTGGCTCTCATGTGTCGTTACCCTCAGTACCAAGTGTGAGAGGCTCTCGAACTCCTGTGATGAAAATCTCTCCTTTATCGGGTTTAGGAGTCCCTAGAATGTCAACTCAGCTAGTTGCGCATCGATGAGGTTCAAGATGTAGCATCTGCTTCTCACGTCACAGAACCTCTGTGCATAATCCTGTTCTAACTCATCCATCCTCTGCTTCATTGCAGTCAAGCCGGTGTGTTTCATCTCATGTAAGTCGGCAAAGAAATACTTATGAAACTTCTTTTCTAGGTCTGCCCAACCTCTGACAGAGTTCACCAGTAATGATGAAAACCAAGTGAAGGCTGATCCCAATAGTGATAGCGAGAAGAATTGGACCTTAAGTGCTTCATCGTCCGATGCCTCCCCGCATAGGGTGATAAAACAGCTGATGTGCTCAATCATGAAGACATTATCTTGCCCTGAGAACACGGTGAAGTCAGGAATCTTGTATCGGCTTGGCAGTGGCACCCGATCGAACTACTCCGGGTATGGCCACCAATACACGCAGGTCTAGTCCTTGGGCTTGAGTCCAAATTGGTCTTGAATAACTTTAGTGATCCAGCTCACCCAATCATTGGGGCCAATTGGTACTTGTCCAGCCGAATAGTGTTGTATCTATGTAGCTCTTCATTAGTATAGGGTCGTGCTCTATAGTATGCAATCTTGTGGTACCCCTAAGGGATGCCATTGGGTGACCCCCTTGGCGGTGTGAGATCGGACAACATATTCCTTGTGACCCCGTACGTGGGCTGGGGTACTTCTTGCCTGGCTGGCCCCTACGTAGCAACCGATGACCGATATGATGGTGTGCCCCTCCCGAGGATGTATGTGTTCTATGATGGGTCCTGTCTTCCTATCCCTTGGAGCATAGGGGTCGGTAGCAGGGCCATCATACCCCCTTCAATACCAAACGAGGTGTTTGGTGGATCCTACCTCATTGGCCCTTGTGGTGGTGGTGCTAGCTGAGTGTGTTGTGGATTTTGCAGTATACACCGGACCTTGCACCGGCTCATGAGATGTTGTGCTGTCAATGGTCTTCTTAATCAACATATGTAAGGTATTGACCAACACCTCGGACTGATTGATGAGGGCGTGCTGGTGAGCGTTATCGATGGCTTCCTAAAAACTGGTCCGAGGGCTCTCAGTCCATTGGACGATCTCCCTGATCAGGGTCGGCTTCAGCAATTGATTTCTCTGGACAGGGCTAGATTGGGTCATGCCGAAGGATTCGAGGCACAACTTATAGTAGTTTTCTACCTGCTTCTATATCTCTTCCCTTTGCTCGTCGTTCAATGCTTCCAGGGTAACCAGAATGATGTTACTGTTGTCGATTTCGCCCGCCATGGATGAGTCGTCTGAATGATGTCCCATTAGGCGTGCTAAAAGCATGCGGTGTCATTTTTGGTCACACACGTGGCCTGGGAAGTCTGCTTAACTCCAGTGTAAGCCTTACAATCTTAGAAGGGTTCTGAGTGTGCCAATCAGTTTGACCCTATAACTGATAAGGGACAATGAAAAATGAATGTTAGTAGCAACGCTGATTGACTATCGAGCCAAAGCCCATGGTGATAAGAAAATGATCGAGGATGCCGGCGCCTATTGGCTACAAAACCGATAGTGAGCGCCAGACCATCGGGATTAATTACGTATTCGGCCGATGCACGTGACACGCCGACAGGCTGATGGACGTGCGAATAGCGTGTTGTGCATAAGGGTCGATGACTAATCCCCGACGTCAATGAGATGTAACAAGGAATTAAAGATAACATATCGGATTGTACTCTGATAGAAACTAAATCCAACATACTAGAGAATGCATCCACACTATTAAATAATCATAACAGCAAGATCAGACCCAACCAAGACATTTGCAAAATCATGAATAATTAATAGTACTTTAACATATCGGGCATGCTTTATTCAGATGAATGGTGCACAACATAAATCAGATACAATAGACCAAGATGTTAGACTCAACCGATGAAGCCTTGAACCACGATACCCAACTCACATCAATCTAAGAGATCATAATGATGCAGCCTTAGACCTAGAAAATACACCAAGATAAACCAGCGATCATAGTGATTGAACCAATGCTTCAAGAGATCGAAACAATGTAGCCTCGAAAGACACCAATCCGACCGATACTATCGTCAAGGTGGCGGGACTCGCCTCTTTGCTAGAGATCAAAGCAATGCAGCCTAGCTCCGAGTGCCAAGTCTCATCGGGACTAACCTTGTAGACTAAGGGTGGTGATGCGCCGAGAGTAATTTTAGTTTTTGTTTGTCAATTGCTTTCTAACCTAGCTAATAGGTACATATTTATAGTCCGAAGACTCGTCGTCCGCTACGATAATATCATAACCGACTTTGGATTTATCTCCATCTTCTTCATCTCTATCGGCTCATTCATATCCGGCCACATATAACAATACGGACGGGCTTCTTTGACCAATCTTTGACCTAACTTCTTTGACTTCTATTGACCATGTGACACTTCTAATGAGATAGGGCTTTACCAAATCTTGGAGTCAACAGTAACCTTCCTCCAAAAAAACTTTTTTTAGCTTAAGTTAACATTGAGCGACGACACCAGCCTTCTATTTTCATTAGTCAAGCACGTTGTTTCTTGATCTTGTCTCCCTTATCATTTTTTTGAGCCCTACAAGGAGCAAGTCACTGAATCTTGAAACCTCTCCCAAGAGATGTGACGGAGCTAGAGTATTCCACTGTTACACAAAGCAAGACATTTTATAAGGCAACATCAGAACATTGGATGACAAAGAATCATCGAAAACAAATGTGTTATGATTGAGTCAAATGGTCCAGCATCTAGTAGCTAAAATACCAAATACCATGGCTTTCTTTTTGTCATTGAGATTGTGAGTGTACACCTCAAAGATATTACTATGACTAGATGGATTCTGCACTGAATCAAGGGAGTCCCTGACAAAACACCATAGAAACTTCGACAGACCACAATGAAACATTAAATGCTCAACCGACTCCAGCTGATTACACATTTTGCAAAGTGGATTACTGTTGGACCGAAAACGGCGACAAGAGGGGGGTGAATGGGAGCTTTTAAAATTTCAGACTAAAAATAGCCTTCTATTTTAGTTCTGTCTTCTGCGGAACAGGCTTCGAACACACCCTTCGAAGTTCTAGTTCGGAGGTATTTTACAGCTCCGAAATCAGGCTTCGCAAGGGGCAAAAGTTCGAAGCCAAGAAGACTTCGCTCCACCCAAAGCCCCGAAGATTCAGCTCTGCTAAGTCAGTGCAGGCTCCGCACACGGGGTGCCTTCGAGCAGGTTTCGCACTTCACCCTTCGCAAGAGCAGACTTCCCTCTGAGGACTTCGACCAAACACTCAGCGCTAGCAACTGGTACTAGGCTTCATACTTCGAAGGTCTAAATGCACACCAAACAGACTTCGCTGAGGACTTCGACCAGGGAAGAAAATGGACTTCGATTCAAGCCAGACAGTGCTTCGCTAGTAATCAGAGAGGTCTAGCCTCCAGTTTACATAGAGCGAACAGACACTGAAAAACACACTTCACCCAGACAGACTTCTCACACACCTCTCCAGAAAAGATCCAGTGCACAAACTCAACCCAGAAGAAGATGGTGCACAGATAAATCAAAGCATGCAGAGCAAAGTAGGCATACAAGTTCAAATAATAAATGAAAATAGAATCAAAGTTTCATTGCTTGAATAGGGAACACAAAATGAACTCACAGACTGAATACAAAGACTGTGGCGGCTAGTAGAGGAGCTCAAAATGGCTGCTCAAAGTGTTGATGTGACCTAGGCTAGCCTCCACTGTTTATAGGCACTATTCAGCCCTGTGAATAGACTACTTTACCCCTAGGGTTTACACCATTTTTGTCTCATCAGAACAAGGGGGTACAGTGGGTAGTCTACTTTATTTGGAGGCTTCTTCTGTCAGCTTTGCACAGGAGACAACATCAGCTTTTATAGAGCAGACACGGTCAGCCTTTGCGGTCTTGGATTCTTCTGAAGCCCCCCTTTGAACGCGAGGGGTGCGGTAGCTTCGGTGAGAAGCCTTGAGCTTGATGGCCTTCGCTTCACCGAATTCAGCCTTCGATACAAAGACAGTTTTGAGCCGAAGCCATCAAAGCCTTTGGGCCTTCGCACCAACACCTCCGGAGTGCACCACCACGGCTTCGCAGCTTCTCCCAGCTCGAACTCCGTCAGTCTGTGTACCGAAGCCATGCATGGCCGAAGTACCTCAAGTCAGCCTCACTCTGAAGCCCCACCTTCGGAGTACTACCCTTCGAAGTCCCTCCTTCGTCCAAGGCCTCCGCGTGAAGCATTCCATGAGCACTTCGTCGCAGTGTCTCTCCCCGAGCACACTCCTCAACGAACCTCGCCCGGACGATGCCTTCGATGCACCTCGACTTCTGAGACCTTCGTTGGGTATACCTTCGAGTGCCTCCCTCCGGAGCACACTTCGAATGCCCTGCCTCATTGCTAAGGACTTGGTCCACCATACTCCGAAGTCACTCCATTCGGAGTACCCTTCGAAGTGCCTCGCCTCCGAGGACTTCGTCTCGGGGTACCTTCACTCGGCGCCACACTCCGCACTTACTGCCTTCTCTTGGCGCACCGGCATCAAGCCTCCCGCTTGACCCAGGTTCACCTGTTGTGAACCGTCTGTCGCCTTTGAAGTCACCTGCGCACCACAGATAAACAGACAAGTGTATCCAGTACCCCGGAGACCTCTTCGGGTAAACAACCTTCGATACACACTCTGGTGTATCGCCCAAAGTACCGAACCATTCGGTACAAACCAGTCAACATGTACTGTCAGACCCCTCCAACAGGCACACTCCGCTCTAACAGCTGCAGCAAACAGAGCCCACCAAACCCTTCGGTGAAACAACCTCCGAACCCCTTAGGAGGGACCCCTTTGAAACAGAGGATAAAATATGTCAATCACTCATCACAGACTCCGAAACTAACCCTGGGTTTCTCAATCTCCCCATTGATGAGTGCATTGACAACCAAATTCAAGTTCAAGAAAATTTAAAAGGTTCAGCACACAAGTGACCATAAAAACTCAGAAACGAGCCAAATCATGTCACTTGACAAAAGAATTTTCCTCCACCTTTTAAAAAAGTAAAAGCCCCTCCGGCAAATCTTCCCTTTGCAAGATAAAACTCCCCCTGAGGTATTTTACCCTTTGCTATAGAGAACTTCAAAAATTTCTCCCCCTTTGGCAATGCAAGCATCAAGGAGCATTCAAAAGATGCAAAGCTTCGAAATGGGCAGAACTGCAAAGACATATAAAGCAAAAATATGCCAATATTAATACCAATTATCATGTGCTCAGCTCAATTTAACATTCTCTAAAAACATGATGACAACATGTGATTTTATCATTTTGAAATAAAAGCATCACCACTCAATCAAGGTAACTCGACAAGTAAAAGCAAGGACTGCGCAAAGCTAGACAATTTCTACTCTAGACAGACAAGTCCAGTTCAAGTGGAGCATTGAAAGCAAACTTGATGATCAATGAAGGTTTTTTTTCATAATGCCAGGGGTTATTTATTTGTCTACCTTATACTTTCCAATCAAGCCAAGCCTAGGCATGAAAGCCATCAGAAGCTTAAGGCGGTGATTTTGGCATACACTACAATATCCCAATTCAGACCAATGTGCAATGGTAAGCAGTCTAGAATAGAGTAGTGCGACAAACAAACCCACCTGGATCTTTTCACTTGTAGCATGCAAATCATGGAGTTTTGGATTTTAATTTAGTGAATGATTTGTTTGGCACTAGATGAATATCCATGAGTGAGTAGAACAATTTTTCAAGTTGCAATGTTTAGCATCCAGAGAAAAGGAGTCTTTCTATCAAGCAGATAAAATATAGCTAAAGCAGTCCTGCCTAAACATGCTAGATGCTAGACTAAGCAGTGAGCATGATTTGATTTTGGAAAGAAAAATCATGCACATAATGTTTAAGACATATTAAATACAGCTGAGCTGACATGATTACATGAATTATAATCAGACATATAAGTGCAAAAGATGTAAATGCAATTTCACACATAATGAGCATATGCGAGACAATCAAAATTGCTCCCCCTCACAAAATGTCGTAAGGGTGACAAACACCAAGTTCCCCACGCAAGTAGGCAAAACGAGAAGCATCGAGGGGTTTTGTGAAAATATCGGCTAGCTGGTGTTGGGTATCAACATATTGAAGCTCAATATCACCCTTCTCATTATGATCTCTGAGAAAATGATATCGCACATCAATGTGTTTGGTTATGGAATGCTGAACCGGGTTATTTGCAATACAAATAGCACTAGTGTTATCACAGAAAAGTGGAACACTCTTATAATCTAACCCAAAATCCCGCAAAGTGGAAACCATCCACAAAATCTGAGAGCAACAGCTAGCTGCAGCAACATATTCGGCCTCAGCCGTCAATTGTGCAACACTAGACTATTTGCGGGAAGACCAGCAAACCAGCGAAGTACCCAGAAAATGACAAGTACCAGAGGTACTTTTCCTATCAATCCTACACCCAGCAAAATCCGCATCGGAATAACCTCGAAGACACAAAGAGAAAGATGGAGAATACCAAATGCCGAATTTGACGGTATGTTTGAGATACCTGAGAATGCGCTTTACCGCTTGGTGGTGCGAAGCTCGTGGTGAAGCCTGAAAACGAGCGCACAGACACACTACGAAGTGTATGTCTGGCCTCGTAACAGTCAAGTAGAGGAGGGAGCCGATCATGCTTCAAAACTCATTCTGATCTACGGCTTCTCCATCTTCGTCAGGATCCAATGCTACAGATGTAGCCATTGGAGTGGCGAGTGGCTTCGCATCAGCCAAGTCGAATTTCTTGAGCAGGTCCTTGGTGTACTTCGTCTGGTGGATGAAAGTACCTTGTTTGCTTTGCTTGATTTGCAAACCAAGGAAAAAGGTGAGTTTGCCTATCATGGCATCTCGAACTCCCTGCTCATGGCATCTGCAAACTCGGCAACCAAAGCTTGAGAAGAGCCACCAAAGATGATATCATCCACATAAATCTGGACTATGAGGAAATCTTTGCCATGCTTGAGAGTGAATATGGTTTTATCAACAAATCCCATCAAATACCCCCGCTCAAGCAGAAAAGACTTAAGTCTATCATACCAAGCCCGAGGGGCATGCTTGAGTCCATAAAGAGCCTTATGAAGTTTAAGGACTTTATGTGGGTATTTGGCATTTTCAAAGCCAGGGGTTATTTTACATAAACATCTTCGCCTATGAAGCCATTAAGAAATGCACTTTTGACATCCATTTGATAGAGTTTGAATCCTCAAGATGTCGCAAAGGCAAGCAAAATCCTAATGGCATCTAGACGCGCAACAGGTGCAAAAGTTTCAGTAAAATCAATCCCTTCCAATTGAGAATAACCCTAAGCTACAAGTTTATCCTTGTTTCTAACTACAGTCTCATCCTCCCCTTGTTTGTTTTTGAAAATCCATTTTGTTCCAATGAAATGAACATTTGGTGGAGGATCAACTAAAGTCCAGACTTGGTTTCTCTCAAAATTTTCAAGTTCTTCATGCATGGCATTGATCCAACTAGAATCAGAAAGTGCATGACTAACATCCAAGGGCTCGAAAGAAGCAACAAAAGCGGAATCAATGAAATGAGCATGAGAACGTGTTACCCTTTGATCAAGCTCACCAATGATCTGCTCGAGAGGATGCATCCTTTGAACATGATGTGGAGCATCGCGGCGGGATGCAGTCTCCCCCTCAACTTGTGTGTTGGAGTGGTCCAAGATGATCGATGTCGAGGTAGTTGCTTCGGGACCTTGTGCCGAAGTAGTTGAAGCGGGGTCGGCTTCGAGGGTCGAAGTCGAGGGCAGTAGGGGTTCATCCTCGAAATCTCCGGGATCTTCTTCGAAGATGGTCTGCTCCATGTCATGTTCATTTGCCTGTTCAAAGGTAGAACTAACAGAGGGGGTTGATTCATAAAAAGTCACATCACATGACTCGATGATAGTGTTAGTTTCCAAATTATAAACACGATAAGAATAACCATGTGTAGTGTAACCCAAAAAGATCCCGTCAAAAGAGCGTGACTCAAATTTATCCAAATTTCCATGTTTTAGGATAAAGCAACGACAACGAAAAACTCAAAGATGAGTAAATTTGGGCTGTCTCCAAAAATGTAGCTCATAAGATGTCAAGTTCAAAATTGAGCGCAAGAAGATTCGGTTTGAGATGTAACAAGAAGTGTTCATGGCCTCAGCCTAGAATTTTCTAGGAGTCTTGTGCTCATCGAGCATCATCCTAGCCATCTCAACCAAAGTGCGGTTATTTCTCTCAACTACACCGTTCTGTTGAGTAACCCGCGGAGCAGAGAATTGATGTTCTATGCCATGCTCCATGCAAAAGTCAACAAAGAGACTATTCTTGAACTCAGTGCCATTATCACTTTGAATGAATTTCAATGCACCAGGGAATTCAGTGAAAAGTCTCAAAGCCAAGCTCCGAAAGTGTGAAAACACTTCATCCTTGCTGGCAAGAAAGAAGACCCAAGAGTAACGAGAGAAATCATCGACAATAACTAACACATACCACTTGCCGCCCAAAGAACTAACCCGAGAAGGACCTACAGTGTCCATGTGGATAAGTTCTCCGGGTTGTTCAGTCATCACCGTGGTGACTGGCGAGTGCGAAGCGGCAATCATTTTTCCATGTCGACATGGAGCACAAACTAAATTTTTCTCAAACTTGAGCTTGGGCAATCCTAGGATCAGACCTAGGGCACTCAGACGAGCAAGCAACTCGAAGCTCATATGCCCTAGTCTCCTATGCCACTTCCATAGCTCAGAAGTCGAATGTGCAACAAGACAATGACAACAACCATATGATTCAGAAAAATCAGCTCCAAAAACTCTCCCAACTCTAAAGATCTTACAAACAACAACGGCATCAAAATTGAGTACTTGCGAAGTATCGCGATGGAATCGCACTTCGAAGCCCTCATCAAGCAATTGAGATACAGAAAGAAAATTGTATCCCAAATTTTCAACCAAAGCAACATCTTTGAGAGTGAAATTCGAGTTAATTCTTACCACACATTTACCTTTCACTCTACTCCTTCGATTGTTTCCGAAGGTGATATGTTCCTTTTGCTTGGTTGTGGTGAGGCTGGAGAACCATGCTGCATCTCCGGTCATGTGGCGTGAACAACCGGAGTCCATGATCCACGTGCCCTCCAAGCCTCGGTCCGGTGCCTACACATGATAAGAAAATCTCGATCGCTTAGTGATGGGGTGAGTGAATACATGACGAGGCATCCAGCACTGAGTGATACGAGTAGTAGGCAAAGTAAAAATAGACTGTCTACGCACAGGATAATCAGAATGATGCAAAGTGTGAGGTCTACCTACATGTTGTGACCCAAATGCATGACGAGGTATCCAACTCTGTCGAGGTACAAAGCCACTCACCCGGGGTCTACCACCATATGGAACATGGTGAACACCTCGAGGAGCAAAACCTATCCAAGAAGTACGAGGAGCCTCGAAAATAGGACGAGAGTAAAACTCAGACTCATGCATACCTAAAGATGGGTAGTGCATGTTCTGGACCCTCATCGCCTGAGATCATCGCTCATCCTTGATGTGACGAAAACAGAACCCAACCAAGTGACCCACCCTCTGACAGTAGGAACAATGAAAAACTCTCTTAGGGATACTCTCATGGGTCATAGGAGCAACTCTCACAGGCTCCTTGGGTTTCTGCTGAGTGGTTTTCTTGGGAGGAATTTTCTTTGCAGGAGGAGTGGTTTTCTTTGGAGTTCGGGTAGGCTTTTGGCTGATGGAGTGTCTAACAGATCTCTCTCTTTCTCTAAGGTAGTGGGTGAGGTAAAAACAGTTTTGTTTACAATGTCTGAAGGAATCCTCTCAAAACCCAATCCTAGAGCTAACCCTGCTCTATCAGCACACATCTTGGTTTTGGCCAAGACCAAGTCCATTCTACCCTTTCCCTCAGTGCATTTGTTAACCGCAGAAAGAAGGTATTCATTTTCAGTCATAAGGTTTTTAGCTCGCTCTCTAACAGTGCCTAGCTGGTCCTTAAGGGTTATGCAAGTGTCCCACACAGGTTGCACATCCTTAGAACTACCGGCCCTCTCCAATCTAGCCTCTAGGTCATGAACATGCTTATCACGTAAATCAATGCTCTCACGTAATAAAGAACAGTTCGTGCATTCATTTATATCATGAGAACTAGAATCAACCATCAAAAGTTGCTTCTGTGCAGTCTCAAGCTCAGATAGAGTTTGAGCATGTACAGAACGCAACTGAGCAAGCTCACCAATGACAACAGTGCAAGATTCACATTTAGCATCATTAACCCTAGACTTAAGCATGGCATAATCAGTAGAAACAGATTATAGCCTAAGTCTAAGGTCTTTTCTATCTCTAGCGGCTTGCACAAATAATCTATCCTGACCAAGAACTACTTCATTCAGTTCATCTAATTTAATTGAAAGCTGGTCATAGGATAGTGATACCTCAGATGAGTCAAGCTCATCGCTGCCGTGATCGCTGTCGGACATGAAGCAGAGGCCGGTGAAATCTCGTCCCTTCTTGTCCTTCTTCTCCTCCTTCCTTGGGGACTCCTCCTCCTCAAAGCTTGACTCCTCAGTTGAGAAAGTGTCGATGTTGCTGAGAGCAGCAACAAATGCTCTGGAAGCGGCTTTAGCAACCCTCTTAGCCACCTTGCCACGCTTGCCCTTCACAAAGGGTTTCCTCTCCTTTTTGTAGTATCTGGGGCGCTCACTCTCATCTCTCTTCTTGAGTTTAGGGAAATTGGCCTTGATGTGAGAAGTGTCGCCACACTCAAAACAACCACTAAAACCACCTCTCCTCTGATCCCGTCTCTCATGGTGAAAATGAGTGAACCTTCTGGCAATGAGAGGAAGCTCTTCATCATCCAGAGTATCCACCTGCTCCTTAGTGACGGAGACCAGGGAGGACAAAGCAAAACCATTTGCAAGAACACAAGTGCCTGATGTGCTTGGTTCTGCATTGGTGCCACGGCTAGTGCTAGAAACCGATGCCAATGGCTGTGGCAAGGAGTTCTTATGCACTACAAGAGATGCCTTGGCAATCTCTGTGGACTTCAGCTTGCTGAAGAGCTCATCACAGGTCAATGTGTCATAACCTGCATACTCCTCAATGCTGGATATCTTCACTTCCCATATGCTACGATCAAGACCATAGAGAAGCTTGATAGCCCTGTCATGATCATTGTAAGCAAGCATCACGTTGGACCGCAAGTTACTCACTATCGCATCAAAGCGAGAAAACATGGCATCTATAGATTCACAAGGTGCCTGCACAAACAGCTGATATTGTTGATTGTATGTGCTTTGGCGCCTGGCCTTAATCTGTGTAGAGCCCTCATGAAAGATAGTGAGTGTAGTCCAAATCTCCCTAGCTGTCCTAAGGTGTTGCACCCTATCAAACTCACTTCTACTCAAACCAATGAACAGTATATTTCTAGCCTTAGAGTTGGCATTATACTGATCTTTCTCTATTTGAGAGGTGCGAGTTTCAGGGATGGAGTATTGTGAGTCCACAATCTCCCAAATTGCATTTCCTTGGCTTAGCAAGTAAGCCTCCATGCGCACCTTCTAGTATGCAAAGTCCGTCCCATCGAACAGAGGTATTTTACTAACTCTGTCCATGTCGCCAATAGATCACAAAACCGGTTAAGGTCAACTGGTGATCTCAACTCGCTCTGATACCAATTGTTGGACCAAAAACGGCGACCAGAGGGGGGAATGGGAGCTTTTAAAATTTCAGACTAAAAAAAGCCTTCTGTTTTAGTTCTGTCTTCTGCGGAACAGGCTTCGAACACATCCTTTGAAGTTCTGGTTTGGAGGTATTTTATAGATCCGAAATCAGGCTTCGCAAGGGGCAAAAGTTCGAAGCCAAGAAGACTTTGCTCCAGCCACAGCCTCGAAAATTCAGCTCTGCTAAGTCAGTGCAGGCTCCGCACACGGGGTGCCTTCGAGCAGACTTCGCACTTCACCCTTCGCAAGAGCAGACTTCCCTCTGAGGACTTCGACCAAACACTCAGCGCTAGCAACTGGTACTAGGCTTCGTACTTCGAAGGTCTAAATGCACACCAAACACACTTCGCTGAGGACTTCAACTAGGGAAGAAAACAGACTTCGATTCAAGCCAGACAGTGCTACGCTAGTAATCAGGGAGGTCTAGCCTCTAGTTTACACAGAGCGAACAGACACTGAAAAACACACTTCACCCAGACAGAATTCTCACACACCTCTCCATAAAATATCCAGTGCACAAACTCAACCCAGAAGAAGATGGTGCACAGAGAAATCAAAGCATGCAGAGCAAAGTAGGCATACAAGTTCAAACAATAAATGAAAACAGAATCAAAGTTTCATTGCTTGAACAGGGAACACAAAATGAACTCGCATACTGAATACAAAGACTGTGGCGGCTAGCATAGGAGCTCAAAAATGGCTGCTCAAAGTGTTGATGTGACCTAGGCTAGCCTCCACTATTTATAGGCACTATTCAGCCCTGTGAATAGACTACTTTACCCCTAGGGTTTACACCGTTTTTGTCTCATCAAAATAGGGGGGTACAGTGGGTAGTCTACTTTATTTGGAGGCTTCTTCTGTCAGCTTCGCAGAGGAGACAACATCAGCTTTTGCAGAGCATACACGGTCAGCCTTTGCAGTCTTGGATTCTTCTGAAGCCCCCCTTCGCACGCGAGGGGTGCGGTAGCTTCGGTGAAAAGCCTTGAGCCTGACGGTCTTCGCTTCACCGAAGTCATCCTTCGATACAGAGACAGTTTTGAGATGAAGCCGTCAAAGCCCTTGGGCCTTCGCACCAACACCTCCAGAGTGGACCACCACGGCTTCACAGCTTCTCCCAGCTCGACCTCCGTCAGTCCGTGTACCGAAGCCATGCATGGCCGAAGTACCTCAAGTCAGCCTCACTCCGAAGCCGCACCTTCGGAGTACTACCCTTCGAAGTCCCTCCTTCGTCCAAGGCCTCCGCATGAAGCATTCCATGAGCACTCGTCGCAGTGTCTCTCCCTGAGCACACTCCTTGATGAACCTCACCCGGACCATGCCTTCGATGCACCTCGACTTCTGAGACCTTCGTTGGGTATACCTTCCCGTGCCTCCCTCCGGAGCACACTTTGAATGCCCTGCCTCATTGCTGAGGACTTGGTCCACCATACTCCAAAGTCACTCCATTCGGAGTACCCTTCAAAGTGCCTCGCCTCTAAGGACTTCGTCTCGGGGTACCTTCACCCGGATCCACACTCCACACTTACTGCCTTCTCCTGGCGCACCTCGACCCCTTCGCAGCCTTCGTGACCGAGCTCCCCGCTCGCCCGGCATCAAACCTCCCGCTTGACCCAGGTTCACCTACTGCGAACCGTCCGTCGCCTTCGAAGTCACCTGCGCACCACAGACAAACAGACAAGTGTATCCAGTACCCCGGAGACCTCTTTGGGTAAACAACCTTCGATACACACTCCGGTGTACCGCCCAAAGTACCGAACCCTTCGGTACAAACCAGTCAACGTGTACTGTTGGACCCCTCCGACAGGCACACTCCGCTGTAACAGCTGCAGCAAATAGAGCCCACCAAACCCATCGGTGAAACAACCTCTGAACCCTTTGGAGGGACCCCTTCGAATCAGAGGATAAAATCTGTCAATCACTCATCACAGACTCCGAAACCAACCCTTGGTTTCTCAATTACCCCTCTAGTTCTTCCTCCTCAACACATCACCAACCTGAATTTTACCTTTTAGAACAAGCCAAAGAAAAAAATTAGTTTTAAAGGGGTTGCACATCTCCACACATATTTCAGGTCTTCATCAAGAGTGCCTCTGAAAGAAAGCCATCTATACATGGAATTAGATGAAAACCCAGTCTTATCTAGGCTCCAACTCACATGATCAGAGCTATTGCCCAAAAACACATTAGCACACAAACCCTTGATCTCCAGCCATAACTGATTTTCAAAAATTGAAAGAGTTCTCCTGAACTGAATAATCCAACCATTTTTCTAGACATCCTCCACCAAAATACTGGGTTCAAGACAAATATCGTACAATTGAAAATATTTTATTTTGAGAGGGATATCCTCCAACCAAGTGTCTTCCCAAAACAGAGTTTTTTCCCATTACCCACTTTGAAAACACAATGTTTTTGAAACCAAGATTTAAATTTTAGAAGCGTGTTCCAAAAATAAGACCTCCTCACTGAATTGTGATAGAAAAAACTACCGTTGAGATCATATTTTCATCTCAACAACTCAAAACAAACACTCTCATGCTCCCCAATAATATTAAAAATCTATTTTCCTAGTAATGAAACATTCATAATTCAAGTATCTAGAAACCTCACCCCCCCAAAAAATCCTTTGGCGTACACATAGTTTTCCAATTACACATGTGAAACTTTTTTTCCTGACCTAGACCGTCCCAAAAGAATTCGTTTCTAATTTTATCCAATTATTGATGAATTTTTGCAGGCATGAAGAAAACACCCATGGTATACAAAGGAATGCTACTAAGACAAGAGTTAATCAGAATCATTCTCCCACATAAGATAGATGACTACACTTCTAAGTTGATAACTGCTTTTCCACTTTTTTGATTAATTTCCCAAAATCTGCTCTAGTGGGTTTAGAGTGACTAATGGGTAAACCCAAAAAGGTAATAGGAAAAGCCCCAACTTGCAATTGAAAACATCAACTACTCTTTGGGCCTCAGACAATTCTTTGATAATTAACTTTCATCCCAGACAATTCTTCAAAATAGTATAGAAGGAATTCAAATGAAATAAAGTTTTATTCAAAAAAACTCCATTAATAGAATGGTATCGTTAGCATAATGAAGGTGAGTCAACCCTCCTTGAATTAGATGTGGCACCAGCTCAGATAAATGTCCTTTCTCTTTAGCTATGAGAAGCATCTCAGATAGAGCATCACCCACAAGATTAAACAGCAAAGGAGATAAAGGATCCCCTTTCCTAACCCCTCAATATGTTCCGAAGAACACCCCCCACACTACCATTTATGTTCATTGCAACCCTGCCACCAGATACCACTTTATTGATCCAATCAATCCACTTTTTGTGAAAACTCTTTTTTTCAAGTACCTCGAATAGAAAACCCATTGAACTCTATCATATGCCTTCTCAAAATCTAATTTCAATACAACCCCTTCTATGTATGACTCTTTGCTTCATGGAGAACCTCATGGAGAGTAATAATCCCCTCAAGTATGTTCCTACCATGGATAAAAGCGGCCTGGCAAGGATCAATTATTTTGTTAGCAACCTTGGATAGTCTCGATGTTAGAACTCTGGTGCTGATTTTAAAACATACATTTAGCAGAAAAATTGATCTAAATTGTCTAATAGAGCAGGCATCTTTGATCTTTGGCAGAAGAACAATCTCCCAATAATTTATTCTCCCAATATCCAATTCATTTTTGTGAAGCTCATCCAACATTTCTTTGAACTGGACCATGGAATGGGGCCAAAAAGTTTTAGAGATTTACTGAGAACCGATGAGAACTCATCAGGCCCAGGGCCCAAGAGTAGTATTCAACTTCATCACTTTGAAAGATGCATCTAACTCATCATATGAAAAAGGTTTAATGATATCTAGACTGTCAATCTCAGTAATCCTTCTTCTATTAACCCAAAAGTCATCAGCCAAATGGAAATCTCTAATTTTTAGATCCAAAAACTGTTTTGTAAAAACTGTAAATATGAATTTTCAGATCATTAGGATTATGAATCTCCACCCCTCATTTTCCAAGAATAGAATGGATGACTTACTTTTCATGGAGTTAGCAATTTTATGAAAGTATTTAGTATTAACATTATCCTGAAGCAACCATTGTTGACCACTTCTTCTCTACTAGTGTTTTGCTTCTAATTGATAGATATCACACAAGATATGATCTAAGTTGTGTCTTTCCTCCCGTTCTTTTTCAAATAATCCTTGCCCATCAGCTTTGGTTTCAAGATCTTTGATTTTGGCAAGCAACTCCACTTTTAATTTGTTCCGATCCTTTCTCAAATTAATCCCCCAACCTTTAAACTTTCAAGTTACATTGTCTCTTCAAAAAATCCAGAATTTTTTCTTGCCCTTGGATGGCTAGCTAGCTTGAACCCAATTTTTGAACCCAACATTCTGAAGCCAAGTGTTATCAAACTTGAAAGAATGATGAATTTGAGAAACCTTTCTGTCTAAATCAACAAGCATATGACTGATGTGAGCCCTCCTAGGCAAAGTTATCACCATAAATAAAGGGAACAACACATCTCAGGAACTTGAGGTCAGAACACCTCTTTGATACATCAGCTTGATTATTTGACCAGGTATAGATATATTTTCCTCCAGTTCTCAAAATCTCCTCTAACCAGTGGCGGAGCTAGAGTAAAACTGAAGGGGGAGTACCGTTTTAAGCGGTACACCGAATTAATTTTGAGGGGGTGCACAAAAGGTGAAAAATTAACAATAATAACTATTTTTTGCAAGGGGGTTCCTAGGAACCCCCACCACAAGCTTTGGCTCCGCCCCTGCTTGTGCCACCGCGTCTCGCCGCCGTCCTCATCGCTGTGCACCTTCCGCCACTTCCTTGTCCCCGTCGTGTACGCCTTCCATGGGCGGTGGAAGAAGTGCCGCACCAGGCCGTCCTTGCTCACGCCTGAAATCAATCCACAAAATCAGTACATGATATCTCGTGCAGTCAATGCACAAAACTGGTTCATAATCCACAAAATTAGTTATTTAGTTCATGATCTCGTGCAGTCAATGCACAAAATTGGTTCGTAATACATAAAAATCTCCGCATCTATAAACTGTTAAGTATAACACCGCAAAATTTTTAAATGCTTTTACTGAGTTCATTGGTGATCATGAGTTAGAGGCAGGGGCAGAGCCAAAGCTTGTGGTGGGGGTTCCTAGGAACCCCCTTGCAAAAAAATAGTTATTATTGTTAATTTTTCACCTTTTATCCAACCCCTCAAATTTAATTCGGTGTACCGCTTAAAACAGTGCAACTCCTTCAGTTTTACTCTAGCTCCGCCACTGGGCACAAGACCGGCAAGACGCGGCCGGTGCTCGCCAACGGCCGGCCGAGGGGGTACAAGAAGATCCTGGTGCTGTATTTCTGTATACCAACTACGGCAAGCAGCGCAAGCCGGACAAGACCAACTAGGTCATACATTAGTACCACCTCGGCTCCGACGAGGAGGAGAGGGACAGCAAGCTCGTCGCCTCCAAGGTCTTCTTCCAGACACAGCCCAGGCAGTGCGGATCCACTGCCGCCAAGAAGGCCGCCGCTACCATGAATAAAAACTACTACTCCGGCGCCAATCAAGCTGGTAGCTTTCTCAAGGAGGCAATCAAGAAGGGCACCTGCTCCTGCTGTTCACTTCGCACCAAACTACACGGTCCACGCAGCAAGAAATAACTTTGGCCTTTGGCTTCTATCGTGTCGCCATTGAAGTTGTTGAGGGTGACGTTGGTCTTCTTTAGGTCGTCTTCATCTTTGTTGAGCTTCCTTAGAAGGGAGTATGGCATTAGGTTCATGGTGGCGCCGTCATCGAGAAGCATCCTCAAGATGGGCCTCCCGTCGATGTGCCCCCTTATGTAGAGGGGTCTAAGGTGATGGTTCGTATCTCTGAGCTTCTCGAATACGGCATCTCGCGGGCCGAGGTCTAGCTGAGCGACCCCAGCCTCCTCCTTTAGTGGAGCGAACTCGAAAGGCAACATGACAACGCCGACGTCTATCGCCTGAGGAGCAGGCCCCTCAAAGACGGGAGTGTAGTCATCATCGATTAAATTGTCTTCATCGAAGCTAACAACGAGGGCAGAGTCATCGACTATGATCGGCCTGGGTCTCTAGACTTTCTTCACAGTGGGCCGAGGATGGATTTCCTCAAAAAGTGTGTCTCGTGCCTCCTCGGCCTTCTCTTCTCGTATATCCTGTGCGCGCAAGCATTGCAACCTCCTCTTTTGTGACTTGGACATCCCTGAGGGCACCCATGATGGCTGAGGGCGAGTGTCGGGTGCAACGGTCTTACCTCTAACATTTTTAGCCGGAGAGGACTTGCTTGTATCGGCCTCGAGCACCTTGAGTTTGCCATGAAAGGTCTCCTGCTCCTGATCGGTCGGACCGTCCATGGGGCACTACAGATAGGCGATGAACAATGTTGTTATCATGTGCTAGAGTGTAAGTGTTCATAGCCGAATATTGCACGAAGTTCTCTGGTGGCGGTGGCCAAGCCGGAGCCATCGTCCAGCAGTAGGGTGGTGGCATCGGAGGCTCTAGCGGCCTCGCCCACTGAGTGCCGAACCCGTCATCTGGTTGGGAGTCCGAACACGTCGATGGTACCTCATACCAGACCAGCGAAGGGTCCTGCCAAGCCGGAGGTAAATTAGCCCATGGCGGAGGCGGGCCCGGCCACTAGAGGCCGAGTCCCTTTGGAGGCTGCAAACAGCTCGAAGGAGGTGGGTTCGGCCACCAAGGCTTGGATCCTCCTAGAGGCTAGAAACCCTCCAGAGGATGTGGGCTCGGCCACTGAGGCTCAAAGCCTCCCAAAAACAGGGGCCAAGCCGGAGGAGGGATTGGCCAATGAGGTCTGAACCCTACCGGAGGTTGGGACCAACCCAGAGGGGGGTTCGACCACTGAGGCCCGAACCCTACCGGATGCTGCATCTACTCCAAAGGAGTGTTCGGACCTTGAGGTCCGAACTCACCGCTCACGGGGCTCATCCTCCTAGGGGGCTTCGACCGTCCCGGAGCTCGTGGGTGAGCACCCTTTCTTTCAAACCTTCGTTGGTGCTTGTCCAAAAGCATTATGTACGTCACCTTTGGCCTTCTGCGATGTTTGGCCGAAGATGATGACTTAATATTTTCTTTCCACACTCCAACCTTTGGATTCTTTGGTACAAGTGTGCGTGTGTGAGCGTCTCGTATGACGATTGCCTTTCCCTTAGCCGACTCGGCCTACTCTGGCCGAATCAACACCTTCTTCCCTTCTAGATCAACGTTGTTCGTGGGGAAAGGGTCTCTATCTAATTTCATTTTTGGATTTGCTTCTATTTTCAATCGTCCTTCCTCTATGGCCGATTGTATCTATCGATGAAAAACGTTGCAATCGTTAGTGTAGTGAGAATGCGAATCATGCCACTTGCAGTAGGGATGCTTTTTTAACTCATCGGTGGATGGCATGACTTGCCCTTTCGGCAGCCGTAGAAGTTGATTTTTTAATAGGAAATCAAATATCTTATCACATTTAGTTATGTCGAACGAATATCTAACTTCATTAGGCCGACTCTTAGAGGGAGACGGCGCAATTCGGAGCAGGTGACGGCTTGGACTTCATGCTCCAAGTCCATTCGACCGTGTAGGTATCGGCCGGATCTTCTTCCTCCTCGGATCCTTACTCGTCGGAGTGCTCCATAGTGTGGATCTCAGCCCTTGGTTTGTTAAAAGTTTTAACGAATTTTCTATCTTTGGCCTGGCCTTCCTGGACCAGAGCCTTTTGCAATACTTGGCTAACGTCCAAGAGGTTTTGATTGTCCATACGCTCCTTAATTTCAGCCCGTAGGCCATTGCATACTAGATCTGCTAGGTCCCTTTCCGATACGTTTAGGCTAAAACATTTATTCCTGGTATCTCTAAAGCGTTTAATATACTCAGAAACACTTTCGCCAGATTTTTGCCTAATCGCCCTGAGGTGTGATAGCCTAAGCACGGTCTCGCCTGTGTAGAAATAATCATGAAACTTCTGCTCCAATTGAGCCCATGTTTGTACGGAGTTCGGCGAAAGCGCCGAAAACCAAGTAAATGCGGTGCCGGACAATGACAGGGAAAATAACCTGAGTTTTAATGCATCTGATCTGCTAGCTTCGCCACATTGTGCCAGAAACTGGCTAATGTGTTCTAATGTGGATTTACTACCCTCACCATCAAATTTCGTGAAATCTGGGACTCTATAACCGCGAGGGTACGGAATAGTGTCAAAGTGGTCGGGATATGGTTTTCGATAAACCCTAGCTCTAACCTGAGGTGCAAAGCCAGTGCATTCCCTAAATAGTGTGTGAATACGCTCCTCGATATCATCGTGATCTAATGATTGCGTGTGCCTGTCATGTGGTGGCGGGACGCGTGGTGGCATATCGACATGCTCTGGCCTATGCTGTGGTGTGGGAGTATGCAGTGCAAGTGGCGGTGGAGCAGGCATGGGCGCAGGCAGTGGTGGTACCTGGTAAGCTGGGTTTGCCTCTCCATAGGAGTAGTTATGTGTTTCGGCTATGGAGGAAATAGCCGGAAACGTGATGGTCTTTCCAGTATTACCGATGGTTCTGCTATAGATATGTTGTGCTGGCGGAATACTAGTAATTGGTGCTGGTGAATCGGCCTCAGTAAAACTGAATCTTCTAAACACTGCCGCCACTTGTGAGACAACTGCGGGTTCTAGTTTATTGGCTAGCAAGGCGCTAACCGCTTGATCAATAGACGCAGCTATCCTACGGTCTACTTGTGAGGCGGATAAAGGGGGTGATGACGGGCGTACCTGGGCCAAGTTGAGGTTGTCGCGCATCACGAAGCCTGAGCGCGTATTTATGCAATCTCTGAGCATCAGTTCTTCGAGTTCTCTCTTTTTCGCTTCGATCTTTGCTCGGTCTTCCTCAAATATGTCCGCCATGGTGGGTGTAATAATGTTGCAGTCGTCGATGTCCGCGCTCCCCACAATGTTCATTGGCGATGTAGTGGAAGTAGACGTAGTAGATGTACCCACCGCCGATGTAGAGGTAGTAGTCATGGTTGGCGTTGTCCCCAGCGGAGTCACCAAAAAGTGTGTTGATGCAGAAATGCACCCCCGCACTTGGGCCGGTTCGACGTCCAAAAGTATCGCAACGATACCGACGCCGCATTCCGACTACCCTAGATAGTGACAAGGGATTTGGAGTCGCCAGACAATCAGATAAATAATTAATATTTTGATCCAATTGGCCGAAAGTATTAATAGCAATGTAAAAAGTAACAAAATGACCAAAATACCTGGAATCGGTTAATTCGGAGGCCGATTCGGAGATATAGCGGAGTTTGGTCCGAAGGGTCCTTAGGACACCTTCGGCCTCAATCTCGGTTAGACCAGAGGTACAACCCCGGTCAGACCGAAGGGCTGCGAAGGGGCTTCAGGCGGTGCCCCGAAGGCAGGTGCGAAGTATGACTTCGGTGGTCGGACTGGCGAAGCTTCGTCGGTCGGACCGACCATGCTACCCCGGTCACACCGGACGAAAGGATCTCCGAACGTTGGCCTTCGAACGTGCGGAGATCCGGCACGCAGGGCTTCAGAGGTTAGGGCTTCGACGGGTTCAGACCTTGGCTTCGGCATGCCTGGTGCAAAGGGTCTCGGTCGGACCAGCTGTTGCCAACAACGGTGTGACGAAGGTGCCCCGGTCAGACCGGTACCTCAACGCCGGTCGGACCGAAGTAACAGATCTGATCTGTTATGCCTCGGTAAACGTAGCAAACAATCTCCAATTGCTCCCAAACTTCGCAGGGATGTTTAAGAAGGCAATTAACCTGCAAAAACAATAAGATATCAAACACAATTCGGCCAGAGGGCCGATTTGCCAGGTAGGGGGATAAAAACCGATAAAAAGGATAGCAATCCGTTACGTGGATTAATGGGTGGTTCACAAGCGAACCAGCAAGGGTTACCATGATGACGGGCGCGGCAGATGGAGGGCTTTCAAGCAAACCCACGAAGATGCGGAAAAGTAAAGAAAGTAAATACGATTCAAAGCTAGGGCTTTGGATTTTTGTATGTTGGGGGGAGAGAACCTTGAATCGGCCTTGCCCCTAGTATTTATAGGGGGTGGGCTAGTTATCCCTGGCTAGAGATAGAGTTATATGCGTCCAAAACTCTGTTGAGATAAGTTTTGGGCGAAAATACCTCGAATCCTACTCGGATCCGAAATCCATACCCTAGCTGATCTGACCGAGCCCATGGGTCCGGTCTGACTGGACCTGGCCGGTTAGACCGGCCTACCATAGCCGGTCAGACCGGCCTTTGCCAGGTTGACATATTTTCGGTCAAAAATACTATTTTTTCAGTATTTGCCTAGTTTTACCATTAATGCCATTTTTTGCTATAAACAGGGCTCTTAGTGCCTAAGGGCAAAATTGTCTTTCAAACCAAGTTACCAACTTGAAACGATTTTTGTTTGACTCTTTTGTTGTAGGCTCTAGCTACTCTTATTCTATCTTTCTCTATAGCTTCTAGAGCCCTCAACCTCTTATCGATCACTTCTTCCAATTTATCCTTCAAAAGAGTTTCATATTCATTGATCGATAAGATATTTTGCTTAAGAAATCTCAAAGAGACAAGATCCACCTCTACTCGTAGAACGACTTCTTGTCCATACACTAATTCATATGGACTAACTTTGGTGGCACCATTCTTTACGACTCTACAAGCCCATAATGCCTCATAAAGCTCTTCATGCCACCTTTTAGGTCACTCTTCAATTTAATACCATAAAATTCGGCCTGACCATTGGCCTAAGCATAGTATGGTGAAGAGTTTATCAACTTAATACCATAAAATTCGGCAAAGTCTTTCACTTATTTAGCAACAAATGAAGTATATTGATTTGTAGTGAGAGTTTGGGGAATACCGAATCTATGTATAATGTGCTTCAAGATAAATCAGTTACCTCATTGTGAGTCATGTTCTTTTGGTGAAGTAGTCTATTGCCATCAACATGAACCGATGCCCTTTTGAAGAGGCAGGATGGATTTGGCCGATGAAGTCTAAACCCCAACCTCGAAACGGTCATGGTTTGATAATAGGGTTAAGTACCGTCGTAGGAGCCAACTGAATATTGCCAAACTTTTGACATGCTTCACACCCTCTATAATACTTAAAACAATCCTCAATCATAGTTGGCCAATAAAAACCTGCTCTTTTGAGCATCCAACTCATTTTCTGGGCCGGCTGATGAGTGTCGCAAGGTCCCTCATGGACTTCTCCTATAGCCACTCTAGACTGATCGGTATCTAAGCACTTTAGAAGTACTCCTCGTGCCAAAGCTTCGGTGAAGCAGGCCGCCGGAGGGCCTTCGGGCCGAAGCCAAGCCTACGGAGCAGGACGCTAAAAGGCCCACGAGGCCCCATGCAAATGGGCCTCCGACACTTTAGGGCTTCGGCTTGTACCAAGACTTGTATATTTTCGGCCCAAATTATCAAAATTGATATTGTGACAATCTTGACCACTAATGTCATTTTTTGCTATCAACAGATATATTTCCACCTTGAATCGCCGAGGCGACTGCTTGAAGGGCCGATACCCCTACTTTATTGGGTGCTGATGTTCTACAATCGATCGACTTAAACCTGGCATTTCGTGATATTCTCACACAAAACAATCCCGATATTCTCACAATAATGTAATTAATTCATTTTTTACTTCATTAGGAGGTTGAGCACTTACAAAGGTTGGCCTCGATCTATTGTCGGGTCCGATGTTTACCTCTTGTAGTTCATCGGTTACGTTGAAGCCCTGACCGAGTTTTCCGTTTGCTTCATCGATGGCACCTTTAGAGTGTAAGCTTGGGCTAATCATTGCTGACTAGTTTGACTCCATTGCTTGATACCTCAAGAAAATCACCGTCCTAGGCTTTGCTTGATAGACAATCGACTCCTTCCATTTCCCATACCGACAAATCGCCTATTTCTACGTTAACCGATTTATCGGTGGGAACAATTTCCACTTGATCGCTGACCCACTGCACGAGGCTTTGATGCATTGTTGACGGGACACAACAATTTGCATGAATCTAGTCGTGTCCCAGCAATATACTATAGGATCCTTTACCCTCTATGACGAAGAATGTGATCAGCACTGTTTTACTTCCAACCGTCAATTTTGCATTCAACACCCCTATCATTTCTGATGAGTTAACGCCGAAGTCCCTCAGCACCATATTGGTTTTAATAAGGTCCTCCGGCCCTTTCCCCAGCTTCCGGGAGGTGGCATATGACATCAAGTTTACGGTTGCTTCTCCGTCTATCATCACTTTGGACATCGGCTTTCCATTGACCATTCCTTTAACATATAGAGATCTCAGGTGTTGATGTCTAGGGTCTTCTGGCTTGTCGAATGTCACCGATTAGGGCATTAGCACCAACTGAGCCATCGCCTCAGCTTGTTCGTCACTATTATCGGAGGTGGCTTGATATTCCACAGGAAGAAAGAACACCATGTTCACCCCTACGTCTCTCTTGTCATCGTGATCGCCCTTCTCTTTATTTCATCATTCGCACTTGATCCTTGGCCGATCAACCTTAGCCTCATGATTTAGTTACTTCAACTCTTTTTGCCACAATAGTTGCACCCTTCCCTTCTGATTCTTCGTGAAGATTCCACTAGGGCACCATTGTGGATTCCTTATCATGGTACTGTCATCGGCTGATCGATCATTCTCTTTGGCATTAATGGGGCTGAGCCTTTCAAGTGTCGATGGCCTTGGTGGTGACAGCCTATGATGAATGCTTGTCATTCCCTGATCACATGACTTTGCCCTATTGTTGTGGGAGCTATGATCACTTCTCCACCTACCTATGTCATCGCCACACTAAAGACAATTATCCAACGATGGCAGGCTGAGGAGCCATGCTGAATAGCGTGGGCCTCATGGCTCCAGATGTGATGAGTCATTGTCAACGATAGTCAAAGAGGACTGGAATGAGAAGAGAAGACCTGCTGCGTCTGGGCCGCGTGTGACTCAGGTACACGGGCAGCGAGCGACTGTCGGGCAGAGGAGGTCGTGAAGTCGGGCTGGCCCAATCCGGGTACATGGGCTAGGAGCAGCAGAGGATCCACTGGACTGTTGACCAGGATTGACTCAGGTACACGGGCGGTGAGCAATTGCCGGGCTAAGAGAGCTGCGGAGTTGGGCCGGCCCAATCCGGGTACCTGGTGCAAAGTCGGTGGAAGCTTTGTCAGTTTCGGCGCAAAACTGACGACCGCTGATCTCGCATCGGACTGTCCAGAAGAGAAGTCGTAGTCGCTACGAAAGCTTAGCTTCCGGATAAGTCATCTGTAAATAGGAGTTTACTATTGTGTCCCTAGGCCCACAGTCAGTCAGTCGAGTCTGTAAAAATATCCTAAGGGCAGTTTAGTCTTTTCCATTTATTTCAGTGTCTGTAAAAAACCCCAGGGGTATTTCTGCATTTTACCCTCTTATTGGGCTGCCTATAAATAGGCCCCAATCCCTAGGGTTAGGGTTAACTCATTTTAATCTAAAAATCAGAGTTCACCTTCCGATGTCTTTATCTCTCCTGTTCATTCTTCCGCCGCCGCCAGCGTTTGTTTGTGTTTCCTGGTAATCTCGAAACTCCTGGTTTTTGTGGATTGAATATATTAAAATACTTCAATCGGCCGTTTGGTTTCTCGATCCTTGAGCCATCGTTGTCTTTGATGTTTATCTGGCTCAGTTTGTGGTTATTTTTGGCCGAGTTCTGGGATTCTGTATCTTGTGCGCTGGAAGAAATTGTCATTCTCTAGTTTATTTCTATCGTTCTGATCGGTCAAATACGTCTAGGCTTGATGTGTGTATGGATGGCCAACTTGAATAGTGCATCATGAGTCTTTGTTTTCTCCCGTAAGGTTTCTTCCTTGCTTGCACGGTACTTCTGACATTAATGGCGTATGAATCTTTTGTCTCAGGCTAGCATCGTTCTGTGCTACACTTTATTTTACAGACCTCATCAATCTGTGGGCATCACAGTGGATGCCTCGAATTGTTATAATTTTTGATTGCCGATTTTGCGCAGCCTTTTTGTCACTGAATCTTTGCTTTACCAGTTTCGAAGTATACATAGACAACTACTTTGCTGCCTCCGCATGATCTCCTCGCTGCAGACTTCAGTGTTTTTTAATGTGCTTCGAAGATCTCTCCGAATAGTCCTTCGAATAGACTTTACAGACTTGCTTCCGAAGGTACTTCGTTGATAGTCTTCGGAGTCTCTGATTGTTCGAAGTTTCGAACTCCTTTTTACTCCGCAAGTGAAGTACTGGTTGAGTCGAAGTCCTCAGTTTTCTTGCGTTCGAATACTTCGCTGGTTCTTCTTGCACCTTGCGAAGATACTTCGTCTGCAGGCTTCGATCAAGTTTTTCGAAGCTAGCTTCGCAGTGTACACCTTCGCATATCAGCTTCGAAGCAAGCCTCGACACAACTGCTACGGAGTAGTCTTCGGCAGTACAGACTTCGACACGACATCTCCGAAGCCATCTTCGACATCCTCGTACTTCGCACGCTTCACAGGCTTCGAACAACCTTCGACATATAGGACTAGAGGCTTCACACAACTGATCTGAACAGGCTTCGTCAAGTACCTTCCTGGAGACAACTTTGAACAGTAACTTCTCATCCTTTTCATCTGTACTCCGTTTAAATTGCTATAGTGAACTCTGATCAGTCCATGCTTTGAATGATGTACTTATCTGCCTATTAGCACTGTATTGGTGTTTCTTTGACTAGGACACCGGTCGTTTATAGGCTAGATACTTTTAAACCTCGATGATCTGTTTACATTTTGCTGCCTAGTCTTGTGAGGTGCGTTGGGTGTTGGGAGCAGGCCATTGATTCGAAAGAATTTTTTAGGCGCCCATTCACCCCCCCCTCTGGTCGCTACTTTCGGTCCTACAAGTGGTATCAGAGCCTGGTTAGGGTTTTTCCATACCTTAACCGGTTCTAAACCTCAGTAGTGATCATGACTTCTCCTGGCAAGGTCCCGTCCTTGGAAGCTTATGGCTATAATTATTGGAAGACTCGCATGCGAGCCTATCTCATGAGCCAAAGCTCGGACATCTGGGACATTTGCGTTCACGCTACGTTTGTCATATTGCCAGTTGCTGAGCGTGATTCTCCTGGTATCATCGCTCAGCATGTGAACAATAGCAAAGCGGTGAACATCTTGTTTTCTGGTTTAGGTCCCACTGAATTTGAGCGTGTTAGCCATCTCTCCACTGCGAGAGAGATCTGGGCTACCCTCCAGGCACACCATGAGGGGACAGCCTAGGTCAAGGCTCGGCTCTATCAGACCTACCGGCGTGAATATGAGAACTTCACACAAAAGCCGGGTGAATCTGTTGAAGCGTTGTTTGGTCATTTTCAGTCGATCATAAACAAGCTTCGGGACAACAAGGCTGAGGGTGTTCAGTTAGTCTCAGATCATGAACAGGCACTCAAGGTTCTTCATACCTTGGACCCAAAGATCTGGGAGATCAAGGTATCCTCTATCATTGAGAGCACTTCTTATGATACCTTGACCATTTCTGATTTGTTTAGCAAGCTGAAGGCCACCGAGGTTGATACCCAGTTGAGATCAAATCTCACTGGCTCTGGATCAAAGTCTCTGGCCCTTGCTACACCTTCTGTTGATCCCTCTTCTATGAGCTGTGCTGGGTTCTCTTTGATGTCTATCACTGAGGACCAGCTTGAGTCTTTGGGAGATGATGATTTGTGTCTGTTTAACAACCGGGTGCGTCGTGTTTATGACAAAAGGATGTTCAAAAGACACGGCACAAAGACCGGATGCTTTGAGTGTGGTGATCCAGGACACTTCATCGCCGACTGCCCCAAGCGCAATGGACACAAGAAGGGCACTGGTGGTGGCTTCCATGACTCCGGCAAGCACGACAGCTCCTCTTTTAACAAGGGCAAGCCAAAGACCAGATTCTTCAGAAAGGCCCTGAAGGACTACCGGCGAGAGAACAAGAAGCGCGACAAGGCCTTCTTCACTGAGATGGAGAAGAGCTACTCCAAGCGGTCCACATCTTCTTCCTCTTCATCGAGCTCGAGCGATGATGAGATCATCATCAGGAAGGGGAAGGACAAGGACGATTCAGCAGGACTTTGCTTCATGGCCTTCGGTGACAGACCGAAGAGCCGCTCACATCAGCGCCGAAGATCCCGCAAGAGCTTCTGCTCAATGGCTCTTGGGGATAAGGAAGAGAAGAGCTCCTCCGATGACTCCGACGACGACGACAACGAAAAGGTATCATCCTATGAACGCGAAATCGTTGATTTACTTGAAAGCAATCGTCAGGAGTTAAAGTATCGGGAAAAACTGCTTAGAGGGGCTAAGAAGAGGATAGATGAGTTAGAGAGTGAGCTTGCCGTGGCCAACGGCAGAATTGAGAGTCTATCTTCTTCCCCTTGCTTGGGTGATAGCAGTGAGTGCCCAAAGTGTGAGGTGCTTCTGTGTGACCTGTCGACTCTGAAGTCTAGGTACATAGAAAGGGTTGATGAGAGGGACGCTTTGGCCACTGAGCTTGAAAGCGCTCAGCTGGAGCTGAAAGATGCTCAAGCCACTGTCGTCGTTCCCTGTGCTGATTGCCCATCTTATCTTGCCAGTTTAGCTGAGCTGAAAGCCAAGGGCGATGAGCATCTGGGTAATTTGGAGAGAGTGAGAGCTGAGCTAGCGCAGACTAGGCTAGAGCTTGAGACATTGTCAGTTCCACCCACTGTCTGTGAGAACTGTCTGTCTCTTAGACTTGAGTTGATTAAGCTGAAAGCCGAGAAGTCTGTCCAGGTAGATAGCGAGTGTGAGACCTGCTTGTCTCAGGTGGAGGTACTAGCTTCCTTGAGAGAGGAGCTAGCTGATTTGCAAAATGAAAATTTTTACCTCCGTTCTATCCTGAGTTGGATCAGTGCCAGAGAGCCACAACTCGGCATGATGATCCAGCAGTTCAAGAGGCAGGATGGGTTTGGGGTAGGTTACACCTACACCAAGGCTGACTTTGAGAGTGCCATTAGCCGGGCAGTGGAGTGGAGTAAAATGACTCCTGAGCAGAGATATCCCAAGACCCATTCCACTGAGTCTTCCCAGGCTTGTCAGCCCAAGGATGGAGTGATCCATGAACCACCCAAAGCTCCACCCAAGAAACCCATTTGGATTACAAAGCCCAAACTCCTCCGCACTTCTCTAGACTCTCTTCCTGGACCCTCTCAACCCAAGAAGACTACACCAAACACCACTAAGCCCAAGAACCCCAAACCTCAACCACATTCCAAGAAGCCCACTTACCATTGCGAGTATTGTCAGAGAGACGGGCATCTTGCGGAGTTTTGCTTCAGGAGGAAGCGGGTTGAGAGAGCAGAGCGTGCTCGTGGTGGTCAGGAGCAGTTCTACCAGCAGGGTGGTAGACTGAGAGTTCCTCGACGCGGGGAGAGGCTGGAGGCCAGGCCGCGTCGTGTAGGTGGTGGTAGGGGAGACAGCTTTCATGCCCGTGCTCCAGATGGTGGTGCCCGTTCCGGCAGAGCTCCAGGCCGTTTTGGCTACGGTCCTGGATCTCGTGGCCGAGGCTTTAGGCAGAACCGAGGACCGCGCTTTGAGCCGCGTTTTGGTCCAAACTTTTGGATCATGGACTGGAGGACGTTTGGATCATGGACTCAGGATGCTCTCGCCACATGACGGGACATCGCAGATTGTTCTCCAGTCTCACTCCCCCGAGCTCCAAAGAGTACATCACCTTCGGGAACAGTGGTCAAGGGAAAGTAAGTGGCATTGGCTCAATTCGCATTTCAGACCATTTTTCTTTAAAGAATGTTGCTTTGGTTGGAAACTTGAACTTCAATTTGATTTCTGTTTCGCAACTTCTTGAGGATGGTTTGGAAGTGCGTTTTAAGAAGGGAAATTCTTCTGTGTTTGATTCTGGAGGGTCTTTGATTTGCCAGATCTTACCTTTCGGTAAGGTTTTTCGGATTGACTTCTCTAATTCTTTTGGCCCTTCTCGCTGTTTGATTGCTGGATCCTCCTCTGAGCTCTGGAAGTGGCATAGGAGGTTAGGCCATTTGAGTTTTGACCTGCTAGTCAGGTTGAGCTCTATGGACCTCATCCGAGGATTGCCCAAGCTTAAGATGGAGAAGGATCTGGTTTGCCATCCCTGTCGTCACGGGAAAATGGTTGCCGCTTCTCACGCACCTGTGACTCAGGTGATGACTTCGTATCCGGGCGAGCTATTACATATGGACACTGTCGGTCCAGCTCGGGTACGCTCAGTCGGTGGGAAGTGGTACGCTCTTGTGATTGTTGACGACTTTTCTCGATTCTCGTGGGTTTTCTTCTTAGAGTCTAAGGATGAAACTTTTCATTTTGTTCATGACCTAATTTTGAAGCTGAAGAATGAGAACAATGGTCGGATGCGAGCAATTCGCTCCGACAACGGCTCTGAGTTCAAGAACTCTCAGTTCGTCAGCTTCTGCAGTGATCAGGGTCTTGATCATCAGTTTTCTGCTCCTTACACTCCCCCACAGAATGGCGTTGTGGAACGAAAGAACCGCACGCTAGTCGAGATGGCCAGGACGATGCTCGATGAGCACAGGACTCCTAGGCGCTTTTGGGCTGAAGCCATGAACACGGCTTGCTATCTGGCCAACCGCATTTTTCTTAGAGCTTACCTTGGTAAGACCTCATATGAGTTGCGGTTTGGCAGACAGCCCAAGGTGAGCCACTTGCGAGCATTTGGCTGCAAGTGTTTTGTGCTCAAGAAGGGAGGGCATTTGGACAAGTTTGAGTCTCGTTGCTGGGATGGTGTTTTTCTTGGTTACGCTTTGCATTCTCGAGGCTTTCGTGTTTGGAACCTCGACTCCCAGCAGCTTGTCGAGACTTGCGAGGTTTCTTTTGATGAGTCCTTGCCTTCTTCAACTCCTTCTTTTGAGCTTTCTGGTGATGGTGAGCTCAGAGAGTCCATCTTCGAGGAAGATGAGGATACTCCAGCTGCTGATGAGGGTGGGCCTTCTGCACCTCCTGCAGAGCCCACACCTTCTGAGACTTCGACTGAGGACGAGGGCGGACCTCTGATCACTTCTTCCACTTCGATCGAGCCCCCTCAGTCAAGTCCAGAGGTGCCAGCTGCTGACTCCGGTGAGGTGACTTCAGATCACCACGGATCCCGAGCAGTTCAGCGTGATCACCCCTCAGAGCTCATCATCGGTGATTTGTCTACAAGAACTTTGCGTTCGTCTGTTGACTCTCTTGCTGTGTTTGCTGAATCAGCTTTTGTTGCATCTTTTGAGCCCAGAGACATTTCTCATGCTCTTTCTGACTCGAACTGGATTAATGCCATGCAAGAAGAGCTTGAGAATTTTGTCCGCAATCGGGTTTGGACTCTAGTAGAGCTGCCACCAGGATGCAACCCCATAGGCACCAAGTGGGTGTTCAAGAACAAGCAAGGTGAAGATGGGGATGTGGTGCGCAACAAAGCTCGACTAGTTGCCCAGGGTTTTTGCCAGAAGGAAGGTATTGATTTTGAAGAAACCTTCGCTCCTGTTGCCCGTCTTGAGTCCATTCGCATTCTCTTAGCTTTTGCCGCTTCGAAGGGTTTTAAGCTTTTTCAAATGGACGTCAAGAGTGCTTTTCTGAACGGGTACATAGAGGAGGAGGTTTATGTTAGGCAGCCCCCCGGTTTTGAGAACCCCAAGTTTCCTCGACATGTTTTTAAGCTGCAAAAAGCTTTATACGGGTTGAAGCAAGCCCCTAGGGCTTGGTATGACCGGTTGAAGCAGTTTTTGTTGGGGAAGGGTTTTGTGATGGGTTCTGTGGATAAGACTCTCTTCTTGCTCAGAGATGCTTCAGATTTTTTAGTCGCTCAGATATACGTGGACGATATTATCTTTGGCGGTACTACTAACGATCTTGTGTCCAAGTTTTCTGAGCAGATGCACAGCGAGTTCGAGATGAGCCTCATGGGTGAGCTCAAATACTTTCTAGGGCTCCAGATCAAGCAGACCAAGGACGGCACCTTCATCCACCAAGGTAAGTACACTCGTGACATGCTGAAAAAATTTGACTTTGGTGGTGAGCTGAAGCCGCAGATGACCCCAATGGGTACATCTGGGGGCCTGGACAAGGACGAGAGCGGCGTCAAGGTCAACGAGAGAGAGTTTCGAGGGATGATCGGTTCGCTGCTGTACTTGACGGCGACGAGGCCAGACATACAGTTCGCCGTGGGACTGTGCGCGCGCTTCCAGTCTTCACCACGCGCGTCTCATCGGCAGGCTGTCAAGCGCATCTTCAGGTATCTCACTTATGCGCCTGATCTTGGTCTTTACTATTCAGCATCATCTTCTCTTGATTTATCTGGCTTTTCGGACGCTGACTTTGGTGGGTGCCGGTTGGATCGCAAGTCGACTTCCGGTACTTGCCAGTTTCTCGGTTCTTCTCTTGTCTCTTGGTCTTCTCGAAAGCAATCTGGAGTTGCTCTTTCGACCACAGAGGCTGAGTACGTAGCTGCTGCTAGCTGCTGCTCACAGTTGGTTTGGATGATTTCCACTTTGAGAGATTTTGGGTTGTTCTTTCCTACCAGAGTTCCTTTGTTTTGCGACAGCACCAGTGCAATCAGTGTAGGGAAAAACCCATGTCTCCATTCAAAAACCAAACACATTGATGTGCGCTTTCACTTTTTGCGGGATCAATATGAGAAAGGTGTCATTGACCTTGTTCATGTTGATACCCATCATCAGTTGGCTGACATTTTCACCAAACCCCAAGATCAGTCTACTTTTGAGCGTTTACGAGGGGATTTGGGTGTTGTGTATCCTTTCTAGGATATTTTGCGTCAGTTTTCTTTCTTCTTTACTCTTTTCTTGAGTCTTTTTGTGTGTGTTCATATCTTACATATTCACATATCACACTTTTAAGCTTGCTTCTGTTATATGATTGAACTGCTTTACTTATTCTAGCCGGTACATGCTTTTGATTACTTGTCAATGATCATGCTTTGGTTCAGTTCACTTGATATGTCTGATATCTGTCATATGCATGGCTTTTACACTTTAAACTTGAAAAATGATCACCATTGCTTCTGGTAACTAGCATGTGTAGGCTGAGTGCTTTTGCTATCTGTTACATGCCTTGTAGCTAGTTCATCACATAGATGCAGATATGCAACTTGGACATCTTTATGCTTTAACATGAAAAATGTGCTATAAAAATGATAAAAATCAAAAATGAATGAAACTTCCATGCCTTTTTATGCTTGGTTTGAAAAGATCCAAGTGGGTTTGCTTTGTCGCATTGCATTGTTCTGGACTGCTTACCATAGCACTTTGGTATGAACTAGGACAGTGTAGTGTTTGCCAAGACCAATGTCTTAAGCTTCTGATGGTCCAGTTCTGGCCTAGGCTTGACTTGGTCGGTTAGCATAAGGTTTGACATGCAAATAACCCTTGGCAAAAATGAAAAGAAAATGAAAAAGCCTGAAACTTAAAAAAAACAACAAGTTTGCTGAAGCATTTTGTTTTGGACAAAGCTTATCTTGGTAGATATCAGTTAGCTCCAGCATCTCATGTCTTTACCTTGCTTGTTTACCAGAAAATGTGGTGATGCTTTTATTTGCAAAAATTGACAAATGCGTGCTAAATGACTTTCTCTAGATATCATCTCTTGCACTGATCATGCCATGTGTCTTAGACAGTATCTCTTTTGCTATACCTGTTAGATGTTGTAACTGCAGTCAATCATATTTGAGAAGCATGCTTTCTACACTCCACCTGCACCCCAGTTGCATTCACTGCATATTTTGAGGGGGAGTTGCATATCAGGGGGAGTCTGTGTCTCTTTTGAGTGCTTGATGAGTTCACTTGTCAACAAGGGGGAGAAAATTTGGGATCAGAGTTTAAGGGGGAGTTCTTACTCTGTTGACATCCTTGTTGTTCTGAAATCACACTCATTTTGAGCTTTTACGTTTTGGTTAACCATAATGACCATTTCTTGCTTTTGGTTGGCTTTTGGTCATTAGGGTTAAACTTTTACCTTATTTTTCTTCTTCTTTGTTTTCTTGTGTTTTTGTTTTCGTGTTTCCATAGTTGCTTGCAGGTATTGAAGAGCAGATTAAGAGAAGTGTTGACAATGCACTCATCAAGGGGGAGATTGAGGAGCCATGCTGAATAGCGTGGGCCTCATGGCTCCAGATGTGATGAGTCATTGTCAACGATAGTCAAAGAGGACTGGAATGAGAAGAGAAGACCTGCTGCGTCTGGGCCGCGTGTGACTCAGGTACACGGGCAGCGAGCGACTGTCGGGCAGAGGAGGCCGTGAAGTCGGGCTGGCCTAATCCGGGTACATGGGCTAGGAGCAGCAGAGGATCCACTGGACTGTTGACCAGGATTGACTCAGGTACACGGGCGGTGAGCAATTGCCGGGCTGAGAGAGCTGCGGAGTTGGGCCGGCCCAATCCGGGTACCTGGTGCAAAGTCGGTGGAAGCTTTGTCAGTTTCGGTGCAAAACTGATGACCGCTGATCTCGCATCGGACTGTCCAGAAGAGAAGCCGTAGTCGCTACGAAAGCTTAGCTTCCGGATAAGTCATCTGTAAATAGGAGTTTACTATTGTGTCCCTAGGCCCACAGTCAGTCAGTCGAGTCTGTAAAAATATCCTAAGGGCAGTTTAGTCTTTTCCATTTATTTCAGTGTCTGTAAAAAACCCCAGGGGTATTTCTGCATTTTACCCTCTTATTGGGCTGCCTATAAATAGGCCCCAATCCCTAGGGTTAGGGTTAACTCATTTTAATCTAAAAATCAGAGTTCACCTTCCGATGTCTTTATCTCTCCTGTTCATTCTTCCGCCGCCGCCAGCGTTTGTTTGTGTTTCCTGGTAATCTCGAAACTCCTGGTTTTTGTGGATTGAATATATTAAAATACTTCAATCGGCCGTTTGGTTTCTCGATCCTTGAGCCATCGTTGTCTTTGATGTTTATCTGGCTCAGTTTGTGGTTATTTTTGGCCGAGTTCTGGGATTCTGTATCTTGTGCGCTGGAAGAAATTGTCATTCTCTAGTTTATTTCTATCGTTCTGATTCGGTCAAATACGTCTAGGCTTGATGTGTGTATGGATGGCCAACTTGAATAGTGCATCATGAGTCTTTGTTTTCTCCCGTAAGGTTTCTTCCTTGCTTGCACGGTACTTCTGACATTAATGGCGTATGAATCTTTTGTCTCAGGCTAGCATCGTTCTGTGCTACACTTTATTTTACAGACCTCATCAATCTGTGGGCATCACAGTGGATGCCTCGAATTGTTATAATTTTTGATTGCCGATTTTGCGCAGCCTTTTTGTCACTGAATCTTTGCTTTACCAGTTTCGAAGTATACATAGACAACTACTTTGCTGCCTCCGCATGATCTCCTCGCTGCAGACTTCAGTGTTTTTTAATGTGCTTCGAAGATCTCTCCGAATAGTCCTTCGAATAGACTTTACAGACTTGCTTCCGAAGGTACTTCGTTGATAGTCTTCGGAGTCTCTGATTGTTCGAAGTTTCGAACTCCTTTTTACTCCGCAAGTGAAGTACTGGTTGAGTCGAAGTCCTCAGTTTTCTTGCGTTCGAATACTTCGCTGGTTCTTCTTGCACCTTGCGAAGATACTTCGTCTGCAGGCTTCGATCAAGTTTTTCGAAGCTAGCTTCGCAGTGTACACCTTCGCATATCAGCTTCGAAGCAAGCCTCGACACAACTGCTACGGAGTAGTCTTCGGCAGTACAGACTTCGACACGACATCTCCGAAGCCATCTTCGACATCCTCGTACTTCGCACGCTTCACAGGCTTCGAACAACCTTCGACATATAGGACTAGAGGCTTCACACAACTGATCTGAACAGGCTTCGTCAAGTACCTTCCTGGAGACAACTTTGAACAGTAACTTCTCATCCTTTTCATCTGTACTCCGTTTAAATTGCTATAGTGAACTCTGATCAGTCCATGCTTTGAATGATGTACTTATCTGCCTATTAGCACTGTATTGGTGTTTCTTTGACTAGGACAACAGGTCGTTTATAGGCTAGATACTTTTAAACCTCGATGATCTGTTTACATTTTGCTGCCTAGTCTTGTGAGGTGCGTTGGGTGTTGGGAGCAGGCCATTGATTCGAAAGAATTTTTTAGGCGCCCATTCACCCCCCCCTCTGGTCGCTACTTTCGGTCCTACACGGGCACAATCCTTCATTCTAGCAAAACCTGAAGAATTCAAAATTCCAGTGGGGATTGAATCATGAGTAATCTAAGTCATCTTCATTGTCTATATATTCCCATGACTTTATTTTGTACTTGTTAATTAGGTTCGATGACGAGACTCGATCCTTGCTGGTATGCATGTCCATCTCCATGTGCCGATCACTAGCACGGTGTGCATGCATCATGTTAATCAGGAAAGGATGTCCGTCGATGTTCATCGACTTCTTCCCATCGTCGAACTTGATCCGGCCTTGCTCCATAGCCGACTGAATCTGTTGTCTAAACACCTTGCATTCATTAGTGTGGTGTGATGGAGAATTGTGAAATTTGCAATACTTCTTTTTCTTCAGTTCGTCGATGGACGGTATCACATGATTGGGTGGCAGCTAGATCTATTTCTCCTTGAGCAATAAGTCGAATATCCTGTCGGCTTTACTGATGACAAAATCATATTTCTCCTCCTTACCAAACGCTTTCACCCAAGTACATGTGATCTGCTTCTTGTTTATAAACTATTCAGCTAGCTCGACTTCTACATTGGAATCGCTATCCTCATCGGACTCTGAAGGGCACACCTGAGTATATGCAACCTTCTTTTGATATTTATCCCTTCTTGCTTCGTGGAATCAGCTCTCATGTGTCGATACCCTCTGTACCAAGTGTGAGAGGCTCTCGAACTCCTGTGATGAAAATCTCTCCTTTATCGGGTTTAGGAGTCCCTGGAATGCCAACTCAGCTAGTTGCGCATCGCTGAGGTTCAAGATGTAGCATCTGCTTCTCACGTCATAGAACCTTTGTGCATAATCTTGTTCCGACTCATCCATCCTCTGCTTCATTGCAGTCAAGTCGGTGTGTTTCATCTCATGTAAGTTGGCAAAGAAATACTTATGAAACTTCTTTTCTAGGTCTGCCCAACCTCTGACAGAATTCACCAGTAATGATGAAAACCAAGTGAAGGATGATCCCATTAGTGATAGCGAGAAGAATTGGACGTTAAGTGCTTCATCGTCCGATGCCTCCCCGCACAGGGTGATAAAACAGCTGATGTGCTCAATCATGAAGACTGAATCTTGACCCGAGAACATGGTGAAGTCGGGAATCTTGTATCGGCTTGGCAGTGGCATTTGATCGAACTACTCTGGGTACGGCCACCAATACACGCATGTCTAGTCCTTGGGCTTGAGTCGAAATTGGTCTTGAATAACTTCAGTGATCCAGCTCACCCAATCATTGGGGCCAATTGGTACTTGTCCAGTCGAATAGTGTTGTATCTATGTAACTCTTCATTAGTATAGGGTCGTGCTCTATAGTATGCGATCTTGTGGTGCCCCTAAGGGATGCCACCGGGTGACCCCTTAGCGGTGTGTAGGACCGAAAGTAGCGACAAGAGGGGGGTGAATGGGTGCCTAAAAATTTCTTGCTAAACTATATTTTAATCCCACCACCCAAATGAACTTAACTAGACAAATAATATTTGCAAAGCAACTTTCAGATATTAAAGTTGTCTAGCTTAATAATGACTGGTGTCCTAATTAAAATGATATTCAAGATAAACTAAATAAAATTTCCACATAAAATAAAACCACCTAAATAAAACACGAAATATTTATATTTCAGTCTAGAAATAAAATATTAATCAAATGAATAAAACATGGGTCGTCAAAAATTAATTCAGTAATAAATCGAAAATATTACATGTAAAAGCTAGAATAAAAGTATTACTATGACAAATAAAATTTTTGGTTTATTTTTATATGAGCCGATTAAAAACACTTAAATAAAATATGCTAACATGAGTAAAATCTAGCAGATAAAATTAGCTACTAAATAGCTAACAAATTTAATCTAACTAATAATTAAGGGATAAACATTAACTAACTTGCGTTAAACAATAGCTAACAGATTTTTCTATCTTCGTTTGACGAACCTGACTCCCGATGCGACTGCTTCCTGGTGTCTTCGCCCGTGGTTTTCTCGCCAAACGCAACCACGCGCTCACTACGCCAAATGTCTCTGATTGCTGTGCCTGTGAAACCTGGACAAGAAAGCAGCGGTTGCTACTGCAGTTTGTGAAAGACCAATAGAAAATATTTCGCTGGATTGAGACGCTGTTGATCCTGGCAGCACACAGTGCACGCGCTTCCTGTACGCCAACGCGGTCACGTGCGAGTGACTGCGCTCTCCTGCTGCCGCGCAGCACGCCTTGCCGTGAAAAAAAACTGACACCGCCGCACGTTGAATGAAACCCTGTTGCTGTGGGGCCCGCCTACCTGCACGCTGCCCGAGGTGCTGTTTTAATTCCGCCGGAGAAGAGAAAGCAATGCCTGTGTGTTTCGCCGGCGGTAGGAAGGAACTATGGCGACCAAAAAGAAAAACTTGCGACGGAAAAATTTGTTGGACTGTAGATTGTAGATTGATCTGAAAAACAAAACAGTCATCTATTCCCAAAGGGATAGGGGCCTATTTATAAGCAAATCCTAATACATGAAAAGACTACTTTACCCTTGGGTAAAATAAACTGACTCTAAAATAAATTCCGAAAATTACTAAAATATTCTTAGAAAAATTAACTGACTCGAATAAAAATATTCTAAACTTAAAAACTAAATATTAATATCCTAAAAACTAATTAATGATAGATTGTCAGTTTTGCGCCGAAACTGACAAAGCGTCCACCGTCTTCACACCGGGTACCCGGATTGGGCCGACCCGACCCCGAAGCTTCCTCAGCCCGGCAATCGCTCGCCGCCTGTGTACTTGAGTCAAACCCAGTCAACAGACCAGTGGATCATCTGCCCCTCCTAGCCATGTACCCGGATTGGGCCAGCCCGACTCCGCGGCTCCTCTGCCCGGCCGTCGCTCACTGCCCATGTACCTGAGTCACATGCGCCTTAGACTCGGCAGGTCTTCATCTCTCCCTTCCATTGACTTCCGTTGACAATCGCTCATCACATCTGGAATATCAAAACCATATTCTTCAACATGGTTTCTCAATCTCCCCCTTGATGAGTGCATTGTCAACACTCTTTTCAGCTCATCTCCAGATCCTGCAAAAACATGTGGAAACAGAAAAACAAAGACAAAAGAAAATAGAAGAAGAGAGAAAATAAAAGTTTAACCCTAATGACCAAAAGCCAAACAGAAGCAAGAAAAATGGTCATAATGGTTAACCAAAAATAAAGCCTCAAAAACAAGTGCAAATCTCAGAATTTAAACTCCCCCTGAAATAAATCCCAGAGAAAACCGAAAATATGTCCAAAATTTCTCCCCCTTGTTGACAATTGGACTCATCAAGTGAGACTAAATGCAATCTAAAGAGACATAAACACAAACTCCCCCTGAAATGCAGATCCCCCTCAAAATATGCCATGAATGCAGATGGGGTGCAGGTGGAGTATGAAAAACATGCTTCTTAGATATGATTAACTGCAATTACAACATCTAACAGGTATAGCGAAAGATATATTGTCTAAGATACATGACATGATCAGTGCAATAGATGATATCTAAAGATAGTCATTAGCACGCATTTTTCGATTTTTGCAAACAAAAGCATCACAACATTTTCTAGTTGACAAGCAAGGTAAAACATGAGATGCAAAAGCTAACTGATATCTACCAAGATAAGCATTGTCCAAAACAAAATGCTTCAGCAAACTTGTCATTTTTTAAAAAAAATTCAGACTTTTTCCTTATATTTTTCATTTCTGCCAGGGGTTATTTGCATGTCAAACCTTATGCTAACCGACCAAGTCAAGCCTAGGCCAGAACTGAACCATCAGAAGCTTAAGACATTGGTCTTGGCATACATTACACCGTCCTAGTTCATACCAAAGTGCTATGGTAAGCAGTCCAGAACAATGCAATGCGACAAAGCAAACCCTCCTGGATCTTTTCTAATAATCATAAAAATGCATAAATTTTTCAATTCTTTGAATTTTTATCATTTTTATAATACATTTTTCATATTTAAAGCGTATAAATGTCCAAGTTGCATATCTGCATCTAAGTAAGGATCTAGCTACAAGGCATGTAAAAGATAGCGAACGCATTCAGTCTACACATGCTAGTTACTAGAAGCAATGATGATCATTTTTCAATTTTAAAGCATAAAAGCCATGCATATGACAAATATCAGATACATCATGTGAACTGAACCACAACATGATCATCGACAGGTAATCAAAAACATATACTAGCTAGAGAAAGTAAAGCGGATTAATCATATAACAGAAGCAAGCTCAAAATGTGATTAATGATTATGCATGATATGAACGCACACACAAAAAGAATCAATAAAAATAAAGAAGAAAGAAAAACTGATACCAATGAAAAGCTGACTCAAAATATCCTAAAAAAGATACACAGCTCCCAAAAACACGATCAATAATAATGACTGGGACCAAACGGTCTAATGCCAGGTTTAGTAAAAGTGTTGAACCAGTGTCGAGCCATCTGCGCGTATGTAGGAAAGCAAAAGGAATCATATGAGTTTGGACTGAAGCGAGGATCAAAGCGCGGTCCTCTGTTCTGCCTAAAATCACGGTCGCGAGATCCAAAACCGTATAACGAACGATACGGAACTCTGCCAGAACGGAAACCACCCTCCGGAGCACGATCATAAAAACCGTCTCCACTACCACCACCTACACGATGTGGCCTGGCCTCTAGCCTCTCTCTACGTCGAGGGACTCTCTGTCTACCACCCTGCTGGTAGAACTGCTCCTGCCCACCTCGAGCTCTCTCTGCTCGCTCAACCCACTTCCTCCTGAAGCAAAACTCCTCAAGATGCCCGTCTTTCTGACAAAACTCACAGTGATAGGTAGGCTTCTTGGGATGTTGTTGTGGTTTAGGGTTCTTAGGCTTGGTGGTGTTGGGTGTAGCATCTTTGGTGTGAGAGGGTCCAGGTAAAGAATCAAGAGAAGTGTGAAGAGTTTTAGGCTTAGGAATCCAGATCTGCTTCTTAGGTGAAGCTTTAGGTTGTTCTTGGATCACTCCATCCTTGGGATGACTATCCTTAAAGGACTCAGTGGAGTGAATCTTGGGATATCTCTGTTCGGGAGTCATCTTACTCCACTCCACTGCACGGCTAATGGCGCTCTCAAAATCAGCCTTGGTATATGTGTACCCTACCCCAAAACCATCTTGTCTCTTGAACTGCTGGATCATCATGCCGAGATGTGGCTCTCTAGCACTAATCCAACTCAGGATTGAACGGAGGTAAAAATTCTCGTTCTGAACATCAGCTAGCTCCTCTCTCAAAGAAGCTAACACCTCCACCTAAGACAAACAGATCTCACACTCTTTATCAGTTTCGACAGACTTCTCAGCTTTTAGCTTGATCAACTCCATTCTAATGGACAGGCAGTTCTCACAAACAATGGATGGAACTGACAAGGTCTCAAGCTCTAGCTTAGTCTGCTCCAACTCACCTCTCACTCCAGCTAACTCGCTCAATTGCTCATCACTCTTGGCTCTCAGCTCAGCTATACTAGCTAAATGAGATGGGCAGTCTACACAAGGTACGACGACAGTGGCATGAGCATCTTTTAGCTCCTGCTGAGTGCTCTCAAGCTTAGTGGCCAATGCATCTCTCTCATCTACTCTCTCTGTGTACCTGGACTTAATAGTCGTCAGGTCACACAACAGCACCTCACAGTTAGGACACTCACCACTATCACCCAAGCAAGGGGAAGAAGACAAACTCTCAAGCTTACCATTTGCTGTGGCAAGCTCACTTTCAAGCTCATCTATCCTCTTCTTAGCCCTTCTAAGCAGTTTCTCTCTATACTTTAACTCCTGACTATTCTGTTCTAGTAAATTAACAACTTCTTGTTCATAGGAAGATGCCTTCTCATCGTCTTCGTCGTCGGAGTCGTCGGAGGAGTCCTTCTCTTTCTTCTCCCCAAGAGCCATTGAGCAGAAGCTCTTGTGGGATCTTCGACTATGACGTGAGCAACTCTTTGGCTTGTCCCCGAAGCCCATGAAACAGAGGCCCGCCGGATTGTCCCTGACCTTCCCTTTCCTGATCATGATCTCTTCATCACTTGAACTTGAAGATGAGGAGGAAGACGAGGATCTCTTGGCGTATCTTTTCTCCATTTCAGCGAAGAAAGTCTTGTCTCTCTTCTTGTTCTCACGTCTATAATCCTTCAGAGCCTTTCGAAAGAATCTTGTTTTGGGCTTGCCCTTTGTGGAAGTGGAATTGTCATACTTGCCGAAGTTGTAGGAGTTGCCGTCGGTCCCCTTCTTGTAATTCTTCTGCTTGGGGCAGTCGACGATGAAATGGTCTGGGTCACCACACTCAAAGCACCCGAATTTTGTGTCGTGTCTCTTAAACATTCGCTTATCATAAACACGTCGCACCCGATTGTTAAACAAGCACAAATCATCATCTCCTAGAGTATCAAGTTGTTCCTCAGAGATAGACATCAAGGAAAAAGCAGTACAACTCATGGCATTAGGATCAGCAGACGGTGTCGCAAGCGCCAGAGTCTTGGATCCAGAATCAGTGAGATTTGATCTCAACTGAATATCGACCTCTGAGGCCTTGAGCTTACTAAAAAGCTCTGCGACGGTCAAGGTATCATAGGACGCGCTCTCAACAATAGAAGAAACCTTGATCTCCCAGATCTTAGGATCTAGAGTATGAAGTACCTTAAGCGCCTGTTCATGATCTGAGACCAGCTGATCACCATCGGCCTTGTTAACGCGTAGCTTGTTAATGATCGATTGAAAGCGACCAAACAAAGCCTCAACAGTCTCACCCGGCTTTTGTGAGAAATTTTCATACTCACGCCGGTAGGTCTGATATAGTCTAGCCTTAACCTGAGTTGTCCCCTCATGGTGTGCCTGGAGGGTAGCCCATATCTCTCGAGCAGTGGCGAGATGGCTAACACGCTCAAACTCACTAGAACCTAGACTAGAAAATAAAATATTCACCGCCTTACTGTTATTTTGATGCTGGGTAATTACATTTTCAGCAGTATCCGCAGCAATAGTCGTTATGGTGAAATTAGGATGAACACAAATCTCCCATATGTCCGAGCTCTGGCTCATAAGGTATGCTCGCATGCGAGTCTTCCAATAAGTGTAGCCAAAAGCTTCTAGGGATGAGATTTTACCAGAAGACGTCATGGTCACTACCTAGGTTTTGAATCGGTTAAGATATTAGAAAAAAACCTAACCTTGCTCTGATACCACTTGTAGGACCGAAAGTAGCGACCAGAGGGGGTGAATGGGCACCTAAAAATTTCTTGCTAAACTATATTTTAATCCCACCACCCAAATGAACTTAACTAGACAAATAATATTTGCAAAGCAACTTTCATATATTAAAGTTGTCTAGCTTAATAATGACCGGTGTCCTAATTAAAATGATATTCCAGCTAAACTAAATAAAATTTCCACAGAAAATAAAACCACCTAAATAAAACACGAAATATTTATATTTCAGTCTAGAAATAAAATATTAATCAAATGAATAAAACATGGGTCGTCAAAAATTAATTCAGTAATAAATCGAAAATATTGCACGTAAAAGCTAGAATAAAAGTATTACTATGACAAATAAAATTTTCGGTTTATTTTTATATGAGCCGATTAAAAACACTTAAATAAAATATGCTAAAATGAGTAAAATCTAGCAGATAAAATTAGCTACTAAATAGCTAACAAATTTAATCTAACTAACAATTAAGGGATAAACATTAACTAACTTGCGTTAAACAATAGCTAACAGATTTTTCTATCTTCGTTTGATGAACCTGACTCCCGATGCGACTGCTTCTTGGTGTCTTCGCCCGTGGTTTTCTCGCCAAACGCAACCACGCGCTCACTACGCCAAACGTCTCTGATTGTTGTGCCTGTGAAACCTGGACAAGAAAGCAGAGGCTGCTGCTGCAGTTTGTGAAAGACCAAGAGAAAATTATTCGCTGGATTGAGACACTGTTGATCCTGGCAGCACAGAGTGCACGCGCTTCCTGTACGCCAATGCGGTCGCGTGCGAGTGACTGCGCTCTCCTGCTGCCGCGCAACACGCCTTGCCGTGAAAAAAAAAACTGACACCGCCGCACGTTGAATGAAACCCTATTGTCATGGGGCCTGCCTGCCTGCACGCTGCCCGAGGCACTGTTTTAATTCCGCCGGAGAAGAGAAAGCAATGCTTGTGTGTTTCGCCGGCGGCAGGAAGGAACTATGGCGGCCAAAAAGAAAAACTTGCGACGGAAAAATTTGTTGGACTGTAGATTGTAGATTGATCTGAAAAACAAACAGTCATCTATCCCCAAAGGGATAGGGGCCTATTTATAGGCAAATCCTAATACATGAAAAGACTACTTTACCCTTGGGTAAAATAAACTGACTCTAAAATAAATTCCAAAAATTACTAAAATATTCTTAGAAAAATTAACTGACTCGAATAAAAATATTCTAAACTTAAAAACTAAATATTAATATCCTAAAAACTAATTAATGATAGATTGTCAGTTTTGCGCCGAAACTGACAAAGCGTCCACCGTCTTCACACCGGGTACCCGGATTGGGCCGACCCGACCCCGAAGCTTCCTCAGCCCGGCAATCGCTCGCCGCCCGTGTACCTGAGTCAAACCCAGTCAACAGACCAGTGGATCATCTGCCCCTCCTAGCCATGTACCCGGATTGGGCCAGCCCGACTCCGCGGCTCCTCTGCTCGGCCGTCGCTCACTGCCCGTGTACCTGAGTCACATGCGCCTTAGACTCGGCAGGTCTTCATCTCTCCCTTCCATTGACTTCCGTTGACAATCGCTCATCACATCTGGAATATCAAAACCATATTCTTCAACATGGTTTCTCACGGTGTGAGATCGGACAACATATTCCTTGCGACCCCGTACGTGGGCTGGGGTACTTCTTGCCTGGCTGGCCCCTATGGAGCAACCGATGACCGATATGATGGTGTGCCCCTCGCGAGGACGTATGTGTTCTATGATGGGTCTTGTCTTCCTATCCCTTAGAGCATAGGGGTCGGTAGCATGGCCATCATACCCCCTTCAATACCAAACGAGGTGTTCGGTGGATCCTACCTCATTGGCCCTTGTGGTGGTGGTGCTGGCTGAGTGTGCTGTGGATTTTGTAGTATACACTGGACCTTGCACCGACTCATGAGATGTTGTGCCGTCAATGGTCTTCTTAATCAACATATGTAGGGTATTGACCAACACCTTGGACTGATTGATGAGGGCGTGGTGGTGAGCGTTATCGATGGCTTCCTGAAAACTGGTATGAGGGCTCTTAGTCCATTGGACGATCTCCCTGATCAGGGTTGGCTTCAGCAATTGATTTCTCTGGACAGGGCTAGATTGGGTCATGCCGAAGGATTCGAGGCACAACCTATGGTAGTTTTCTACCTGCTTCTATATTTCTTCCCTTTTCTCGTCGGTCAATGCTTCCAGGGTAACCAGAATGATGTTACTGTTGTCGATTTCGCCCGCCATGGATGAGTCGTCTGAATGTCCCATTAGGCGTGCTAAAAGCGTGCGGTGTCGTTTTTGGTCACACGCGTGGCCTGGGAAGTCTGCTTAACTCCAGTGAAAGTCTTACAATCTTAGAAGGGTTCTGAGTGTGCCAATCAGTTTGACCCTATAACTGATAAGGGACAATGAAAAATGAACGTTAATAGCAACGCTGATCGACTATCGAGCCAATGACCATGGTGATAAGAAAATGATCGAGGATGCCGATGCCTATCGGCTACAAAACCGATAGCGAGCGCTAGACCATCCAGATTAATTACGTATTCGACCGACGCACGTGACACGCCGATAGGCTTATGGACGTGCGAATAGCGTGTTGCGCATAAGGGCCGATGACTAATCCCCGACATCAATGAGATGTAACAAGGAATTAAAGATAACATATCGGCTTGTACTCTGATAGAAACTAAATCCAACATACTAGAGAATGCATCCACACTATTAAATAATCATAACAGCAAGATCAGACCCAACCAAGACATTTGCAAAATCATGAATAATTAATAGTACTTTAACATATCGGGCATGCTTTATTCAGATGAATGGTGCACAACATAAATCAGATACAATAGATCAAGATGTTAGACTCAACCGATGAAGCCTTGAACCATGATACCCAACTCACATCAATCTAAGAGATCATAATGATGCAGCCTTAGACCTAGAAAATACACCAAGATAAACCAGCGATCATAGTGATTGAACCAATGCTTCAAGAGATTGAAACGATGTAGCCTCAAAATACACCAATCCGACCGATACAATCGTCGGGGTGGTGGGAATCACCTCTTTGCTGGAGATCGAAGCGATGCAGCCTAGCTCCGAGTGCCAAGTCTCATCGGGACTAACCTTGTAGACTAAGGGTGGCGATGCGCCGAGAGTAATTTGAGTTTTTGTTTGTCGGTTGCTTTCTAACCTAGCTAATAGGTACATATTTATAGTCCAAAGACTCGTCGTCTGCTACGATAATATCATAACCGACTTTGGATTTATCTCTGTCTTCTTCATTTTTATCGGCTCATTCATATCCGGCCACATATAACAATACGGACAGGCTTCTTTGACCAATCTTTGACCTGACTTCTTTGACTTCTATTGACCATGCGACACTTCTAATGAGATAGGGCTTTACCAAATCTTGGAGTCAACAGTAACCTTCCTCCAAAAGAACTTTTTTAGCTTAAGTTAACATTGAGCGACGACACCAGCCTTCTATTTTCATCAGTCAAGCATGTTGTTTCTTGATCTCGTCTCCCTTATCATTTTTTGAGCCCTACAAGGAGCAAGTCATTGAATCTTGAAACCTCTCCCAAGAGACGTGACGGAGCTAGATTCTTCCACTGTTACACAAAGCATGACATTTTATAAGGCAACATCAGAACATTGGATGGCAAAGAATCATCGAAAACAAATGTGTTATGAGTGAGTCAAATGGTCCAGCATCCAGTAGCTAAAATACCAAATACCATGGCTTTCTTTTTGTCATTGAGATTGTGAGTGTACACCTCAAAGATATTACTATGACTAGATGGATTCTGCACTGAACCAAGGGAGTCCCTGACAAAACACCATAGAAACTTCGACAGACCACAATGAAACATTAAATGCTCAACCGACTCCAGCTGATTACACATTTTGCAAAGTAGATTACTGTTGGACCGAAAACGGCGACCAGAGGGGGGTGAATGGGAGCTTTTAAAATTTCAGACTAAAAATAGCCTTCTATTTTAGTTCTGTCTTCTGCGGAACAGGCTTCGAACACACCCTTCGAAGTTCTAGTTCGGAGGTATTTTACAGCTCCGAAATCAGGCTTCGCAAGGGGCAAAAGTTCGAAGCCAAGAAGACTTCGCTCCACCCAAAGCCCCGAAGATTCAGCTCTGCTAAGTCAGTGCAGGCTCCGCACACGGAGGGTGCCTTCGAGCAGGTTTCGCACTTCACCCTTCGCAAGAGCAGACTTCCCTTTGAAGACTTCGACCAAACACTCAGCGCTAGCAACTGGTACTAGGCTTCGTACTTCGAAGGTCTAAATGCACACTAAACAGACTTCGCTGAGGACTTCGACCAGGGAAGAAAACGGAACCAAGGGAGTCCCTGACAAAACACCATAGAAACTTTGACAGACCACAATGAAACATTAAATGCTCAACCGACTCCAGCTGATTACACATTTTGCAAAGTGGATTACCCCTCTAGTTCTTCCTCCTCAACACATCACCAACCTGAATTTTACCTTTTAGAACAAGCCAAAGAAAAAAAATTACTTTTAAAGGGGTTGCGCATCTCCACACATATTTCAGGTCTTCATCAAGAGTGCCTCTGAAAGAAAGCCATCTATACATGGAATTAGATGAAAAGCCCGTCTTATCTAGGCTCCAACTCACATGATCAGAGCTATTCCCCAAAAACACATTAGCACACAAACCCTTGATCTCCAGCCATAACTGATTTTCAAAAATTGAAAGAGTTCTCCTGAACTGAATAATCCAACCATTTTTCTAGACATCCTCCACCAAAATACTGGGTTCAAGACAAATATCGTACAATTGAAAATATTTTATTTTGAGAGGGATATCCTCCAACCAAGTGTCTTCCCAAAACAGAGTTTTTTCCCATTACCCACTTTGAAAACACAATGTTTTTGAAACGAAGATTTAAATTTTAGAAGTGTGTTCCAAAAATAAGACCTCACTGAATTGTGACAGAAAAAACTACCGTTGAGATCATATTTTCGTCTCAACAACTCAAAACAAACACTCTCATGCTCCCCAATAATATTAAAAATCCATTTTCCTAGTAATGAAACATTCAAAATTCAAGTATCTAGAAACCTCACCCCCCAAAAAAAAATCCTTTGGCATACACATAGTTTTCCAATTACACATGTGAAACTTTTTTTCCTGACCTAGACCGTCCCAAAAGAATTCGTTTATAATTTTATCCAATTATTGATGAATTGTTTCAGGCATGAAGAAAACACACATAGTATACAAAGGAATGCTACTAAGATAAGAGTTAATCAGAATCATTCTCCCACATAAGATAGATGACTACACTTCTAAGTTGATAACCGTTTTTCCACTTTTTTGATTAATTTCCCAAAATCTGCTCTAGTGGGTTTAGAGTGACTAATGGGTAAACCCAAATAGGTAATAGGAAAAGCCCCAACATGCAATTGAAAACATCAACTACTCTTTGGGCCTCAGAATCAAACACCCCTAGAGCAAAAACTTCACTTTTTTGATAATTAACTATCATCCCAGACAATTCTTCAAAATAGTATAGAAGGAATTTAAATGTAATAAAGTTTTATTCAAAAAAACTCCATTAACAGAATGGTATCGTCAGCATAATGAAGGTGAGTCAACCCTCCTTGAATTAGATGTGGCACCAGCTCAGATAAATGTCCTTTCTCTTTAGCTATGAGAAGCATCTCAGATAGAGCATCACCCACAAGATTAAACAACAAAGGAGATAAAGGATCCCCTTTCCTAACCCCTCAATATGTTCCGAAAAACACCCCCACACTACCATTTATGTTCATTGCAACCCTGCCACCAGATACCACTTTATTGATCCAATCAATCCACTTTTTGTGAAAACTCTTTTTTTCAAGTACCTCGAATAGAAAACCCATTGAACTCTATCATATGCCTTCTCAAAATCTAATTTCAACACAACCCCTTCTATGTATGACTCTTTGCTTCGTGGAGAACCTCATGGAGAGTAACAATCCCCTCAAGTATGTTCCTACCATGGATAAAAGCGGCTTGGCAAGGATCAATTATTTTGTTAGAAACCTTGGATAGTCTCGATGTTAGAACTCTGGTGCTGATTTTAAAACATACATTTAGCAGACAAATTGATCTAAATTGTCTAATAGAGCAAGCATCTTTGATCTTTGGCAGAAGAACAATCTCCCCATAATTTATTATCCCAATATCCAATTCATTTTTGTGAAGCTCATCCAACATTTCTTTGAACTGGACCATGGAATGGGGCCAAAAAGTTTTAGAGATTTACTGAGAACCCAGGAGAACTCATCAGGCCCAGGGCCCAAGAGTAGTATTCAACTTCATCCCTTTGAAAGATGCATCTAACTCATCATATGAAAAAGGTTTAATGATATCTAGACTATCAATCTCAGTAATCCTTCTTCTATTAACCCAAAAGTCATCAGCCAAATGGAAATCTCTAATTTTTTAGATCCAAAAAGTGTTTTGTAAAAACTGTAAATATGAATTTTCAGATCATTAGGATTATGAATCTCCACCCCTCATTTTCCAAGAATAGAATGGATGACTTACTTTTCATGGAGTTAGCAATTTTATGAAAGTATTTAGTATTAACATTATCCTCAAGCAACCATTGTTGACTACTTTCTCTACTAGTGTTTTGCTTCTATTGATAGATATCACACAAGATATGATCTAAGTTGTGTCTTTCCTCCCGTTCTTTTTCAAATAATCCTTGCCCATCAGCTTTGGTTTCAAGATCTTTGATTTTGGCAAGCAACTCCACTTTTAATTTGTTTCGATCCTTTCTCAAATTAATCCCCCAACCTTTAAACTTTTAAGTTACATTGTCTCTTCAAAAAATCCAGAATTTTTTCTTGCCCTTGGATGGCTAGCTAGCTTGAACCCAATTTTTGAACCCAACATTCTGAAGTCAAGTGTTATCAAACTTAAAAGAATGATAAATTTGAGAAACCTTTCTGTCTAAATCAACAAGCATATGACTGATGTGAGCCCTCCTAGGCAAAGTTATCACCATAAATAAAGGGAACAACACATCTCAGGAACTTGAGGTCAGAACACCTCTTTGATGCATTAGCTTGATTATTTGACCAGGTATAGATATATTTTCCTCCAGTTCTCAACATCTCCTCTAACCAGTGGTGGAGCTAGAGTAAAACTGAAGGGAGTGCACCGTTTTAAGCGGTACACCGAATTAAATTTGAGGGGGTGCACAAAAGGTGAAAAATTAACAATAATAACTATTTTTTTGCAAGGGGGTTCCTAGGAACCCCCACCACAAGCTTTGGCTCTGCCCCGGCCTCTAACTCATGATCATCAATGAACTCATTAAAAGCATTTAACAATTTTGCGGTGTTATACTTAACAGTTTATAGATGCAGAGATTTTTATGCATTACAAACCAATTTTGTGCATTGACTGCACGAGATCATGAACTAAATAACTAATTTTGTGGATTATGAACCATTTTTGTGCATTGACTGCACGGGATATCATGTACTGATTTTGTGGATTGATTTCAGGCATGAGCAAGGACGGCCTGGTGCGGCACTTCTTCCACCGCCCATGGAAGGCGTACACGACGGGGACGAGGAAGCGGCAGAAGGTGCACAGTGACGAGGACGGTGGCGAGACGCGGTGGCACAAGACCGGCAAGACGCGGCCGGTGCTCGCCAATGGCCGGCCGAGGGGGTACAAGAAGATCTTGGTGCTGTATTTCTGTATACCAACTACGGCAAGTAGCGCAAGATGGACAAGACCAACTGGGTCATACATTAGTACCACCTCGGCTCCGACGAGGAGGAGAGGGACGGTGAGCTCGTCGCCTCCAAGGTCTTCTTCCAGACACAGCCCAGGCAGTGCGGCTCCACTGCCACCAAGGAGGCCGCCGCTACCATGAATAACAACTACTACTCCGGCGCCAATCAAGATGGTAGCTTTCTCAAGGAGGCAATCAAGAAGGGCACCTGCTCCTGCTGTTCACTTCGCACCAAACTACATGGTCCACACAGCAAGAAATAGCTTTGGCCCTTGGCTTCTGTCGTGTCGCCGTTGAAGCTGTTGAGGGTGACGTTGGTCTTCTTCAGGTCGTCTTCATCTTTGCTGAGCTTCCTTAGAAGGGAGTATGGCATTAGGTTCATGGTGGCACCACCATCGAGAAGCATCCTCGAGATGGGCCTCCCATCGATGTGCCCCCTTATGTAGAGGGGTCTAAGGTGACGGTTCGTATCTCTGGGCTTCTCGAATACGGCATCTCGCGGGCCGAGGTCTAGCTGAGCGACCCCAACCTCCTCTTGTAGTGGAGCGAACTCGAAAGGCAACATGACGACACCGACGTCCATCACCTAAGGAGCAGGCCCCTCGAAGATGGGAGTGTAGTCGTCATCGAGTAAATCGTCTTCATCGAAGCTAACAATGGGGGTCGAGTCATCGACTATGACCGGCCTGGTTCTCTAGACTTTCTTCACGGTGGGCCGAGGACGGATTTCCTCAAAAAGTGTGTCCCGTGCCTCCTTGGCCTTCTCTTCTCGTATCTCCTGTGCGCGCAAGCATTACAACCTCCTCTTTTGTGACTTGGACATCCCTGAGGGCGCCCATGATGGCTGAGGGCGGGTGCCGGGTGCCACGGTCTTGCCTCTAACATTTTTAGCTGGAGGGGACTTGCTTGTATCGGCCTCGAGCACCTTGCGTTTGCCATGAAAGGTCTCCTATTCCTGATCGGTCGGACCGGCCATGGCGGGCCGGTCAGATCGGTCTGTGCCAAAAACCGTCGTACGGTCGGTCAGACCGGCCACAATAGGCCGGTCAGACCGAGCTTTGGCCGAGTCTTCGTGCATTCCCGTCGGGGTATCCTTTGGGATTAGGACCTCCTGGGATCCAACCCTGATGACTATAACCTCTGAGGCGTCTCCACATTCACCCCTTCCGGTGACATCTCGTGGAGCCCAGTTCTGGGGCACTACGGACAGGCGATGAACAATGTTGTTATCCTGTGCCGGAGTGTAAGTGTTTGTAGCCCAATATTGCACGAAGTTCTCTGGTGGCGGTGGCCAAACCGGAGCCATCGTCCAGCAGTACGGTGGCGGCATCGGAGGCTCTAGCGGCCTAGCCCACTGAGTGTTGAACCCGTCATCTGGTTGGGAGTCCGGCCACGTCGATGGTACCTCAGACCAGACCAGCGAAGGGTCCTGCCAAGCCGGAGGTAAATTAGCCCATGGCGGAGGCGGGCCCGGCCACTGGAGACCGAGTCCCTTCGGAGGCTGCAAACCGCTCGAAGGAGGTGGGTTCGGCCACCAAGGCCTGGATCCTCCCGAAGGCTGGAAACCCTCCAGAGGAGGTGGGCTCGGCCATTGAGGCTCGAAGCCTCCCGGAAACAGGGGCCAAGCCGGAGGAGGGTTTGGCCAATGAGGTATGAACCCTACTGGAGGTTGGGACCAATTTTGCGGTGTTATACTTAACAGTTTACAGTTGCGGACATTTTTATGCATTACGAACCAATTTTGTGCATTGATTGCACGAGATCATGAACTAAATAACTAATTTTGTGGATTATGAACCAGTTTTGTGCATTGACACGGGATATCATGTACTGATTTTGTGGATTGATTTCAGGCGTGAGCAAGGACGGCCTGGTGCGGCACTTCTTCCACCGCCCATGGAAGGCGTACACGACGGGGACGAGGAAGTGGCGGAAGGTGCACAACGACGAGGACGGCGGCGAGACTCGGTGGCACAAGACCGGCAAGACTTGGCTGGTGCTCGCCAACGGCTGGCCGAGGGGTACAAGAAAATCCTGGTGCTGTATTTCTGTATACCAACTACGGCAAGCAGCGCAAGCAGGACAAGACCAACTGGGTCATACATCAGTACCACCTCGGCTCCGACGAGGAGGAGTGGGACGGCGAGCTCGTCGCCTCCAAGGTCTTCTTCCAGACAGCCCAGGCAGTGCGGCTCCACTGCCGCCAAGGAGGCCGCCGCTACCATGAATAACAACTACTACTCCGGCGCCAATCAAGCTGGTAGCTTTCTCAAGGAGGCAAACGATGTGCACGACTACTACGACTCGGCAACGATGGGTTTTACAGGGCACCTGCTCCTGCTGTTCACTTCGCACCAAACTACGCGGTCCACGCAGCAAGAAATAGCTTTGGCCCTTGATTATGCATTAGCCACAAACACATGCATGGAAATTATACAAATGAAATCTACATCGACATTATTCACATATAGGTGCCAAGCTAAGAACGAATCGGGGTTAACAGTACTATATACTGTACATTCGTCTAACAATTATTTACAGTTTTGTTTGTGTTCACCGTTCACATTGTCTTTTTGAATGCTATACTGTGCAAAGCTTATACGCTGTTTTAACTTTGACAGTGTAACACTTTCTCCATTTGTTCATGCTACGGAAAAGCCCATTTTTCGGCTGTTTCGGATGGTTCTATCCAACGTTACAACGGCAGGAGAGATGATGGAAGGTTTGCAAACCAAGTTTTTTTTAACTGCAAACAGGTACAAATACTTGTCAATGATGGAAGAAAATAAAGTGCACCGAGTTAACAAGAACACAAGCTAGAGTTTAGACTAAACATTGGTTGTTTCACACTTTCACCTAAATCGTGCAATAAGCGTTCAGATTTCAGAGCTACTTGGAAAATCTGGCACGCACAAAGAGGAAGAACAGAGCACGCAATATTGTCAAGAAAACAGCTATTTGCCAACGATGTGCATCTCATACAAGGAGACGATGTCTTTCTTATTGGGATTCTTCAATTGCAGGAGTTGAGCACCAAACCCATGCTTAGTAAGCTCCTGCTTCAGTCTCAGCACCGTGAACTTGGTGTAGTCCTCAGTTTCCGTCTCCTGCACTTGCTGGCTCCCGTTGTTAGTCTCTTCTCCGATAAATATAGACCCACCATCCTCGGTGTGATTGTTCTTAAACGGGCTCGTCGTGCTTTTTGATCTTTTCCTTCGCCTCCCAGTGTTTTCATCATCGATATCCATATCATGGACGGATTCAGTACCTTCACCCCTCAAGCGCCTTGCATGTGAGGTCTTAAGCTTACTGTCGAGTGCAGTTTCATTGAGCCGAACAGATGTCAACTCTTGTTGGAGCATATCCAACTTGCTTTGAGTTGCTTGCAACTGCAATGACAGGGCCTCAGCCCTCCTATTGGCTTCAGCGCAAGCTTCACGTTCTGTTGCCAGTAGACTCTCAAGCACTTGAACTGTGCTGGATCTTTGCTGATTGCTCCTTTGCATCATCTCATCAATTTCTCTTTCCCGCTCATCAACCCTTTGTTCAAGCAATGAGACCTTACATACAGCATCTTTCTCAGACTGATCGAGTCGCTCAATTTCTTCCATCATCTTATTCTTGTCTCTCTCTAGACTTTCAACCTGTCTCTCCATTCTTTCTATTAACGCAAGTCTCTCCATTGCGAGCCTCTGTGCTTCACCCTTATCCTTCTGAGAGGCAACAGCTTCTGCACGAGCTATGTCAGCCAATTCTGTTGCTCGTTTAGCCTCCCTTTCAGCTTCTTTGCACCTCCTGTCTGCTTCATCAAACCTCTTGCACTCTGTTATAAACTTCTCCTGAAGATGGTTTTTTTCTTGTTCCAAGATCCTCACTTCCTTCTCACGTGACTGAGCTTCAGTTCTAATAGACTCCAAGCTATCAGTCAGTAATCTGATCTCTTCCTTGAAAGCCAATGAATCTGACTCGTGGTTCTTCAACTTTGCTTCAGTGGCCTGCATTTGGTCATCAAAGGAATGAGAGACTTGTCGCCAAGGAAAAGAGATAAGAAGGGTGATGATGCTACCTCAAGCCTTGAGATCAAATTTGTGGCATGAATTTCTGTTTGGTTAATTTTTGTGTTTAAACTTGCTATCTCTTCTTCCTGTTAACGCAACACAAGCTAAAGTAAGGAACCAAGACCTGCAAAATTTACAAGTAAAAGGCAGCCAGGGCTCAGAGAGAGAGAGAGAGAGAGGATTACCTTCTCAGACAGTTGGTTAGCAAGTTCTGCCCTCAATGCATCTTCCCTTTCTTGCACTTTCTTATTAGTGCGCTCCTGTGCTACAGCTGCTCTTTGCAGAGCTGTTTTAGCCTCACCAACAGCAACTTCATATTTCCGTTTCCACTCTGATGCCTCTTCTTGAGCAGACTCAGCTTGTTCTCGTACAGCAGATAATCTGCCCTCACTAATATTTACCCTGGACTCCAGAGAAGCAATTTGGGATTTTAACTTACTTTCATCAGCCTTTTGTTGTAGCAGATTGTGGTCATATTTGTTCTTCCAATCAACGGATTCTCGTTTTGCATGATCAACAGCAGAAGACAAGCTGACACATCGTTCTTCCAACTTGCTACTCTTGGCCTGAAGTTCAGCAATACGCCCAGAGTAATCTTTTGAAATTTTTTGCTTATCATTAATAGATTCCTCGTAGCGCCTTAGGTACTCAGCCCTATGCCCCTCACTTGCTTCAAGCTGCTTCCTGAGTAGTGCTAGCTTATCATCGTTTGCACTGCATTTTAATCTTAGGGAATTTCTTTCAGTGTCAATATGCTCTATCTGTCTTTTGAAAAGATCAAGCACAGGGCCCGCCAAACTGCAGTTATCATTCCACAGATAAGATTCTAACAAGTCACAATGCTAGTAAAGTAAAAAATGTAAAATGTTTCGTCTCTCCAAATAGATTAACACTAAGCAAACAAAAAACATGCATGGCTGAGGGGATGGATCAAGCAAGGTCATCATGTCGCAACAAAAAGAAAAATGAGAAGGTACATACCACTGCTGTAAAAACATAGCTAGCTTTTTCCATTTCCCTGGACCATAAGAAGTTGACTCATACTCTGTGAGTAGGCCATCAAGGAGCTGGAACAAAAGAGACATATACATAATTACATGAGTGTTCCATTTAATGGAAGCTGAACTAATAAAAAGTACATGCTCAAATAATAAAAATTCACGATCGACTTACCCTGACTATGTCATCCAACTTTGCATCAGGACGGTTGCATGCTGCCCGTACTTTAGACTCCATGCTCTGGATTCTATTGGAACATTGCAAATCAGCCTCTTGGAAAGTATTCCTTTTATAGTCCTGCATGTGCTATTATTATTTAACCCGCTCGCTCAATCTTAAGCATTAAATTAAACCAGCATGCGTTAATTGCAAAATTAATCAACTGATAATCAAGAAAGCAAAACAAACAATAGCAGGCATGCTGGCAGATGAGGAGTGATCAAGTAACCTCAAAGGCCTTCCTGAGAAAAGCCTGAAGAAGCTTTTCGAATTTCGAGCGAGCTAACCCAGCACCAACAGCAGAAGCATTAAAGATACTAAGAGCCTTCTTCAATGCATCTTCATGTGCTTCTCTCAAAGCATCCTGCAAACATCCATGAGTCAGTATATTGTTCCAAATAAGATATTTAATACAACTCATTCATCAGTGATATCTACCTCTTCTGCTGGTTTTCTCCGGTCGAAAGAAGAATTGTAGGTATCAATAGCAGAATCATATGCCCTCCGACATTCTGTTTCCTCCACACTCTGCACAACCAAAAATAATTAGATCAAATCCTCCCAAACAGAAATCAGATATCATGATGATAATCCAATAATACAAGAAACAAGACACCGATACAACAGTTTGCCCGTACTCTTCGAAACTAAAATTGATGTAGTAGTTCCAGCAAACCAGTATTGCCACATCACTCTCTTTTATTATAACATGTTATCTATTCCTTTACATATTTTTGAGTCATTAGGTCTACAGAAAACCTAAGCCTGGAGTCCAGCGTGTATGCTCGAAAACAACTGAACCTTTGACCACAACTGAACTTTCAAACTTTCACATCTGATCTTGAATTTCCTTTCTCCAGTAAACAGTTATGTCACAGGTAGTGGGCCAAGGCCGTTAGTCCCAACCCAGCCCAGTAAACAGTAGGTACTGTACCATGAATAGGACCCACAGGAACTGTAGCAATTAGAGATTATCTAGATTAGTTATTCCTTTAAATAGCAGATTAGATTAGAGTTAGTTAAATAGATAAAGTCTTATAAGCTCTATAAATAGGACGGCATTGATTAGAAATTAATCAATCAATGAAGAAAGAATTAGTTTAATCTCTCATCCCAATATTCTTCTCCCCAACCTAAATCTACCTCTCATCTCTAGCAGCCACCGCCACCCAACTATCCTCTCGACGGTGTTTATCCCATCATGAATCTAAACCATGACAAGTTACATCATGAAAGTTATTAACTCATAAAATGCTAACTTCATAACCATCATTTGCTTCAAAAATTAGTTGCTATATATAATAGAACACTACAAGAGCAAAACTCTTTATATTGTAGGAAGAGATGGATATGGATCGATTCCTCTCCCTTGGGTAGGGAGGATAAAAGGGGAGCCTTACAGGAGGGGCCCACACACCAAGGGCCCCCCACACACACACACTCTAACACCCCCCGCAGTCGAAACTCCGGCACAGCGGATGTTGAGACTGGAGCGGAACTCGGAGAAGGTGGAGGAAGGCAAGCCTTTGGTGAAGATGTCAGCGAACTGGGAGGTGACAGGCACATGTAGGACACGGACAGCTCCCACGGCGACACGATCACGAACGAAGTGGAGGTCAATTTCCACATGCTTGGTGCGTTGGTACTGGACGGGGTTGGTGGAGAGGTAGACGGCGCTGACGTTGTCGCAGTAGACCAACGTACTCCTGGCGATTAGTTGCTATATATAATAGAACACTACAAGAGCAAAACTCTTTATATTGTAGGAAGAGATGGATATGGATCGATTCCTCTCCCTTGGGTAGGGAGGATAAAAGGGGAGCCTTACAGGAGGGGCCCACACACCAGGGGCCCCACACACACACACACTCTAACACCCCCCCACAGTCGAAACTCCGGCACAGCGGATGTTGAGACTGGAGCGGAACTCGGAGAAGGTGGAGGAAGGCAAGCCTTTGGTGAAGATGTCAGCGAACTGGGAGGTGATAGGCACATGTAGGACACGGACAGCTCCCACGGCGACACGATCACGAACGAAGTTGAGGTCAATTTCCACATGCTTGGTGCGTTGGTACTGGACGGGGTTGGTGGAGAGGTAGACGGCGCTGACGTTGTCGCAGTAGACCAACGTACTCCTGGCGATTAGTTGCTATATATAATAGAACACTACAAGAGCAAAACTCTTTATATTGTAGGAAGAGATGGATATGGATCGATTCCTCTCCCTTGGGTAGGGAGGATAAAAGGGGAGCCTTACAGGAGGGGCCCACACACCAGGGGCCCCCCACACACACACTCTAACACCCCCCCGCAGTCGAAACTCCGGCGCAGCGGATGTTGAGACTGGAGCGGAACTCGGAGAAGGTGGAGGAAGGCAAGCCTTTGGTGAAGATGTCAGCGAACTGGAAGGTGGTAGGCACATGTAGGACACGGACAGCTCCCACGGCGACACGATCACGAACAAAGTGGAGGTCAATTTCCACATGCTTGGTGCGTTGGTGCTGAACGGGGTTGGTGGAGAGGTAGACGGCGCTGACGTTGTCGCAGTAGACCAACGTACTCCTGGCGAGGGGGCAATGGAGCTCCGCGAGGAGCTGCCGGAGCCAGGATGCCTCGGCCACCCCATTGGCAACAGCTCGGTACTCAGCCTCGGCACTGGAGCGGGAGACAACCGGCTGCCGCTTGGATGACTAAGACACGAGGTTGCCACCAAGGAAGACGGCGTAGCCGGAGGTGGAGCGACGCGTGTCTGGGCAGCCCGCCCAGTTGGCGTCAGTGTAAACCACGAGGTCAGCAACAGGAGAACGCCGAAGGTGAAGCCCAAAGTCGAGGGAGCCGCGCAGATAGCGGAGAATCCGCTTCATAGCGGTAAGGTGCGGGTCCCTGGGGTCGTGCATGTGAAGGCACACCTGCTGCACCGCATAGGAGATATCCGACCGAGTGAAAGTGAGGTACTGAAGGGCGCCAGCAATGCTGCGGTAGGCAGTGGGATCATCCACAGGTGTGCCCTTTGTACCGGAAATCTTGGACTGAGCATCGACTGGAGTGGCACAGGGCCTGCAGTCAGTCATCCCTGCACGTTGAAGGACATCCAAGGCGTACTGGCGCTGGTGAAGGAAGAGGCCATCAGGGCGGTGTTCCACTGTCACTCCCAAGAAGTGATGGAGCACACCAAGGTCCTTCATGGCAAACTCCTGCTGCAACGAGGAGACAATCCGCTGAAGTAGAGACTGGCTGGACGCAGTGAGAATAATGTCATCCACATAAAGCAGCAAGTAGGCTGAGTCAGCACCGCGATGGAGGACAAACAAAGAAGTGTCACTCTTGGCTTCGCTGAACCCCACAGACACCAGGAAGGAGGCGAACCGACTGTACCAAGCCCGAGGAGCCTGCTTCAGACCATACAGAGACTTGTTGAGCCGGCAAACACGCTTAGGGTGAGCAGGATCCACAAAACCCGCAGGCTGGCTGCAGTACACAGTCTCCGTCAGGGTGCCATGGAGGAAGGCATTCTTCACATCAAGCTGGTGAACTGGCCAGGACCTCGAGAGAGCCAGGGAGAGCACGGTCCGAACAGTCGCAGGCTTCACCACCGGGCTGAAGGTCTCATCATAGTCAACTCCAGGGCGCTGGGTGAAACCCCGAAAGACCCAGCGATCCTTGTAGCGATCCAGCGAGCCATCTGCCTTGCGTTTATGTGTCCAGATCCACTTGCCGGTGACCACATTGCAGCCAGAGGGGCGAGGCACCAGTTCCCAGGTCTGATTGGCCAGAAGGGCTGCATATTCTTCCTCCATCGCGTGGCGCCAGTGAGGATCCATCGCGGGCGGCACGGCGGGCAGCTCCGCTGCCACACATGGCTCGTCAGCTGGCGGGAGAGCCACCGGAACAGCCAGTGATGTACCTGCAGAAGACAAAGGTGGCTGAACCACCGGGTCAGTAGAAAACAGGGAGGCCAACTCAAGGCTGGTGGTGGGTGTGGAGTCAACGGAGAAAGGAAAGACGAACTCAGCGAAGATGACATGTCGTGAGATGAGAACACGACGAGAGGAGAGGTCAAAGCAACGGTACCCCTTATGATCGGGGGAGTAGCCAAGGAACACACACAGGGTCGAGCGGGGCGCAAGCTTATGAGGAGCAGTGGCAGAAGTGTTGGGATAGCAAGCACACCCGAAGACACGAAGGTGAGTGTAGGAAGGTGGGGTACCGAACAAGGCATGGTGAGGGGTGGGAGCGCTCGTGGCCTTAGAAGGCAGGCGGTTGAGCACATAGGTGGCAGTAAGGAGGCTCTCAGCCCAGAAGCGAGCTAGAGCCGAAGCCTGAAAGAGCATGGAGCGCATAACATTATTAGTGGTACGAATCATGCGCTCAGCCTTGCCATTCTGAGGGGAGGTATAGGGGCAGGACATGCGCAACTGGACTCCCTTCGAGAGGAAGAAAGCCCGAGAAGCCGAGTTGTCAAACTCACGACCATTATCACATTGGACGGCCTTGATAGTAACCCCAAATTGAGTAGAGACCCAAGCAAAGAAGTGAGTGAGCGTGGGGAAGGCATCCGACTTGGACCGCAAAGGAAACGTCCATGAGTAGTGAGAAAAATCATCAAGAACAACCAGATAATATTTATAACCAGAAATACTCATGATTGGAGAGGTCCACAAGTCACAGTGAATAAGGTCAAACGCATGAACAGCATGCGAGGAAGAAATAGAAAAAGGTAGGCGAACATGATGGCCTAATTGACACGCATGACAAATGTGCTCACTAGTGGCCCTAGTACAAGGAATAGAGGAGCTACGACAAAGCTGAGCCAAAATGTCGACACCGGGATGACCAAGCCGGCGGTGCCAGAGTGTGGAGGACGCTGTGGCGGCAAGGGCGGACGAAGGTGGAGCAGCGGAAGGTGGAAGACGAAGCATGTAGAGGGGTCCGGTGCTGTCACAGCGGAGAAGAGGAAGCCGGGTGGCCATATCCTTCACAGTCAAACCAAAAGAGTCAAATTCAACAGAACAAGAATTATCAGTGGTGAATTGACGAATGGAAAGAAGGTTGTGAACAATGTCAGGAGCGACAAGAATGTTTTGCAGGCGAAAAAACCCACACGGAGTCGCATCACCCACGGAGGTGACCGGAAGGCAAGAGCCATTCCCAACCATGATGGAAGAAGGTTGAGATGGGTGGGGGGCCTGTGAGAGGAGATAATACCATCATGGGGAGTGGTGTGGAAGGAAGCACCCGAGTCGGCCACCCAATCCGTGGCGGCCGGCGGAGTCAACGCCATGGTGTTGAATGATTGTGCGAGGGCCGTCTGATCCCACCCACCGCACCACGGGCCCCACGCCGAAGGAGCAGGTGGGACCGGCCACCCGGTGAGCATGGCCGCAGGTGGGGTAGAAGGCCGAGGAGGGAACTGGCCCGGCCACATGGAAATGTGCCCCGTCCATGGGTTGGAGAAGGATGGCCAGGGCGCACTCCCGGCGGCAGGGGCTGGTGTGGCGGAGGTAGAAGCCGGAGCACGACCGGTACCACCATGGCGCCCCCCTCCCCGGCGACGACGATCGCCACCACGATCGCCACCACGCCCCCCCCCCCCCCGCCAGTGGTGGAACCGGCGGTAGGAGTACCAAGAAGGGAGGGAGCCGGTGACGGCGGTGTGTGGGAGGCCGGCCGGTTGGAGCCGGAGGTGATGAGAGCAATCGCGGTAGTAGAAGGGGGAGCGAGTCCCCGGGTCAGCTCCTCGAGGACAATGTCATCACGAACCTTGTGGAAGGAGGGGAACAGCACTGTCCTCGTGATCCATGTCCGGAGATGGGCGTAGCTGTCTCCGAGACCACGGAGGATGTTGAGGACAAGAGTGCGGTCCGCAACAGGCTCGCCAAGGTCACGAAGAGAATCCGCCATTCCCTTCATGCGGCGACAGTACTCCGAGATGGGGAGATCCCCTTGGACGAAGGTGCGGAAGGTAGCGTCCAACTGGAGAGCACGAGCCTCGCGGTTGCCAAGGAACTGTCCCTCGATCGCGACCCAGGCCTGCCGAGCGGTGCCACCAATTTCCCGCACGATGTCCTGGAGCTCGACAGTGATGGACCCAAGGATCCATGATAGCACCACACTGTCCATGCGCCGCCAAACGGACCCCTGGGCGACCACCGGAGTGTCGATGAGGACGTGGTCATCCAGGGCATAACGCTGGAGGGTGAGGAGCACCAGGTCGCGCCAGCGTGCGTAGGAGGACGATGAGGGATCGAGGGTGACTGGCACCAGCGCCCGGATGTTCTGGACACCGGCCGCCTGGGCGTGAAGCTGTGCGGCATCCGGATCGGCGGCGACAGCGGGAGCCGCGGTGGCAGTGGGGTCAACACCCCTGAGGTGATGCTCGGCCTTAGCGACATGCTGGGCCAGGGCATCAGCGGTCTGGCGAGCATTCTCCCAAGCGAGGGCGGCTGCCCGCTCGCGTGCCTGAGCAGCAGCGGCAACAGTCTTGGCAGTGGCAAGGGCGGCAGCAAGGGCAACAGTCGGCAGCCACCACATCTGTAGGGGCCAGCCAGCCCGAGGCCACGGCGGTGGGGAGGAGCGGCGGCGGCCCACCCGGGGTCGGCCAGGACATGGCAGGGGGAAGGGGGGCAGCGCCCCCGGGCCCCGGGGGAGGCAGGCGAGGCCGGCAGCAGGAGGGGGCCCACCCATGGTCGGCCACTGCATGGCCGTGGCGGGGAGGAGGTAGGGCGGCACTGTAGGGGCCAGGGGAGGGCTGGGGGCGGCAGATCCGGCCGCCCCGGCGTCGGGTCCGGGCGGGGCGGGCGGCCTGGCGACGAAATAGCACGGGGGGAGGCCGGCGGCGGATCCGGCCCCGCCGGCGTCGAGGCAGGGCGGGGGGAGCCCGGCGGCGCCGAATCGGGCCGCCCCGGCGGCGGATCCGGGCGGGAGAGGGGCGCCGGCGTCGAGGAAGGGCGGGGGGAGCTCGGCGGCGGATCCGAGCGGGAGAGGGGCGCCGGCGTCGAGGAAGGACGAGGGAAGGCCGGCAGCGGCGAAAACCGGCGGGGGAAAGCCGGCGGCGGCAGATCCGGTCGCCCCAACGGCGGATCCGGTCGGGAGAGGGGCGGATCCGGCCATGGTGGCGGAACCCAGCCCACGAAAAGGGGAGGAGGAGAAGGAGAAGGTGGTTCTCGCCGGAGGAGGCTCGCCGGCCATGGAGGCGACGGCAGCGGCGCCGGCGGCAGGGGAGAAGAGGAGGGAAGGAGGAGCCTAAGGCTCTGATACCATGTAGGAAGAGCCTAAGGCTCTGATACCATGTAGGAAGAGATGGATATGGATCGATTCCTCTCCCTTGGGTAGGGAGGATAAAAGGGGAGCCTTACAGGAGGGGCCCACACCAGGGGCCCCACACACACACACACTCTAACATATATGATTACTTTACATGGGAAAAATATTAAGATGTGATAAGGGCCTACTCAAGAACAGAGAACGGTAGATTAGGTTGGTTCACAAGAGTAATCAACACCAGATATAGTTTGCACAATATATGGAAAAGATCAGGTTAAGGTATAGTGCTATCATCTTCAATACTGGTATACCTGCCATGATGAAGATATTGTAGGTACTGCACCAGTATTGATAGCATCAAGAAATGATCGTGTCAGTCCAGCAAGGATCGGGCCTGTCATGGTGCTAGCTCCAAGTTGTTTAGGCCTTGTTCGATCAAAGACAAATTTCGTCAAAGCATCCAGACCAGATTTGAACTCAGGCCGAAAGCTACTCAACTGCAAGCAAGGAAACAGACTAATCATGCATAAGAAATAGAAATAAATAGCATAAAAATAGGGAATGATCCATGACAATCAACCACAAAGTCAAATACTCAAATATGATCAGGGTGAAACTCAGAATACAATTATATTTCACAAGATAATACACATAAAGCATTAATTTCATAGTTCTTTCTAACAAGGTACTCCATCCATCCAAAAATCTACTACCTATTACACTTTTAGTTTTTTCCAAATATCTTTTACCTATTTGTAGTTTACCTAGACTCAAGTATTAAATGAGCTTCGTTTATAGTGCTAACCATGTGATCTCATGCATGCAATAGTAGTATTATTTAATACATTAGGATGAATATGAGAAATTTAATGCAATAATAGTACTATTTAATGTATCCTTGATCTTGATGCAAAAAGTAATAGGTAGAAGATTTTTGGATGGAGGGAGTATATCCAAATCCATGTTGTTTTACCTAGAACCACACATCAGTATTTACAACAATAAAGATAGATACTATTGGCTATTGCTATATCAAACATGTGTCATAAGTTCACCAATTTACTGAATCATCTACTGTAGTTTGTACAGCTATTGGATAACAGTTGGATATTTCTGACAGGTACAATGATTACTCTGCTACCTTTCAGTGATTATGCTACTATCTATGGGATTGACTGATAACTGCAATCCAGTTTTTTCGCATATTGTAATCAAATCAGCACTCATAATATAATAGATACAAGCAAAGTTGCACACATGCTTATGTAATTATAAATTTGCCAAAAATGGGATGTATGATGTATCTCACAAATATGAAACACATTGACCTTATCAAACAATGCCATGATAGAAGATAGATGTTAACAGTTCAAGGGAAGTAATACATACAGGAAGCTGATCAAGCTGCTGAAGATCTTTCTCATTGTTCACAGGTCGCACAAGCGTAAAGCATTCTCTATCTGGAAAAAGAGCGCGGATGGACTCCCGTATCTTTAGATACATAAAAAAGATGCATCAGGATCTTTCAGATATGTTAAAATGGAGTAATCATAATAGTTTGGACAACAGGTTACTTTTAGCAAAATTGCATTGCTAGAAAATTCTGCTGACATACCGCATTCTTTGCAGATACATCTCTTCCTCCACCTTGAACAGGCCTTAAAGCCAGTTCAAGGTAATCCCTTGGAGTAATTTTTCTGTCATCTTCTGTCAAATCCAAGTAGAAGTCCTGTAGGAAACAAATAACCATTCACTGAATATCATAGATGTCACAGGCTGTAGTAAACATCAAAACAGGCATGTACAATTAGTTAACAAATGAAGTGGAGAGCCAAAGAACTGATTTCAAAAGAGAAATATCTGATAGCATACCCTCAGCAACCAAACAAACACAGGTGAAAAATGCCCTAGTTCAGATGCAGAAGACCTTCCACCTGAAGCCCTCACACGTATATGTTTTGTCATTTCTGTGACCAGTGAAAGGCGGTCGAGTGCGGCTTCATCTATTCCTCCCATCTATAAGAAGAAAAGAAGATGAAAGCACTTCAGTACCATTCCACTCCACTATGCCCTCCCAATTGCAAAAATAGCAGATCATTCAATCACCCGTTCAACAAAGTACCTGGTTGTATATGAACATACTTGACAATAGAACAGCTAACGAAAATATTTGGATACTATAAGTGCCCTGCCAAAGAAAAAAGAGAGAACATGACTGATGAGACAGCAGATTGAAAGCAGAAACACAAGCATGTGCTACTTCACAAATTTAATAAAAATAATAATTCATCAGAAAAATAGACAATAGGATGGTGATGATACCGACAGAGTTCCTTAACTTACTCCTGGGCGTATGCAGGGGAGAATGCAAGATTCGGCTGGATGCAAGGAGGGAACGCGTGTATGGATGCTGGCCACCACAAGCGTCTCCAGCGCCGGCAGCCTGTTCGGCCAGGATGTCAAGGTAATCTCACCCAATTAGGGCTTGGACCTCTCCGTCGCGGCGGCGCCGTCGCGGCGGCGCCGTCGCGGCGGCGCCGTCGCGGCGGCGCCGTCGCGGCGGCGCCGTCGCGGCGGCGCCGTCGCGGCGGCGCCGTTGCGGCGACGCGACGAAGAGGCAAGTATACAAGAAGGCAATAGCCAAACTGAATACTCGACAATAACTCTAGTGCATCAGCTCTGTTTATATAGACACAGATCTGATCTAATCTACAACTTAATCCTAACCGAAATAGACTCTTATCTAATCTGGACTCTTAACTAATTAATCTAAACAGAATTTAACCTAACTACTACAGTACTGACGGTACTGTTCACAAGTGGGCCAGGCCTTTCATCCCATAATCTGAGGCCATGACATCTCTTCCTCCCTTGAAAACCAACTCGTCCTCGAGCTGGTCTGTTGGTGCTGCCAAGGCATCCCACGTCGATCCCCAACCCGTTGGCCAAGCCACCGGCCATGCGCGTGAGGGTGTGCTCTATGCGGTCAGGGAAAGTGTTATCCTCCGCAGCACTATTGACGTCGTCGACTGAGCCGTCGTCTCCTGACCTGGCCCTGCCGAGGCCACCCATGCCGCCACCGGAGCGGCCCTGGCTGCCTCTCTGCCTGGTGGCGCGGAGGTGGATCCACGTGATCAGTGGCAATTTGGGGATGTTGCCAGCCAGGATTCTAGACGATCACCTCCAACGTGGCTACCCTCTGCTCTAAGGGTTGGGTCGGCTGCAACTTCTCTTCAATCACGTCCACCCGCTCCGTCACCACTGCTTCCAATTCTACGACTTTTGCTTGGAGTGGTTGTAGTGATTGCAACTTCTCTTCGATGGCATCTAGGCGTTGCATAATAGCCTTCAGCATGTCATCGATGGTGCTCCCCAAACCGGTGCCAGATTGGGAATTCATCGCAGCGGATGGTGAACTTGAGCCATCTGATACCAAGTTGTCACCGGCCGAGATAACACATCGGTTGGTAGAGACTAATCGTCTTGAACTGTATTTAAAAGAGTAGTTGGTCGAGGGCCTGGACCTCTCCATCGCGGCGGCGCCATTGCGGCGATGCGGCGAGGAGGCAGGAATACAAGAAAGGCACAAGCCAAACTGAACTACTCGACAATAACTCTAGTGCATCAGCCCTATTTATATAGACACAGATCTGATCTAATCTATAACTTAATCCTAACCGAAATATACTCTTATCTAATCTGGACTCTTAACTAATTAATCTAAATAGAATTTAACCTAACTGCTACAATACCGCACGGTACTGTTCACAGGCAGGCCAGGCCCTTCATCCCATAATCAAAGGCCATGACAAGGGAGCACTAAACTGTCGTCTGAGACGAAGAGTTGTAGCAAAACTCGACCCAAGGAAGACACTGCAAACAAGTTTTCAGCCTATACCCTACCAAACAGCGGAGATACATGATGATCACTCAGTTCACCCCCTCAGATTGACCATCTGTCTCTGGGTGGAAAGCTGAGCTTAGTAGAAGCTAGACTCCCGCAAGGCAAAACAGTTCGGACCAAAAGGCGCTTGTAAACACCGGATCCTAGTCACTTACAATGGAACACAGGATCCATGAAGCCACACAATGCCATCAAAAAAGGCCTTAGCTACAGAGGTGGCCAAGAGGAATAAAGTGAGCGAACTTGGAAAATCTGTCCACCACTCAGCACCATTGATTTGCTGCCCACCTTAGGGAAATCCCTCCACAAAGTCCATGGCAATGTCACTCCAAACCTCCGACGGTATCAACAGGGGTTGTAGCAGTCCTATCGGCTGTAAATGTTCTGTTTTATTCTGTTGGAAAGTAGAGCAGCCCCGTACAAACTCATGGGCCTGTTGCCATGCGTGGGGGCTATAGAAGGAGGCCCTCCACCGATGCAAAGTCTTCTCACTGCCTTCACGGCCACAGTCATGTGCATCCGCAAGTATTAATGGCCATGTAGACGAGGCATCGTGTATGAACAACTTCCCTTTAAAGAGCAGCAGACCGTCCACCATTGCCCAACCTTCATGTGCAACGCCTGCTGCTAGCTTCGCACGCAGGTACGTCACCTGGGGATCGCCGTTGGCCTCCACCAAAGAGTATCAAATAGCTCAAACAGAGGCACTGAAATGTTGTGGATAGTTGCTGCGTCCTCATCACGCTAGGACAGAGCATCAACCGCTGCGTTCAATTTGCCAAGTATGCTTCAATTCATCACCTTCAAGTTGGACAACTTAAATGAGTCCGACCTGTTGGAGCAAAATATTATATATGGCACTTCCCACTTTGCTCAACTTGCTAGGTGTTAGGACTAGGGTGAAAATGGTTCGGATAGTTTCTGACTGTATCCGGAAAAAACAGATTCGGATTCGTATTTTTTTTATTCGGATACGGATTCGGATTTTTTTCCGGATATGGAAACGAATATGATATGCCTGATATCCGTCGGATTCGGATACGAATTCGGATAATCCGGATAATTCTCATCCGGATTATCCGGCCCATTAAAAATGTAGGCCCACACATGCATAGGAAACTACTCATGCAGGCCCGCAAGCCAGAGCGCAGGATAGGCTGCACGCCACACGGGCCTCGGCGGCTAGTACACTCGCCCAAGAGAAAAGAATAAAAAATTAAAAATATTTTTTTAAAAAAATATTTTTTAAAAAAATATTATTTTTTAAAAATAAAAATATTATAATTATAAATGGGATAAAATTCTATCATTTTAAATTGAGAAAATGTGATGTTTTAACGAATAAAATAAAAAAAGAATTTTTTTTTGACTTCTTTCAATTTAAATTTTAGAAACATAATAAATTAACTAAAAATAACAAATTGACACATAAAAATATCAAAAAATCATAAAATAATATATGTTGTATTTTAATTATAGAAAAAGTTTCAGTTGAAACAAAAAAATAACCACTGATTTGCTTTTAAACTTAATTCATTCCCATTATTAAACATTTTTAGAATTTTATCACAGTATATAACCAACTTTCTCATAATATTTTTAGATTTTTATCACAGTATCTATGTATCATATGATAATCCCATGAGACACCTCGTATTTTTTAGACTTCATTTGAATTTTTTAGAATTAAAAATTCATTAAGCTCTATGTTGCCCATCGAGTATCGTAACATTTTTAAAAGAAATCTTTTAATTTAGTGGATACTGACTTAAAATAGACTCAAATGCATGAATATGATTTTTCTAGAATATTTGGTTCATTATTTCATGCACTTATAGTTCAAATTTAACAAATTTCAATATAAATCATAGAAACATACATAATCAATTAAAAATAGCAAACTTATGTAGAAAAATGTGATTTTTTTATATGAGATGAGATATGTTGTATTTTGATCATATAAAAAAATCAAGTTTAAACAAAAATTTAACTATTGATTTGTTTTTAAACCTAACACATTCTTTCTTAACATTCTAATTTGTTACTCTTAAATCTCCATCTTTCTTAACATTGTACATGAAAACTTTCTCGAAATATTTTTAAATTTATCACAGTATCTATGTATCATATGATGATACCATGAGACGTCTCGTATTTTTCAGACATCATTTGAATTTTTTAGAATTAAAAATTTATTAAACTCTATGTTGCCCATCGAGTGTCGTAACATTTTTTTAAAAAAATCTTTAAATTTAGTGGATACTGACTTAAAATAGACTCAAATGAATGAATATGATTTTTCTAGAATTTTTGGTTCATTATTTCATGCATTTGTAGTTCAAATTTGACAAAATTCAATATAAATCATAGAAACATACATATTGAATTAAAAATAGCAAACTTATGCGGAAAAAATGTGAATTTTTTATATGAGATGAGATATGTTGTATTTTGATCATAGAAAAAATTCAAGTTTAAACGAAGATTTAACTATTGATTTGCTTTTAAACCTAACACATTCATTCTTAACATTCTAATTTGTTACTCTCAAATCTCCATCTTGACACCGTACATTAAAACTTTCTTAACATATTTTTAAATTTTTATCACAGTATATATGTATCATATGATGATACCATGAGACGTCTCGTATTTTTTAGACTTCATTTGAATTTTTTAGAATTAAAAATTTATTAAACTCTATGTTGCCCATCGAGTGTCGTAACATTTTTTAAAAAAAAATCTTTCAATTTAGTGGATACTAACTTAAAATAGACTAAAATGCATGAATATGATTTTTCTAGAATTTTTGGTTTATTATTTCATGCACTTGTAGTTCAAATTTAACAAATTTCAATATAAATCACAGAAACATACATAATGAATTATAAATAGCAAACTTACATAGAAAAATGTGATTTTTTATATGAGATGATATATGTGTATTTTGATCATAAAAAAAATCAAGTTTAAACAAACATTTAACCATCAAGTATTCAAGTTACAATTCGCGATGATGTATGTGACATTAACTATTATTTATCATTTGTGTTTTGTGAACTATGATTGTGAATAAATAAATACATTATTGATATTCGGTAAGTATTCATAACCGTATTCGTATTCGATTCTTATCTGCTCTGTATTCATATCCAATGATATCCGATTCCGTATTCGTATCCGGATTATCCAAATCCAAATCCGAATCCGAAAAAATATATGAAAAAAGATATGATATTAGTGATATCCGTCCGTATCCGATCCGTTTTCACCCCTAGTTAGGACGCTTCGGAGTACCAAATGTCTAGGTCGTAACTCATTGGGCTTCACCTTGAAGTTGTACCATGACTTTGTCTGATCTCGGTACTACATCAAATTGGTTATAGCTCGGAGTCTTGTTTCTTTAGAGAGGTCAAGCAAAGCTCGTCTCTCGTTGTTATCTTCCGAGAGCAATGTCCGAAGTGAGCCTCTCTTTAACTCTGTCGACACCATTGCTTTGTCACCAAACAATAGACTGAACGGAGTGAACCCTGTGGATCAAGCTTGGGTGGTCCAAATGAACCACAATTTTTTTGGCAATTCGTCGACCTACAGCCCCTTGGCGAGGCCCATGATTCAATAGTTAAGGCCCGACAAAATATTACCATATGCTCTTTCAACTGCTCCGTTGGACTGTGGATGCCTAATTGCAACAAAGCATAGTTTGATGTCGAGACCTTTGCAGAATTCTTTGAAAGGCTCCGCGTCGAATTGAGTGCCATTGTCAATGGTGAGCTGCTTAGATACTTTGAACCTGCCAATTATATTTTGCTAGAAAAAAATTTCTAGATGTTTTTCAAAGTGACTGCGGTGAGGGGTTCAACCTCAACCCACTTAGAAAAACATTCAATTGCTACCACCATAACATCAAATTTCCTTTGGCTTGTGGGAATGGTCCAATCAAATCCATGCCCCATTGGGCTAGGGGCCATACTGGAGAAATAACTTGCAATGGAGTGGGAGCGATGGCTTCGCCTTCCCATTCACTAGTAGCCTTGGCACATGTGAACCAGAACTTCGGCATTGGCCATTATAATGGGCCAATAGAGGCCTTGACGGAGTGTTTTGCTTGCTAGTGCTCGCAGAGCAAAGTGGCTGCCATATAGACTTTCATGAATGCTTCGAAGTATGTCTTGCATGTCTTATCTTAAAATGCAACATAGTAATGGTGAGCATACTCCGGATTTGTAAATGATGACCTACTTTATAGGCTGCCTTTTCCACCTCTTTTTCTCTACTACCTCTCTCATTTGGGATAGGTTGTCTCTCTCACGTGCACGGCCACACAAGTTGTCTCTTCGACTCTTCCATCTCTTTCTCTCTACTCCAAAAGCAATGTTGTTGGTGTACACTCTCTCACACAAATCACTCTCACACAGATCTACCTTCTCCTTCTCTATGCTTCCTTCTCTGTGTCAGGCTGCCAACACTAACTAGTGCCTAGAGGCACAGCTCCGATAGCGGCGTTTGGAGGATGGCTTTGTTAGCACGGTGCAGATCCAAGTTGTGGCGACGCGAATCTGGCTACGGTGGCACGGATCCGACTACGATGGCGCGGATCTGATAGCAGCGGCACGGATCTGGCAACGGCGACACAAATCTGGCAGTGGTAGATGGTTAATCGGTGGGGAAAATTAATCGGGTTGACCGCTGATTAATCGGTTTGACCAACCGATAAATCACCCTCCGAGTAATGACCTAATTAGGGGGTAAATTAAATGCAGATGTACTGATCACCATTTAATCAGCCGATTTTTTCATCACTGTGATTTTCGCCTCTCGAAATGCTTCAACACTAGCTCTGCCTTGCAGACCTCAAATAGGTAATGAGGTCCGGATGCTAAGCCTAGGAACTTTTATCTAAATGCCTAGCCACAATCTAGGAGTTGGTTTTTACAAGCACGTGCCTTTCTAAGGCCTAACAACACGCCTTCATACTCGGCCACATTATTTGTGGCTTTAAAATTTAATCTAATAGAATACAAGACCTTCTGGCTAGAGAGAGAAATTATTACAAATACCACACCTGCACCGATGACTTGAAAGACTTCGTTAGAATAGAGTCCAAATTCCTTCGCCCGGTACCTCCGGGGACCAAAAGTTAGGAGGGGTCCATTCTGCGATGAAATCCACAATTACTTTGGACTTAATCGTTGTGCATGCAGTAAAATCTATACCAAAGGGGGCAAACTCAAACTCCCACTTCCCTATCCTTTTGGTTAGATCCTTGTTTTGGAGCACATATCTGAGGGGTATGATGTCGACACAATAATATTGTGCAGTGTTCTAAAAATCGGATCTAGGCGGGCGCCTAGGCGGGAAAAGGCGCTAGGCGGCGCTCCATCGCCGCGCGGAGGGCTTGGTCAGCCGGCTGGGCGGAAAGGGCGCCTAGGCGGGTCAACCGCGGCCAAGGCGGTTGACCGCGGGGCTAGGCGCCCTGGGCGGCGACGACGCAAATCGTGGCCTGCTTCTAGGGGTGTGTCCCATAGTGCGCCCCGAGTCGTTGGGTGCTGCCGCCGCCGTTCGCCGAACGCCACTGGAGCCATTGGGCGCTACCGCCGCTACGCCGCCGTCCGCTAAACACTGCTGGCTGCCAGATCCCGCTCTTTACCGCCGGTGGCTGTGCTGAGTAGAGTCGGAGAAGAGAGGGGGAAAGGCAGGTGCCGCCAAAGGGAAGACAGGGAGAGAGGAACTGTGGAGGAGAAGCTGACCTCACTGTGAAGAAATGGAGTATTGGAGTAATGGAGTTGTTGTTACCTGGGAGCCCGGGGAAAGCATGGGATGGAGTCTTGAATGCATGCTGGGAAACAGAGTCTTGACTCTTGAATGCATGGGAGAATGCAGAACGCATTAAACCAGCGTAGGAAACAGAAAAATAGTTTGGGAAAACGCATGGGAAACAGAAAAATGCTTCGAGGAACGTATTCACATTGGAAAATAGCCTGGGAAGTGAATGCATCACTATGGAAATACACAGGAAATAGAGGTAAAAGGACTGTAGTGAAAATATGCATGGGAAACAGGCAGATCTAGGCGCTGCCTAGGCGCCGCCTAGGCGCCCCTAGGCGCTAGGCACCAGGTCGCTGCCCGACTAGCACCTGGCGCCTTTGTGAACACTGATTGTGCATGAGAAAATAATGTGTCAACTTCCTCAAAGCCATGACAAGGGAATACACAATTTTTTCGAGCTCAATATATCTTGTTTTTGCCTGGGAGAGAGCCTCGGACAAAAAATAAATTGGCCTTTGAACCAACTTCCCTTCAAAGTCCGTGTTATGTGCAGATTAGTTAGAGATAAGATTGAATTAGTCGGATTAAGATAAGATTAATTATTTTTGTTTTAAAGATAGAGATAAGGATAGTAGATTAGATTGTATTAGGATTATAAATACCCCATAAGGATCATGGAATAAATCAAGTAGAAGGAATTAATTAATTCCTCCTCTGCTCCTACCAATTTGGTATCAGAGCAGCCAAGTTTCGAGGATCCTGTTAGACAATCATATTCTAGATAGGACTGGACTCTTCTAGATGGTGCTGGAACCTGCCCAGCTGGTAGTTTTCTGTTTCTATACAACTGGACACTGTTTTCTGTTACAGCTAGACATTCTGTTATAGCTTAATTCCCCTCTATAAATGTAACCCTTGTATCCCCTTTTGCATTATCAATAAACACAGAATCATTCTCTTACATGGTATCAGTAGTTTAGGTTCTTCCGCTGCTAAGCGCACCATTCCTGGTGTTGCTGCTCCATGGCAACAGACGCCACCACCGATCCCGGCGCTACTGTTGTCGATGGTTCTCCACCCAACTCCCCTGCTACTGCTCTAGCGCGTCTCCAGCAAGCTGAGCATGACGCTGCTCTTGCTCAGCAGGACCGAGATGCTGCTGAAGCGCGTCTCCAGGCTGCCCTTGCCCATGCTGCTCATGCACGCTCGGCGATCGCGCCCTCTTCGGCTGCTGCTGCTACCACCACTTCCGCTGAAGATCCTCCTCTGATTTCTGCTCTTCTCCATCACGAGGCCGCTGCGTTGCTCAATCTGCATGCCCAGGCAGTTGCAGTTCATAATATTCGCACCCTCGTGCCACTTGTCCTTGACATCAATTATGTTTTCTTTGCTCGATGGCGTGAGTCTCTTCTCCTCACTGTCGGCAAGTTCTCCCTGCAGGACCATCTTCTCTCCGATACAACCATGCCTCATTCTCCAGATTGGGTTCGCATGGATTGTGTTGTGAGGACTTGGCTCCTTGGCAGCATCTCGGATGATCTCGCCGATGCCATTTCTGACTGCAACGCTACTGCTAAAGCCACTTGGCTCGCAATAGAGTCGCAGTTCCTTGGCAATCGCACTACTCGCGCTCTCTTCGCCGACCAGGAGTTCCACTCCTTTTCTCAGGGTGACCTCTCGGTCTCTGAGTACTGTCTGCGCTACAAACGGATGGCAGAGGACCTCCGTGACCTCAGCGAGCCCATTTCCGACCGCACCCTCGTCCTCAACATCATCCGTGGCCTCAATGAACGGTTTACTGCCCTCGGTCTTCATCTTCGCCGTAGCACTCCCCTTCCCAGCTTTCTCCAAGTCCGGGATGATCTACAGCTCGAAGAACTGACCATGGCTAAGACCACTGCTCCTGCTGTGGCGCTCGCTGCAGCCACCGGAGGACCGGCTACCACACCTTCCGCTCCACCACCAAAGCCTCCTCAATCGGCGCCTGCTGGATCTGGCAAACGGGGCCGCCGTGGTGGCAAGCGCGGCGGCGGCGGTGGAAACGGGGGCGGGAACCCTAGCGGCGGCGGCGGTCCTGCTGGGGGCGCAGGAGGCTTCGGGGGAGGCGCAGGAGGCTTCGGGGGAGGAGGCCAGGGTTCCCCTGGACCTTTTTCTCCTGCTGGATCTGCCAGCCCAAGACCAGTCGCCTCCTGGCCCAGTATGTTTAACCCATGGACTGGGTCCATTCAGATGTGGCCTGGGCCACGGGGTCCTTCGGCTGGGCTAACTGGGCCACCTCAAGCCTTCTTTGCTCGACCAAACAATACTTGGGTTGGTTAGTGGGCTGGACCGTGGAATATTCCACCCAGTACTGTTTCTAGGCCTCCTCCTACTGCTGGGCCGCATTCTGGTTGGGATCAGAATGTACTTGCCTCAAATTTTCAGACCATGTCTCTTCACCAGCCTTCACAATCAGAATGGTATTTTGATACCGGTGCCACTCACAACATGACTTCTGATGCTGGTATACTTCATTCCACATCTTCCTCCCCTTTTCCTTCGCATATTATTGTCGGGAACGGACATTTACTGCTCGTCACTTCTACTGGCGCCACTCACTTGCCTCATAATCTTCATCTTAATAATGTTCTTGTTTCTCCGAACCTTATTAAGAATCTTATTTCAGTGCGTCAGTTTACTTCCGACAATAATTGTTCTGTGGAATTTGACCCTTTTGGCTGCTCTGTGAAGGCTCTTCCATCTCGTAGAGAGATCGTCAGGTGTGACAGCTCCGGACCTCTTTACCGATTGCAGCTCTCCGCCTCCACCTTCCATGCAGCTACTTCCTCCTCCACTTGGCACCAGCGTCTTGGTCATCCCGGATCTGAAGTTCTTGCAAAGTTGTCTCATTCTGTTGGTCTTTCTTGTCGTAGAGATTCAAATACTATTTGTCATGTTTGTCAACTGAGTCATCATACTCAGTTACCTTTTCATTCCTCCTCATCCCGAGCGAGTCATAATTTCCAATTAATACATTGTGATCTTTGGACTTCTCCTGTTACTAGTGTTTCAGGACACAAGTATTATTTGGTTATTCTTGATGATTGCTCACACTACCTTTGGACATTTCCACTTCGCCAGAAGTCGGAAACTTTCTCCACTTTGTCTCATTTCTTTGCCCATGTTCGCACTCAATTCGGAGTCACAATACAGGGGATACAGTGTGATAATGGTCGTGAGTTTGATAACTCCACTACTCGATCATTTTTTCTGTCACATGGCGTACATCTTCGTATGTCATGCCCCTATACTTCTCCTCAGAACGGTAAAGTTGAACGCATTATTCGCACTATTAATAATGTCGTTCGCTCCCTACTGTTTCAGGCTAGTATTCCTCCCACCTTCTGGGCAACAGCTTTGGGTACTACTACCTATCTTCTCAACATTCTTCCCACCAAAACTCTGAATTTTTCCACCCCTCATCTTTATTTGGGACACCCCTCATCTTTATTTGGGACACTGCCTTCCTACACACATCTCCGTGTGTTTGGTTGCAAGTGTTACCCAAATCTTTCTGCTACTGCTACACACAAACTAGCTCCTCGTTCTACTTTGTGTGTTTTCCTTGGCTACTCCCTTCATCATAAAGGATATCTTTGTCTTGCCCGTCCTTCCAATCAAATCATCATATCTCGCCACGTGGTCTTTGATGAGTCCTCGTTCCCTTTCTCCAAGGATTCATCTCCTCCCACTCCGGCGGATTTTGATTTTTTGGATACTGCACCTGACCCCGTGATGGTTCCTTTTGCACCATCACATTTTTTTGCAGGACCTCCAGCCGTGCCATCTGATCCCGCTGAGCCGACCACACTCCCACATACGGCTTTTGATGGTTCCTCTACTCCGACCGCACTGCCACATGCAGCTCCTGATGGATCGGCCACCCCTTCACGTACAGCAACATTTGGGCCCTTGCCTGCTGATCGTCGCTTTGGAGTTGTTTACACTCGGCGACCTGTCTCAGTGGCAGTTCGATCTCCTGGAGAGTTGATGCCGACAGTGGTTCGTGATATTCCTGCTGGTGCTGTTCCCATTCCTCCCGTGGTCAATCAACATGCTATGACTACCAGAGGGAAGGAAGGATTTTGTCAGCCAGTGTTACTCACTACATCACCACTGTCTCCAATCCCAAGGACTTATCGAGCTGCTCTTACAGACCCAAACTGGCGTACTGCTATGGAGGCCGAGTATTCAGCCTTACTTGCCAATCACACTTGGGATCTTCTCCCTCGACCGACACACTCCAATGTTGTCACAGGCAAATGGGTTTTCAAACATAAGTTCAAAGCTGATGGGTCCTTTGAGAGGTACAAAGCCCGCTGGGTTCTTCGTGGTTTTTCACAGCGGCCTGGAGTGGATTTTTCCGAGACATTCAGTCCTGTTGTCAAGCCAGCAACTGTTAGGACTGTTCTATCTCTAGCACTTTCACGCTCATGGCCCATTCATCAGCTGGATGTTGATAATGCTTTTCTTCATGGAACATTATCTGAGACCGTTTACTGTGTTCAGCCTTCAGGATTTGAAGATTCTTCTCATCCTGATTATGTGTGTCGGCTCAATAGATCACTTTATGGTCTTAAGCAGGCACCTCGAGCTTGGCATAGTCGTTTTGCCTCTCATCTATGCACCGCGAGTCCGACAAGGCCACTTGGCACAGTCCCAACGACGGCAATAACATGAGCTCGGCATAGATCTAGGTGGCAGCTGCATAGATCAAGGAGTGACAAGTGGAGGCACAAGCAGAGGAGAGGATTGCACTGATTATATAATGCCGATTAATCAATATGGGGTCGATTAATCGGCCACCTGATTAATACTCCGATTATGGGATAAATTAAATGTAGTGTTATCGATCAATAGTTAATCGATCGATTAATCGACTAATTGACCAATTTTTTCATCACTGTTCCTAAAAGGTGTTTGGCTTGGCAAACCAATGGGAAATCTAGCCACTCAAATGGAGATGAAACCTACAATTTGCTTGGGATCTAAAGGCTTTGAAAAAGAAGAAATAGACAATATCAAACTTTCATCGAAATTACAATTGGAAAGCATAATACTTATTTGTCTAAATGGAATGCATCTAACTATATTGATCAAATTCAACACCAAATGAGCTTTGTAAAAACCTACAATCTACACACCACATGAAATTTGTATGAGAAATTTGTATATGACCTACAAAGGGTGAGTCATAACTGATGGGAATAAAATGTGGCCAAGATGCCATTCCAAGTCATCATTTTGGTCATCAAAATCCAGTTACATGATAAACAATTTTGTAATTACTAGACATATATCATTAATAAAAAAGGGTCTATTAAAGGTTAAGGCTAGAAAACATACCGTTTGGTCATATGCATCAATTCCTTCAGTATCCAACAATACAAGGTTGTACTCAGTTCCATCAAGACCAGTTCTCTTCAAAGGTGCACTCCACATCCAAAGTCCCTTAGTACAAGGACGATGTGTTGGTGCAACTTGAAAACCACTGCTTCGGCCCAGAAGCTACATCAATAGGTTATAGGTCACAATTTATCATCTAATGGTGATATGGAGAAGAGAACTATAAAAGACATGCTGAAAAGGAATGTCATTTATAACTGGATAACCTAGTTTGATATTAAGCTCCCAGATAGCTAAACACTCACCAATTCAATCAATACAGTACACCATTTCTATTAGAGGCAGATAGAAAAACAACACACCAATTTTACAGTTGAAATATAAGATACCACTCTGATGCCAGGCAGAAAGTACAAATTTACAAGATAAGCAACCAGGGGTCTAAAAAAAGTTATGAGAAACCAAACTTAGGAGCTATTTTTCTTTAAGTCCTCACGAGAAACCCACATCTTCTACTGCACACAACAAGATTCACCCTTTAACAGTTGCCCGACACACGGACCAAACCAACCGTATTGGCTAAACTAATGGTGTCCCAACCCCGAAATGCTGCATGACTAACATCATGAACACTGAGCAGTGCACCGTACCAACCAAATCGAAAGGCTCCAACTCCACCAGCCAACAAACCCTAGAAGCAGACGTTCATCAAAATGACAACTCAGAATGGTAAAAAATTCCCCCTCAGTCATCAAACTATTCTCGAGGTTACACGGCTGACCAAACAACAGAAAGAGCACCAAAACCCTAGCCGCCTTTTCTCGATTGCCAGACCAAACGAGGTCCCTCAAATCTACAGACTATACGGGGGCAAGAGCGCGCGTACCTGGTTAAGCACGAAGCTCTTGCCCTGACGGGCCCGGCCACAGACCGAGACGACACCTACGGGGCCCTTCACGAGCTGCAGCGCCGCCACCGCCTCGGGGTCCATCACGAACTTCCCCTTCTCGTCGCAGTACACCAGCCGCAGCGGCCGTCCAGGGCCCCCGCCGCCGTTCCTGACGGAGGCCTCGGCGGGGGCGTCTCCCGCGTCACCGGCGCTGGGGCTCCCGCCGCCTCCGCTGCGGAGGCCGAGCATCTGTAACATCGCGACTGCAGCAAGGGTCTCGCCGCTCGCGTCGCTGGTTTCAAAATGCCAAAATGGGAAGAGGGATTCTTCGAGGGTTAGCCTCACGGTTGAGTTGGGTTGGAGTCGGTTCCTGCCGCGCTGGAAGCGACGCGCCTTCGGATGCTTTCCCGGTTTACCCTTTTGAGCTGTACACGGGGCTTGGTCGGTGCGTGCACGCCAGAAAAAAGCTCAAAACAATGTATTCATGGGCCTCCATGGACTACAGATTTATGTGTTGTCTGTACTTGGGCCTTGCTATGATTCCGTGGCTTTTTTAGGCCTCGCTACAGGCCCAAATTCCGGTATATAGACCGGGAAATTGGACCTAAATCTCGGCCAATTAGACACTGTTCGGTTAGTAAAGCATTGAAAGGATTAGAGAAGACTGTAGTATAAATTTACTCCAACTCCCTTCAATCCTCTCCCCCTAAAGGAATTAACCGAGGGCCCGTTCGGTTAGGAGCGAATTGAAGGGAATTGAAAGGGATTAGAGGGGATTGTAGTATAAATCCCCTCCAATCCCTTCCAATCCCTTTCAATCCTCTTCTCTAAGGGAATTAAACGAACAGCCCCCGAACGGGCACTTAACGTGTATAGGCCGGGATTTCGGCCGAAGATAAACCAGGCTTTAGTGTTTACTCGCTTTGTTATTCCTTCATCCCTCCGTGAGTCGGTGTACAAGTTTTTTACGGTTTTCATTGTAAAATTTTCACCAGTAATTTTTTTAATAAATCATAAATAGCGATGAAATTACTATTAAATAAAAGTGAATTCAACTATATCTCATCCACGAAAAATATATTGTTTTAGTTTAATTATTTGGTATGAATAAAAAATTCCTTTATCAAATACATGCACATATATTTTTAGGAGTGATGTAGCGAGTGAACAATCTGTCGGATGGCTCATGGGCCCATGGCTGAGATATTTCTGTTCTACAAATTATGCAAGCAAAGAGTAACCTAAAAAATAATCTCAAATGTGCTCCAGAAATAGAGAAAAAGACTGGACTTGTTTAATAAAGTAGTGTCGACACCACGTTTGCTGAATTAGTTAGTATCATTAAAAGCAGTTGTCCTTTCCTGCCTCCGCATTGCTCCACGTCATCGTTTGCAAAATACCCCTCTGGTTCTCTGAAAATTAGTTGCGGGACTGGCGTTTTGGCCGGAGTGGGCGCCTCGCGTTTTTGATAAAACAACCTCTTGTTCGTCTCTAATTACGTGAAGGCTTAACACCATGCTCTACAATGAGTTGTTTTTTTTTGCGTATAAACCCTTGTTTCCTGATATTTTATATGTGAATGAGAAGACATTGTAAAATCGGAGCGCGCTCTGAAATTGAAAAACACGAAGGAGGTTTCGCAAAACGGCCTGCGCAGGGGTCCAGAGCCCCCGTGCCGCTGTGCACCTGCTCTCATTCGGCCGTCCCTATTCCCCATTGCCCGTGCCTAACCCTAGCCATTGCGTACACTTGCTAATCTCGCTCCTGCCGCTCGCCGCCGGTGCCGACGGCCTCCTGCCGCGCCGGTCGCCTTCCGCACCACCGCGGCCTCTGCCTCCGAGCCCCCTGGCCCTCTCGATGTAGGGGATAGGATCCCTGAACCCTAATCTTAGCCATGCCTCCACCGCCCACACCATCCTCTACCCATCGCCACGTCCCCCGCCACCGTTGTGAATCATCGTCGTGCGCTCACCATCGCCGTTGGTTTCCCCGACAAAGAAAAGGGGAAAAGGTTGGCCGACGACCGCGTCTCCCTCCTTGGCATCATCGCCCGCGACCGCTCCGCGCTCGACCACATGGCCGATGACGCCTGGGCGCTCGGACTCACCACCTGGGAGGACGTCGTGGCCTTCGTTGGGGACCCCTGGGAGCTCGCCACCGTAGACACCGCCTCCACTGACAAATGCCCCTCCGATGTCTCCTTGCGCGCGCGGGGGAGGGTCGTCTTCCTTCCCTGTGGCCTCGCTGCAGACTCCTCCATCACCGTCGTTGGCATGCCCATGGCCACGCACAAGGAGTAAGTGCCACAGCTTACCGGGATGAGTCAGGGGGACGACACCGTGCTCATAGATTAAAAATCAGGGGAGAGAACGGAGGAGCCGAGGCGGGGACGGAGGAAGAGGAGGCAATGATGCCGCCGACGCTAAGATTATCCCACTCTACGTCATCGTCCACCGCCTATTCTCCTCTCTTTTCCCACCGCCGATCTGCCGCAACTGCCGTCCGGCGTCACCTCCTGCCGTCCTTCTGCGCCAAACCCGCCGCAGGTCTCTCTGCCACTCCAACTTCTTGGCATTGATTACTAATTCAGGTTATAATCCAAATCCTCTTTACATTAGTAATTATTTTCCTGGCTGGATATGGATTCTCTCTTGAGACTAAACTTTTTATTCCCGACACTAGAATATATATGTCTTAGCTTGTGAAGTCCATGAGTTATCTATATATTTTAGCCAGAACTAACGCTTAATTTTTTGGCCATGCTTTACCTGTGTTGATCAACTCTATACACTCCATATTTTGTGGAGAATTTTAGTCATGTCTTACCACTACAAACTGTCCAAATGCATATGATTTTTCAGGTTGCTGGAACTTTTATATGGTCCATGCTTGTATTTGCTCCCAGAACTGGAAGGCACAATAAAACAACTCGGCAAAATGAAATTAATGCATTAAATTGCTATTACAAATATGCAGTTTTGCAAAGGCAATTCATAATTCATTAAACCAGACATCAATCCACCTGGTTTGGTATTATATTGCTAATCTTGATAATATCACAGCTCATTTCATTATTGATCATTGGGTATTTTAATTTTCTGCAAAATTCACTAGAAGCTTAACAACAAAACAAGTCTCACACAAAGAAACCAATAGGTGAGGGTCAGCAAAATAATATTGGCAGACATAATATTTTAATACTTAGAGATTTCAGAATAAAATGTTCCAGACGTAATATTTAAAGACCACTTTCTGTAATTGGTGAAATAAAATAATTAAAGATAGTGAATAAGGATGTTGGAGAATCTTTTGTCATTTTGTCATGTGGATCATCTAAATTCTTGTTTCTGATTATGTACTGCAACATTTTACTGAATGTTTCCCGTGATGTTGTTGGCATTATGACTTAAAATGTTTGTCTGTGTTAATCTTTATGTGATGGCGCCACCGATAAATTAACAACATGCCATACCATGCTTCGGACCCAAGATTTTAGCTATTATGATGTTTATGGTTTTATTAGCTCATTTATCTGTGTTGTTTTGTAAATTGGATTGAGAAGCTAAATCCATGGTTTTTTTATTTGTCTGATTTAACTTGATGTGTATTTTAATATGTTTGTCGGTCACTTATTCTTGAAGAATTTAGCCACTATTGTTCAAAGATATGATGAGTGATTGACAGGTTGGATTCATGAGTTGAGTCTGGGTATACTGGAATTGGTGTGTGTGTGTGTCTGTGTTTGTCTCATGTGTGTAGGTTGGAGTTACTCATCAACTGTCGATGGCACGGGATCAGGGTTAGACGAGGAGTCTAATGCCAGGTGGTCGAGGGTGTCAGTCGAAGTCGAGAGTGGACTCGAATGTACGCATGGAGGTCGAACAGGATGTCGCGTTGGAGATTGATCGAGACAAAGCGTCGTTCGAGTCAGCGAAAGGGAAGCCAGTGCAAGTGACAAGGCGGCTCGAGGGATCAAGAGCGGGAGAGACTTGCTGGCGGTCGAGATCGTGGACTGATGACGGGCGTCGATGATCGAGAGAGGCTTTGTCGGTTTTTGCTAAAAACCGTCGAAACATTTAATGTTTTTACTAATTCAATAAATTTGAGTCATGTATTAGTTTAAAAATTTTAGTGTCTTAGTGTGTACTTTTTAGAGTATTTTTGGAATATATATATTCTGAAAATATTCTAAATAGAGGTCTTTCGTAAAAAGGTATTTTCAGTTTTGTAAAATATTCTGAGTTATTCTGATGGTTGTATGATCTGGTACAGTAAAAGCATATAGTGTTCAGTACTGACTCTCTGATTTCAAATCTGAGTTGATGTTAAAGAGAGTCCCTGAACCTTTGTTTAAATCTGAATTTGTATATTCAAGCTGTGTGACTTTTCAGAAACCAGAATGCTTGTTAAGCTCTGAATGAATTTGTTGTGCATGATCAGTTTTCTGTATTGTATGAGATAGAACAAATGTCTATGCAGCTCTATGATTTGAATCTCTAAGTCTGTTTGAATCAAAGCCGTTTGAGAATATTTTAATCTGTTCATGTTCAGTTTTGCTGCATAAAGGACATTTTCAAATTGAATCATTCTCATCAAACGTGTTGAATTACAGTTTTGTTCAGTAGTGAATTTAATCTGTTTATGAAGTACTTGAGTTGCATTTTGAAGAAGAATATTCAAACTGAATCTGATTTCCTGGTTATTGTCGGATGAAGAATAGTGTTATCAATTAGAGTAATCTTTCAAAGAAACCTGATTTTGTATGTGCTGTTTTGTGAATTTTCAGTTCTAGAATTACTGTCAAAGTCTGAATATGGATGTGCTGAACTGAAATGAGTTTGAAGTTGAAACTTGCAAATTGAACTAAAATTGACTTATGCACGTTATTGAAGTTACCATTATTATTCACTGTCCAAAAATTTCAAAAGTGATTGAATCTCATTTGTGATTGAATTGAAGCAATATAAGTTACTTCTTAAACATAAATTTTGATCTCTAGAGTAAATGTTTCGATAAGTGTTGTTCTAGAATCTCGAAACAAAGCTGTTTTTGGGAAATTGAATATGATTGAGCTTTAAATTGTGCTGTTTGGTTTGAAACATGAATTTGAATCCTTAGAGGTGCGTTGGGTGATTTGCTTAGGCCATCACATTCGAAAGAAAGTGTCAAGACGCATATTCACCCCCCTCTAGTCGCCATTCTGATCCCACAAGAGCCATTAATTTTGAGCCGTTACCCCTCAAGTAGCCGTTAGACTTCCTTGAAAAAGTATCAGATATAATTTTAACTACGAGTTCACACCTTTTTTACCTTCTGGTCCCACCTGTCAATGGCGGAAGTTGAAACTGCAGTGTAAACGCGTACTCGAAGCATAGCAATTGAAGGTGAAGGGGCTATAAAAAGGGGAATCGAGCCACAATAGAAATCTTTGTAGAGATTTTAGTTCTAAACTTTCGCACTTCAACCTTCAAACTTTCCCCAACTTCCCTGAGTGATTAGCCCGATGGCGAGGACCAGCGCGACAGTTCCGATAGTGGCGAGAGCCCTGGCGCAGAGGCAGGCTTGGGTAGCATCAGTAGTGGCAGCAATGACGGGAGCCCTAGGGGGTTCTTGGCCCAAAAACCCGCGAGAGCTGCGCCCGCCATCCAAGAAACCATTGAAGCAAAGCTTCCTTCTCGGGCAGTCGACGATCATGGCGGAATCCATCGAGGAGGCAGTGGATGGGAAATTGGGCCCAGGAATGAGAACTCGGGTCCCCGGAACGGAAGTGACCCCGGCGCCACGGAGCGGAGAGGTGGTGGTCTTCGAGGCCTTCTTCGAAGCTGGGCTGGGCTTCCTGCAATCAACTTCTTGGCAGAGGTACTAGAAATGTTTCACATTACCTTGCCACAACTATCTCCCAACGCCATCGCTAGACTGGCTATCTTTGAATGGGCCCTTCGGGCAAAAGGGTGCGAAGGGAGATCAGAGATCTTCGCCGCCACTCACGAAGCCTCCTGCCAGCCAAAGCCGCAAGACGGACCCAGAGACACTAAGGTGCTGGTAGGCTTCAGAAGTGTTAACTTTCAGCTTCGGAAAGAGTACTTGCAGAGTTTTCCAGCGAAGGCAATCAACGATCGGTGGTACACCAACTGGATACTCTGGTGGTTCTACGCTGAAGTTGGAGAAGATTCCAGCTTTGCGGGGCCCCTACAAGAAATTTGGTACCGGAAGGAAGCCGAAGTCACTCCGGACCCAAGCTTGCTTTCAACGTGGCTTGGGCTGCTTTCTTTGGTGGCCAGCTGCATGAGTATGCGGGACCTGGCTGAGGAATTCATCGCCCTCCGGATCCCTCCTCTCAGAGCTGAGTGGCCAATAACATTCCAGAATGCTTCGGAGGGAGAGCTTCGAAGCCTGGGTAAGTCTTCGTACTTTCTGCATTAACAATGATTAGAAAACAGATAACATACTTAATAGAATGCTACCTTTTTTAGCGGCTCCTTTAGCGCTAGCTCCGGAGCAAATTGCTAGAGCTACAGAATGGGTGCTCGGAGCCCCTACTGTAGTAGAGAAGCAACGGAGGGTGGAGCTGGTTGGGAGCTAGGAACGCTCCAACCGAGTGTGGAGTTCTCTTGGAATGGAGCCTCCTCCCTTGCCGGACTTTGACTCGACGGGAGCGGTCTCCCGAAAAAGAAAGGTTACTGCCGAGACCTCCAAGAAGTCCGCTAAGACTCCCATCAAGAAAGGGAAAAAGATAGCGAAGCTCCCCCACCTGTGTCTTCACCATCTTCTCTTGGTATTCGAAGTTTCTCTTCGGAGGAGTCAGAAGAGAAGGAATCGAACGTCCAGATGGGAATAGAGCTCGAAAATTACCTGTTGTAGGATGATGAGGGTGAGTCTCAGGATGCAGCTGGAGACTCCCTCCGGGAGGTTGTGGAAGCTGACGTGGTAGCCCCCTCCAAACCTATCGTGGTTGACTTAGAGCCAGAGTTAGGAAATCCTAACTCGCTCGTGATCGGAGTGGTAGCAACAGAAGTCAGGGCTTCGACTTCAGCTACTCCGGCACAGACTTCGGGGGATGACCTCGAAGAATACCTCTAGATGTATGAGTTTCTGGGGGACCCCGAAATTCTCCCTCAAGGTGTGGACGGAGGTATACCTTGGAACTTTTCCTTTGAAATTCCTAAAATGATTTCACTGTATAACAAATATTTAACGAATACCTCAAATTTTGTAGATGCGTCAAGGAGCAGCGTGGCTCCAACCACTGGTGGAGCTTCGGCTTCACTCGTAGTTGAGGCTTCGGTCGAGGTAGTGGCTCCGATGACCGAAGTCGTTTCAGGTGAAGTGACTCCACCTGAGGGAGCGACGATCGAAGGTGGGTCCACTCCGTCCGAAGAAGTAGCTCCGGTTTTTGTACTGGGGAGAGGTAAGGGCAAGACAGGTCTTGGCCCTCTCCCTTCTTTGACGATGACGCCTTACTCCAACAACCCTTCAGCGAGTGCTTCGGAAGAAGACCCCACTGAAGATGATCGACGGGCCCTGTCTTGGCTTCCTCTACTGACTCCGTTCCTGGAGCAGCGGACAGGGCTCTAAACTCTTTTGGAACCTTTGGCAAATAAGTGCCAAGAAGTCAGGAGCTCCGAACTAGTTTCTATCTTGAGTGAAGCTAGTGGATTGGAGCTCAACTTGGCCCTCGAAAGGGCTTCCCTTCATGTATGTAACATACAACAAATATATTTAGTTAATAAAAATTGCCTTGTACTCACTTTGCTTTTTTTGCAGCAATTTGTCCTGGCTAGAGCGGCAGCGACTTCCAACGAGCTCTAAACCAATCGGCTCAAGAGGAAGGTTACAACCCTCCAGAATGTCCTCAAAGGCTCCGAAGATAAGACTTTACAATTGGAGGAGGAGCTCCTTGAAGAGCGGAGGGCGAGGGCCATTGTGGACGAAGCACTCCGGTCCGAACAGCAAACCTGCGCTACACTCAAGACTTCGATAGAAGAAATCCAAGCTGAGCGCGTAGTGCTAAGGGATGAGGTTGAGAGGCTTTGGCGAGCAGAGTTAGACTCTAGCACACATCTTGTAGAGCTTCAAGATTCAATCAAACAAGCGCCGACTCAGAAGAATTCTTTGCTATCAAGGATACCTGAAGTTTCTGCTTTTGCTTGTGAGTTGACGGATGCTGAGACGAAGCATATCACAATTGCTGATCAGACTATGGATACCCTATGGGGTGTCCTGGAATATTTTGGCATGATGTGCCCTTCGTCTTCAGCTGCGGCAAGCGAGCCCCTCGAATGGAAGCTGAAGATGATCCAGGCGGCGACAAAGATGATGAAGGGCTCCGGGACTCGCTATGGAGATATCTCCGGGCAAGTAGCCGGGATCAGAGTCCTTCGACACCTCGAAGCCATCGAGATTTCTGTTGCTGCAGTGGGGGGTTCGACGCCTACAGGCTTCGTCGACGAAGACTTGTTTTGTCCTTCCTTGGATGTGGCTTTTGCTTGGGAAGCCTTCCAGGTGACCTGGAAAACAGATCACAAAGCTGCAACCAAGACTTGGATCGATGAGGCTCACTGGCAGAAGCAAGCTCAAATGAAGCCTCCAGCTCAAATGAAGCATGTACAAGAAGTCTTGTAAAGCCCTTTATCTTAATGAATGAAAAGTTTATAAACGAGAAGTCTTTGTTTGGATGTTTATTTTTAGGTTTTGTTATGTACTTCGGAGCCTGACTTCAAAGTATTGGAGCCTAACGAAGGGCTTCGCCAGCAGTGGGCTATCCTCGAGAGCTTAAGGCCTTACCGGCATTCGTGCTTTTCTGTTCCTCGAGGGGAGCAAGGGGAAATAACACCTGATATTCAAAGTGAAGTCCTAACTTATATTAAAGAAGAGGATAAGGAAGTAGCATCTTCGTCCTCAAAGTATGTAGATTGGTCTGACTCAGAGTACCAAGTCGAAGACCCAATGGAGGCTAGCTCCGAAAAACTTCTGTTCTGGACTGAACTTCAAGAAGAGCAGAAAAAGCTACAAGCTTCGAAGAATAATGACACTCGGACTAAGAGGAAAGTTTTGAGAACTCCGGGCTCCGAAGACCGAAACAGTCCTAGAAGTAGCTCTAGAGGTCGGAGGGGTCTCCACTTTTATTTAGGCTTAGACCAGAATTTCTCTTAATGTAATGTAATATGATTATCCAATTAATATAATCTGTTTCAGAAGCATCACTTGACTGTTCCTCATTCCCCTTCCCCTCTTTGTGGGTGGGGGACCATACGCATTGCGATAGGGTCCGTCGGACACAATGATTGATATAACAACCTAATGCTTCGCATAACACTTGGTAATCATATTTCACTCTGAGAAACCAAGGGTTGGTTTCAGAGTCTGTGATGAGTGATTGACTGTGTTTAACCTCTGATTCGAAGGGGTCCCTCCGAAGGGGTTCGGAGGTTGCTTCACCGAAGGGTTTGGTGGCTTTGGTTGCTGCCGATGACTGGGTTGTACCGAAGGTCTCGGCACTTTGGGCGGTACACCGGAGTGTGTGCCGAAGGTTGCTAACCCGGAGAGGTCTCCGGAGTACTGGATACACTTGTCTATTTGTCTGTGATGCGCAGGGGACTTCGGAGGCGACAGACGGTTCGTAGCAGGTGAACCTGGGTCAAGCGGGAGGCTTGATGCCAGTGGAGCGGGGAGCTCCGTCACGAAGTGTAACACCCCAAATTTCCAAAACAATAAAAATATTATTTAATTCAATTTCCTGGATTTTATATTTCTGAAAATACTTTTAATACCCTTTTATACCCTTTTAACTACAACATAGAGTTAATGACCAAACCAGGGGCTGAAAATTTTAGTATAAACTCTCAAGGACAAAATATATTTTGAGAAATTTTACAAAATTTTATCCACTATGGAAATGCTCCAAAATATTTAATCCATTTTCTCCAATTATTTTAAATCTGAAAACCTTAGGAACAATTATGGGCTCCCCCCTCCCTTCTCTCTCTCCCGGCCGGCCCAGCCCGTTACCCCGCGCACCTTAGGCTGACAGCCTGACCCCACTTGTCGGCGCCGAACCCTTCCCCACGCGTGCGCACCCGACACCACGGCCCCACCCGTCAGCCGCTCCCCTCACTCGTTCGCGCTCACTGGCAGGTGGCCCCCACCTGTCGGACCCGTCTTCCCCACGAGATCCGCCCCCAAATCCCCCCTCGCCGGCCGAAACCCTAGCTCCACCTCGGATTCGCTCTCGCCGGCCCCCTCACCTTAATTACTCGACGGTATTGAATTCACCGCGTTCCCCCGACCGTTTCCCCCCGTTAACCCTCGCCATTAAACCACGGGATCAGCGCTCGCGTGCATGGCCGAGGCTCACCGGCGCCATTGAAGACCTCTCCTCCCCTTTCCTTGTGTTCGTCGCCCGTTATCCCTCGCCGACGACCCTATTTAAACCCCTCACCCCCGCCGCGCTCGGTTCACGCGTCCAATTGCACTCAGGCCAAACAGAGCGCCCTCCATTCGGTTTTTAGCGCAACACCGCCGCCCGACCTCCAGCCTTCGATCGCCGTCGCCGGAGTCCCCCTCCGCCCTCGCTAACCGCACCGCTACGACCGCACGGACCTCCCCAACACCGGCCACCACTCCGTCGTCGACGAACCTCGCCGGATCGCCGTCGCCACCAAGGAACCGAACACCTTCGCCGCCCCCGCTCGTCACCGGCCTCGCTCCGTCGACCGCTCGCCGCCGCAAGGGTACCCTCGTGATCCCCGTAGCCCCCTCTTTCCATTTTAGGCCTTAGACCCGACCGCCGTCGTCCGCCGTGGCCGCTGGCCCGCTCGCCGTCGCCGGAGAAACGACCGGCACGGGTCGAGTACCCGTGCCGTGTCAGATCCGGTCCTGGCCGTGCGATCTGGATCTAACAGTACCGACTAAATCCCATGTGCGATTTAATCTGCGCCGTCGGATCTGAGCGAAGGGGTATGTTTTAATCTCGCGCGTCCGTTAGATTTAAAAACCCACGTTTAATCTGGAGCGTCCATCGCGTACCGGTTCAAACGTTTTAATCTCAGCCGTCCACGTCATTTTATCTCCCCCGCCTCGCCCGTGACCGCCCAATCGCGATCCAACGGCGGATCTTGATCCGGCGCACGCGCACAGTGCGCGGGTTCACCGTGAGCCTGGCTCACCGTGGACCCGAGAGGATTTAAATTTGAAAATAAATTCCAGAAAAGGTTTAAAACTTGTAAAATTCATATCTGGCGCATTTGAACTCGAAAAATTGCCATTCCAATTTCAGACAATTCATAATATTATTCTCTACATGATTATGCAATAAAAACAGTAGGTTTACTTTAGACATTTCATGTTTATTCAAATGAATATTCAAATGCCTTTAGGGTTAAAATACAAATTCAAATATTTAAACTTCAGAAAAATTTATAATTATTCTTTTCTGTCCATGTACTGAAAACCATTAAACTAACATGAACTTCCCATTTAAAAATTTATTAGGAAACTTAATATGACAATAATCACATTTAAACACCCCTTCTAAAAAAGGACAACTTTTAATTCCTTTAAAATTAATTATGAAATAAATCTCAGAACCTTAACAATTGAATTTATTTTATTTTATTTTTAATCAAACAACTTTAACCTATGCGCTTATCATGTAATGTTATATTGTTTGATTGAATATTGTGTTCATTTTATTTTACCTTATTATATCGAAAAGACTACGACGCCACCGAGGAGCCGGAATACTTCTCGGAAGTCCCTCCCTCGCCTTTCGCTGAACAAGGCAAGTCACCAAACCAATCTTTTGAGCATATTGAACCCATGTTTGATTAAACTATCGCTAAAACACATATGTTATACATGCATTAGTCAAATGAACCCTTACAATATATTATTTAGGATCCCCCGACCTTGATGTGCAACCCAAGCCATGCTCTCTAGCCTAAACTCCTTGTCACCATATGATAAATGTTATTAGCTAGTGTCCAATGTATCGACACGATCGCTATAGGATAAAAATGAGTCGTAGTACATGGTTCTACTATATGATCCCCATTGTTTCTTATCTATGGAATTCTATCAGTGTTGGAGTTGTGGTTATGAGTGAATGCATGGTGGGTTCCGGGTGCAAGCTAGGGCATTGGTCGGTAGCACCCGGGGCACTATAAGGACCGGTCTGAGGGATCCGTTGCAATACACTTTCGTACTAACCACAAGTCTAGTGGGTAAGTCCTAACTAAGGTATGGATTGCTCCAAACCGAGGCCACCATTTGGATATGGGTCAAGCAGCACCTGCGGGTGGCTTGTACCAATGTGGCGCAAAAGGGGGTGCGACGTTAGCCGGGATGCGGCCCGGCGCGCTGGCGAAACCTAGAGCGGGTGGTTATCGCTTGGAGCATTTCATGCCGAGGTTTTGGCACGAGTTCCCGTGGTATGGGTCATCTCGTTTGGGATGAGTTCGTGCCTTGTGGGTACAGTAGTACATCTCTGATCAGAGTCTTAAATCTTTTCGAAAAGCCGAGCCCACGGTCAAGGGCGGGTTGCGTGACATCCCCCAGTTAGATTACTTAAATATGGATGTGCATGTTGGTTGACATGTAAGGACTATGGTGCGAGGAGGTAAAATGTACTCCTCGAGTTAGATGATGTTAATATTGCTCATGTTTACTTTCTCGCATGATTAAAATTGACTACACTAATTGCAATAACTGAAAAATGTACTTTTCCGCAATGTTAGCCATTACTCTTCTTTGTTTATTATCCCGCATTATTACTTGCATTTGCGGTGGCTTGTTGAATACTTTTTTGTACTCATACCCGTTGGACCCCACAGAGGATGCTTACTATGAAGACAGTCTGGAGTAGCGACCCAGTCGAGAAAAAAGATCCTGAAGGAGATGTTCGTCATGCAGATTTTTAATTATCTTTACTGTGTTTTTACTAAAACTTTGATGTAATAAATATGGTCTGCGTACCATGGATATTGTCGTATGTACGTTGTCGCATGATGAACCTCTTGTATTATTGTTTTTCTATGGAAATTCAATAATGTCTCGATCTGTTAAATCGGGGCGCTACAAGATGGTATCAGAGCCGACTTGACTGTAGGAAGCCAAACAGACCCGCCTAGCCATTAGCCACAAGAAATTATTTCTCGAAAACCTACTTTATAAACTTTGTTCCTCCCCTCACTTTTATTCAACTTGCTGTTTTGTAGATGCCTGTCTACCAAGTTCACAGCTACTGCTGCCACTACGAGGGCTTCGTCCGGGAGCTCCGTATGATGCTCACCTTCCTCGGGTTCCTCTTCTAACCCGAATTCCAAGGAGTGTACCCCGACGAGTTCGCCGGGCCTTGTGACGTCTCCCTCACCGTCCACGGCTCCGGAGAACACCTGCCGCCCTACACCACCGCACTTGGAGGCCCGACTTTTGACGTCGCATGCCAACGAGTCGCCCTCCAGACCCTCATGGAACTGAGGATGATCTACGATGATCGTCTTCAGAACTCGTCCTTCCGGCTTGTGCCGAAGCGTACTCCCGGCGCCCACCGTAGCATCTACCTCGGAGTTCACTCCGTGCGTGATCCGGTCATGGCCCGGCAGTCGCGTCTTCTGCAGGCTATGGACGACCTCCATACCGAGGCGGTGCTCGACGCCGACAAACACCATGAGGCGGTTGAGTTCCTTCGTGAAGAACGAAGAACTTGATCCAACAGAACGACGAGCTGCAACGCAAGATCATGCAGTTGTAGAAGGATATTGCGGAGATGGTTCCTCTTCTTCCGAGGAAGAAGAAGCCCATCCGTGAGCCCCTCCCTCGCCCCAAGAGGATCCTGCCACGCCCCTCCCCCGCCAGACCCTCCACCAGCACCCCTGCACCGCGCCCCGGCCTCGTCTCCGACTCCATCATCGAGAACTTTCTCGAGCCCACCATCCCTCCGGAGCCGCGTACTTGTGGTTCCGAGAGCACAGAGACCGCCTCCGATGGCGAGTAGGCGTTAGGAGTCGCTATTCTAATAAAAGCATAATTTTATATGTGGTGCTACCCACGATGAGTGTGTTGTGGGTCGAATAAGAGCTTGATTGTAATAAACATTTTTACCACTTGATTTATATGCATGAACTATTCTCGTTAATTGTATTGTCATCTTTTTGCCTTATAATATCATATATTCAGAAGATGACCGACCACCAGAACACCGGCTCCAACAACGTAGAAGGAGGAAGCCGTGATGCACCCGAGGGTGTTGTACCCAACTGGGGTGCGACGGGCCCGCGTCAGTCTGGGTCGCCCTCCGCCAACCACCCCACTTTGGCGGAGATGATGGCGAATCAAAACCAGCTGATCACCGCCCTCCTCACTCAGATGCAGCACCAACAAGCTCAGTTGGACCGACTGCAGAACGGGGAACCTGCCCCTCGCGCACCAGCACCCGCACCCGCGCCACAACTCTCGGAGTTTCTGCGCGTGCGCCCGCCCATCTTCTGAAACACCACCAACCCGATGGAGGCCGGAGATTGGCTTCGCACCATCGGAAAGAAGCTTGACCTCCTCCCCTGCACCGACCGGGAGCGAGTGGCTTTCGCCACTCACCAGCTCCAAGGTCCCGCCGCTGAATGGTGGGACAACTATCGTGAGTCCCAACCAGAGGACCACGTGGTGACTTGGGCAGAGTTCACCAACGCCTTTCATGCTGCCCACGCCCCCGCCGGTGTCATCGCGGTGAAACAGCAGGAGTTCCGTGACCTGCAACAAGGCAACCGGACCGTCATGGAGTAACTCCATGAGTTCAATCGCCTCGCCCGCTACGCACCGGAGGAAGTGCGCACCGACGCCCTCCGCCAAGCCAAGTTCCTCCGGGGACTTAAGGATGAGCTGTCCATCCAGCTCGTCGCCACCGACTACGCCGACTTCCAACGGCTAGTCAACAAAGCGCTCATCCAAGAGACTGAGCAAAATAGGTTGGACCTCAAGAAGAGGAAGATGATCACCTTCAAGCATCAGCAGGCGAACTCCTAGAGGCCCCGCTTCGTCCCTCCGCCACCAGCACCCGCCTACCATCCTCGACCCGCCTACAGGCCACCTCATGCCACCGGTGGATCCAACGCCGGGCATCCTCGCCCCGCTCCACCAGCTCCGGTCGCTCAGCCGACACCAGCCGCCAAGGCCCCGATCTTGAAGGATCGCCAAGGGAGGCCAGTCGTCTGCTTCAACTGCCGCAAGGAAGGGCACTATTCGCACCAGTGTCCTCACCCCAAGCAGCCCCAAGGCGCGGCACCCAAACAGGCAGTACGTGCCTGTAGGACCGAAAGTAGCGACCAGAGGGGGGGGTGAATGAGCGCCTTAAAAATTCTTTCGAATCAATGGCCTGTTCCCAATCCCCAACGCACCTCAAAATACTATGCAGCAGAAAATAAACAGAAGGCCTAAGTCTAAAGGTTTCTAACCTACAAGCAACTGATGATAAACAGTGTAAAACTAAAGTGATGCAACTAGGCAGATGAACAATTTGTAACAGGCCTAAACTTCTCAATGAAAAGATCTAAGTATGTATAAAATGAAAAGAGAAGTTACTGTCCAAATTTGTCTCCTGTTCGGAACTTGGCGAAGCCCCCTTCGCACGTCGAGGTCTGCTTCGGAGGTTGGTGACGGAGCCTGCTTCGGAGGTCAGTTGCGAAGCATGTCGAAGAAGCCGAAGGTATTTGGTTCTAGCCTAGTTCGAAGGAGCAGGGAGCGAAGTATACTTCGGAGCGAAATGACAGAGTCGGAGCCTGCTTCGAAGTGAGCACTTCGAAGACAAAACTTCGAACACAGCTTCGAACCGAATGCTTCGAAGCAAAACCTTCGAACAGAAAGCTTCGAACACAACACACAAACGGACAACCTTCGAACAAAGAAGCGAAGCCTGTCACACGACAGAAAACCAAGTCCGAAGCCAATGCTCTACCTTCGAAAAGAGCAAGCTCCGAAAAGAGAGGCGAAGGGTGACACACTACACAGAAGTCAGTGCGAGGCCTAGCGGAGCTACAAGCTTCGAACCCAACTTCGAAACCTGTCGAAGTATGGACTTCGAACAGATAGAGCCGAAGCTCCTTCACACTATCGTTCGAAGTATGCGATACTGATGTTCAGAAAAATGCTTCGAAGCTTAGCAACACAGAACGCAAACCAAAAACCGAAGATCGAACGAAGTCTTCGAAGGCGATAGATCGAAGCCTGCCTCATGAAACTGAGGGGCTTCGAACAGAGAATGGCTTCGCTCGAAACACAGCCAAAAAGTTGACAGAGCCTGTCAGCCTCGATCAAAAAGCTGTGCAGTAGAAGGTGAAAAGCTGCACAGAACACTGTAGCTGCAGGGAAGTAGTACTACTTGCAACAGCAAGAACTAGTACTACTAGAATGAAGAACGCACCCAGCCGAAGCCTCCAAAGCCTCAAAAATCACGGGAAAAACTTGCTATGCTAATGAAATGAAGCCACTTAAAACCTTTGCAGATGCAACACACAACGAAATAGGGCATTTACTGCAACATTAAAAGCAAGGCATTAAACACAGGGGCAAACTCTCCCTGGCGGCGCAAGCAAGGAGCAAGAGAAGAGAGAGGCAAGGCAAGAGACAAAAAGTGACCCAATAGAGAGGATTTGATTTCAGCCAAAAGGGTAGTCCAAACCCTAGGGATTGGGGTCCTATTTATAGGCAGCCCAACACTAGGAATATTCTACCAGCCCCTTAGGGTTTTTACAGACTCAAAATAAAGGAAAAGACTCTACTGCCCTTAGGAATTTTTACAGACACAACTGACTGACTGTGGGCCTAGAGTTACAGATGACATATCCGGAAGCTAAGTTTTCGTAGCGACTACGGCTTCTCTTCTGGACAGTCGGATACAGAATCAACGGTTGTCAGTTTTACGCCGAAACTGACAAAGCCTCCACCAGCTTTGCACCAGGTACCCGGATTGGGCCGGCCCGACTCTGCAGCTCTCTCAGCCCGGCAATCGCTCACCGCCCGTGTACCTGAGTCAGTCCTGGTCAACAGCCCAGTGGGTCTCCCACTGCTTCTGGCCCATGCACCCGGATTGGGCCAGCCCGACTTCGCAGCCTCCTCTGCCCGACAGTCGCTCGCTGCCCGTGTACCTGAGTCACACGCGGCCCATGAAACAGCAGATCTCTTCTCTTCTTCAGTCCTCGTGACTATCGTTGACAATGACTCATCACTTCTGGAGCCATGAGGCCCACGCTATTCAGCATGGCTCCTCAATCTCCCCCTTGATGAGTGCATTGTCAACACTCCTCAATTCTCAGCTCTTCAGCACCTGCGAACAAATGTGGAAACACGAAAACAAAATACAAGAAAACAAAGAAGAAGAAAAATAAGGTAAAAGTTTAACCCTAATGACCAAAAGCCAACCAAAAGCAAGAAACGGTCATTATGGTTAACCAAAACACAAAAGCTCAAAATGAGTGTGATTTCAGAACAACAAGGATATCAACAGAGTAAGAACTCCCCCTTAAACTCTGATCCCAAATTTTCTCCCCCTTGTTGACAAGTGAACTCATCAAGCACTCAGAAGAGACACAGACTCCCCCTGAAATGCAACTCCCCCTCAAAATATGCAGTGAATGCAATTGGGGTGCAGGTGGAGTGAAGAAAGCATGCTTCTCAGATATGATTGACTGCAAATACAGTATCTAACAGGTATAGCGAAAGAAATACTGTCTAAGACAAATGGCATGATCAGTGCAAGAGATGATATCTAAAGAAAGTCATTTAGCACGCATTTTTCAGTTTTTGCAAACAAAAGCATCACCATAAGTTCCAATAAATGAGCAAGGTAAAACATGAGATGCAGAAGCTAGCTGATATCTACCAAGATAAGCATTGTCCAAAAACAAAATGCTTCAGCAAACTTGTTATCCTTTAGATGTTCAGGCTTTTTCATTTTCCTTTGTCATTTTTGCCAAGGGTTATTTGCATGTCAAACCTTATGCTAACCGACCAAGTCAAGCCTAGGCCAGAATTGAGCCATCAGAAGCTTAAGACATTGGTCTTGGAATACACTACACTGTCCTAGTTCATACCAAAGTGCTATGGTAAGCAGTCTAGAACAGTATAATGCGACAAAGCAAACCCACTTGGATCTTTTCAACTGAAGCATAAAAAGGAATGGAATTTTCATTCATTTTTGATTTTTATCATTTTTATAGCACATTTTCCATGTTAAAGCATAAAGATGTCCAAGTTGCATATCTGCATCTATGTGATGAACTGGCTACAAGGCATGTAACAGATAGCAAAAGCACTCAGCCTACACATGCTAGTTACCAGAAGCAAAGGTGATCATTTTTCAAGTTGAAAGCGTAAAAGCCATGCACATGACAGATATCAGGTATATCAAGTGAACTGAATCAAAGCATGATCATCGACATGTAATCAAAAGCATGTACCCGCTAGAATAAGTAAAGCAGTTCAATCATATAACAGAAGCATCTCTAAAGTGTGATACGTGAATATGCAAGATATGATCACACACCAAAAAGACTCAAGAAAAGAGTAAAAAGCAAAGAAAACTGACGCAAAATATCCTAAAAGGGATACACAACACCCAAATCCCCTCGTAAACGCTCAAAAGTAGATTGATCTAGGGGTTTGGTGAAAATGTCAGCCAACTGATGATGGGTATCAACATGAACAAGGTCAATGACACCTTTCTCATATTGATCCCGTAAGAAGTGAAAGCGCACATCAATATGTTTGGTTTTTGAATGAAGACACGGGTTTTTCCCTACACTAATAGCACTAGTGCTGTCGCAAAACAATGGAACCCTGGTAGGAAAGAACAACCCAAAGTCTCGTAGAGTGGAAATCATCCAAACCATCTGTGAGCAGCAGCTAGCAGCAGCTACGTACTCAGCCTCTGTGGTCGAAAGAGCAACTCCAGATTGCTTTCGAGAAGACCAAGAGACAAGAGAGGAACCAAGAAAAACACCATCCAGCAACGAGACTCAAACTTGTCCAAATGCCCTCCCTTCTTGAGCACAAAGCACTTGCAGCCAAACGCTCGCAAGTGGCTAACCTTGGGCTGTCTGCCAAACCGCAACTCATATGATGTCTTACCAAGGTAAGCTCTAAGAAAAATGCGGTTGGCCAGATAGCAAGCCGTGTTCATGGCTTCAGCCCAAAAACGCCTAGGAGTCCAGTGCTCATCGAGCATCGTCCTGGCCATCTCAACTAGCGTGCGGTTCTTTCGTTCCACAACGCCGTTCTGTGGGGGAGTGTAAGGAGAAGAAAACTGATGGTCCAGACCCTGATCACCACAGAAGCTGACGAACTAAGAGTTCTTGAACTCAGAGCCGTTGTCGGAGCGAATTGCTCGCATCCGACCATTGTTCTCATTCTTCAGCTTCAAAATCAGGTCATGGACAAATTGAAAGGTTTCATCCTTAGACTCCAAAAAGAAAACCCACGAGAAACGAGAAAAGTCATCAACAATCACTAGTGCATACCACTTCCCACCGACTGAACATACCCGAGCTGGACCTACAGTGTCCAAATGTAAAAGCTCGCCTGGATACGAAGTCATCACCTGAGTCACAGGTGAGTGAGAAGCGGCAACCATTTTACCATGACGACAGGGATGACAAACTAGATCCTTGTCCATTTTAAGCTTGGGCAATCCTCGGATGAGGTCCATAGAGCTTAACCTGACTAGCATATCAAAACTCAAATGACCTAACCTCCTATGCCACTTCCAGAGCTCAGAAGAAGATCCAGCAATTAAACAGCGAGAAGGGCCAAAAGAACTAGAGAAGTCAATTCGAAAAACTTTACCGAAGGGTAAAATCTGACAAACCAAAGACCCTCTAGAATCAACCACAGAAGAATTGCCCTTCTTAAAACGCACTTCCAAACCATCCTCAAGAAGTTGCGACACAGAAATTAAATTAAAGTTTAAATTTTTAACCAAAGCAACATTCTTTAAAGAGAAATGATCTGAAATGCTAATTGAGCCTATGCCACTTACTTTCCCTTGACCGCTGTTCCCGAACGTGATATATTCTTTGGAGCTCGGGGGAGTGAGACTGGAGAACCATCTGCGATGTCCCGTCATGTGGCGAGAGCATCCTGAGTCCATGATCCAAACATCCTCCAGTCCCCGGTCCTGCACAATCAATGTCTGTAAGTGGGAGCAAATGGTCCGGCACCAGGTTTAGCAAAAGAGCTAAACCAGTGTCGAGCCATCTGCTCAAAAGATGGAAAGCGAAAACCATCAAAAGAGTTTGGACCACAACGTGGCTCAAAGCGCGGTCCTCGGTTCTGTCTAACCCTGCGGCCACGAGGTCCAGAACCGTAGCCAACACGGTCTGGAACTCTGCCGGAACGGACACCACCAACTGGAGTACGGGCAAGAACGCCGTCTCCTCTACCACCACCTACATGACGCGGCCTGGCCTCCAGCCTCTCCCCGCGTCGAGGAACACGCAGTCTACCACCCTGCTGATAGAACTGCTCCTGATCACTACGAGCCCTCTCTGCTCTCTCAACCCGCTTCCTCCTGAAGCAAAACTCCGCAAGATGCCCGTCTCTCTGACAATACTCACAATGATAGGTAGGCTTCTTGGGATGTGGTTGAGGCTTGGGATTCTTGGGCTTGGTAGTGTTTGGTGTGGTCTTCTTGGGCTGAGAGGGTCCAGGAAGAGAGTCAAGAGAAGTGTGGAGATTTTTGGGCTTAGGAACCCAGATAGGTTTCTTGGGTGGAGCTTTAGGTGGTTCATGGATCACTCCATCCTTGGGCTGACAAGCCTGGGAAGACTCAGTGGAGTGAGTCTTGGGATACCTCTGCTCTGGAGTCATTTTACTCTACTCCACTGCCCGACTAATGGCGCTCTGAAAGTCAGCCTTGGTGTAGGTGTAACCTACCCCAAACCCATCCTGCCTCTTGAACTGCTGGATCATCATGCCAAGCTGTGGCTCTCTGGCACTGATCCAACTCAGGATAGAACGGAGGTAAAAATTCTGATTCTGAGAATCTGCTAGCTCCTCTCTCAAAGAAGCTAGAACCTCCACCTGAGACAAGCAGGTCTCACACTTACTCTCTACTTGGACAGACTTTTTGGCTTTTAGCTTAATCAACTCCATTCTAAGAGACAGGCAGTTCTCACAGACAGTGGGTGGAACTGACAATGTCTCAGGCTCTAGCCTAGTCTGGGCAAGCTCAGCTCTCAACCTCTCTAAAACACCCAAATGCTCATCGCCCTTGGATTTTAGCTCAGCTAAGGCAGCTAAATGAGATGGGCAATCAACACAGGGTGCGACGACAGTGGCTTGAGCATCTTTCAGCTCTAGCTGAGCGCTTTCAAGCTCAGTGGCCAAAGCGTCCCTCTCATCAACCCTTTCTGTGTACCTGGACTTCAGAGTCGACAGGTCACACAGAAGCACCTCACACTTCGGGCACTCACTGCTATCACCCAAGCAAGGGGAAGAAGATAGACTCTCAATTCTACCGCTGGCCACGGCAAGCTCACTCTCTAACTGGTCTATCCTTTTCTTAGCCCCCCTAAGCAGTTTCTCCCGATATTTCAACTCCTGACGATTGCTCTCAAGTAAATCAACAATTTCACGCTCATAAGATGATACCTTACTATCGTCGTCGTCGGAGTCGTCGGAGGAGCTCTTCTCTTCTCTATCCCCAAGAGCCATGGAGCAGAAGCTCTTGAGGGATCTACGGCGCTGGTGTGAGCGGCTCTTCGGCTTGTCCCCGAAAGCCATGAAGCAGAGGCCCGCCGGATCATCCTTGTCCTTCCCCTTCCTGATGGCGATCTCCTCATCGCTTGAGCTCGATGAAGAGGAAGAAGTCGTGGACTGCTTGGAGTAGCTCTTCTCCATCTCGGCGAAGAAGGCCTTGTCGCGCTTCTTGTTCTCTCGCCGGTAGTCCTTCAGGGCCTTCTTGAAGAACCGAGTCTTCGGCTTGCCCTTGTTGAAGGAGGGGCTCTCGTGCTTGCCGGAGTCGTGGAAGCTACTGCCGGTGCCCTTCTTGTATCCACTGCGCTTGGGGCAGTCGGCGATGAAGTGTCCTGGATCACCACATTCAAAGCATCCAAATTTTGTGCCGTGTCTTTTGAACATTCTTTTATCATAGACACGACGCACCCGGTTGTTAAAGAGACACAAATCATCATCTCCCAACAACTCAAGCTGGTCCTCAGTGATAGACATCAAAGAGAGCCCAGCACAGCTCACAGCAGAGGGATCAACAGAAGGTGTAGCAAGGGCCAGGGATTTTGATCCAGAACCAGTGAGATTTGATCTCAACTGGATATCTACCTCAGTGGCCTTCAGCTTGCTAAATAACTCAGAAATGGTCAAGGTATCGTAAGAAGTACTCTCAACGATAGATGATACCTTGATCTCCCAGATCTTTGGGTCCAAGGTATGAAGAACCTTCAGCGCCTGCTCGTGATCTGAGACTAACTGAGCACCCTCAGCTTTGTTGTCCCGAAGCTTGTTAATAATCGACTGAAAGCGACCAAACAAAGCCTCAACAGATTCACCCGGCTTCTGTGTGAAATTCTCATATTCACGCCGGTAGGTCTGATAGAGTCGAGCCTTGACCTGTGCTGTTCCCTCATGGTGTGCCTTGAGGGTAGCCCAGATCTCTCTCGCAGTGGAGAGATGACTCACACGCTCAAATTCAGTGGGACCTAAACCAGAAAACAAAATGTTCACAGCCTTACTGTTGCTCAGATGCTGAGCAATGATACCAGCAGTACCTTGCTCAGTAACTGGCAAAATGACAAACGTGGTGTGAACACAAATGTCCCATATGTCCGAACCCTGGCTCATGAGATAGGCTCGCATGCGAGTCTTCCAATAATTATAGCCATAGGCTTCCAAGGACGGGACCTTGCTAGGAGACGTCATAGTCACTACTGGGGTTTAGAACCGGTTAAGGTATGGAAAAACCCTAACCTTGCTCTGATACCACTTGTAGGACCGAAAGTAGCGACCAGAGGGGGGGGGGTGAATGGGCGCCTTAAAAATTCTTTCGAATCAATGGCCTGTTCCCAATCCCCAACGCACCTCAAAATACTATGCAGCAGAAAATAAACAGAAGGCCTAAGTCTAAAGGTTTCTAACCTAGAAGCAACTGATGATAAACAGTGTAAAACTAAAGTGGTGCAACTAGGCAGATGAACAATTTGTAACAGGCCTAAACTTCTCAATGAAAAGATCTAAGTATGTATAAATGAAAAGAGAAGTTACTGTCCAAATTTGTCTCCTGTTCGGAACTTGGCGAAGCCCCCTTCGCACGTCGAGGTCTGCTTCGGAGGTTGGTGACGGAGCCTGCTTCGGAGGTCAGTTGCGAAGCATGTCGAAGAAGCCGAAGGTATTTGGTTCTAGCCTAGTTCGAAGGAGCAGGGAGCGAAGTATACTTCGGAGCGAAATGACAGAGTCGGAGCCTGCTTCGAAGTGAGCACTTCGAAGACAAAACTTCGAACACAGCTTCGAACCGAATGCTTCGAAGCAAAACCTTCGAACAGAAAGCTTCAAACACAACACACAAACGGACAACCTTCGAACAAAGAAGCGAAGCCTGTCACACGACAGAAAACCAAGTCCGAAGCCAATGCTCTACCTTCGAAAAGAGCAAGCTCCGAAAAGAGAGGCGAAGGGTAACACACTACACAGAAGTCAGTGCGAGGCCTAGCGGAGCTACAAGCTTCGAACCCAACTTCGAAACCTGTCAAAGTATGGACTTCGAACAGATAGAGCCGAAGCTCCTTCGCACTATCGTTCGAAGTATGCGATACTGACGTTCAGAAAAATGCTTCGAAGCTTAGCAACACAGAACGCAAACCAAAAACCGAAGATCGAACGAAGTCTTCGAAGGCGATAGATCGAAGCCTGCCTCATGAAACTGAGGGGCTTCGAACAGAGAATGGCTTCGCTCGAAACACAGCCAAAAAGTTGACAGAGCCTGTCAGCCTCGATCAAAAAGCTGTGCAGTAGAAGGTGAAAAGCTGCACAGAACACTGTAGCTGCAGGGAAGTAGTACTACTTGCAACAGCAAGAACTAGTACTACTAGAATGAAGAACACACCCAGCCGAAGCCTCCAAAGCCTCAAAAATCACGGGAAAAACTTGCTATGCTAATGAAATGAAGCCACTTAAAACCTTTGCAGATGCAGCACACAACGAAATAGGGCATTTACTGCAACATTAAAAGCAAGGCATTAAACACAGGGGCAAACTCTCCCTGGCGGCGCAAGCAAGGAGCAAGAGAAGAGAGAGGCAAGACAAGAGACAAAAAGTGACCCAATAGAGAGGATTTGATTTCAGCCAAAAGGGTAGTCCAAACCCTAGGGATTGGGGTCCTATTTATAGGCAGCCCAACACTAGGAATATTCTACCAGCCCCTTAGGGTTTTTACAGACTCAAAAATAAAGTAAAAGACTCTACTGCCCTTAGGAATTTTTACAGACACAACTGACTGACTGTGGGCCTAGAGTTACAGATGACATATCCGGAAGCTAAGTTTTCGTAGCGACTACGGCTTCTCTTCTGGACAGTCGGATACAGAATCAACGGTTGTCAGTTTTACGCCGAAACTGACAAAGCCTCCACCAGCTTTGCACCAGGTACCCGGATTGGGCCGGCCCGACTCCGCAGCTCTCTCAGCCCGGCAATCGCTCACCGCCCGTGTACCTGAGTCAGTCCTGGTCAACAGCCCAGTGGGTCTCCCACTGCTTCTGGCCCATGCACCCGGATTGGGCCAGCCCGACTTCGCAGCCTCCTCTGCCCGACAGTCGCTCGCTGCCCGTGTACCTGAGTCACACGCGGCCCATGAAACAGCAGATCTCTTCTCTTCTTCAGTCCTCGTTGACTATCGTTGACAATGACTCATCACTTCTGGAGCCATGAGGCCCACGCTATTCAGCATGGCTCCTCAGTGCCCGCGTCAACCACATCAACGTGGAGGAAGCTCAGGAGGCTCCTGAAGTCGTGCTCGGTACGTTTACTGTGAATTCCGTACCAGCCGTAATATTATTTGACTCTGGAGCGACACACTCCTTCGTCTCAGAAGATTTTGTGAAAATCAACGAACTGGACGTACTCCCTCTATCTGTCCCCATGGTGATTGCCACTCCAGGCAATAGAACCTTAGCCCGCTCATACAGCCCTAAGGTTCAGATAGAGATCCAAGGAGTATTATTCCGGGCCGAGCCAGTCCTCATAGAATGCACCAGATTCGACCTCATACTAGGGATGGATTGGTTGATGAAGCACAATGGAGTGATCGACTGTGCCAACAAGTCCGTCACGGTGACCAACCCTGAAGGCGCAACTGTCACCTTTCGAATGACCAGTCGCAAACCACTCGAAGCATCCCTGCGCTCGATAGCTCTTGAAGAGGTACCCATAGTCAAGGAGTTCACGGACGTCTTCCCTGGAGACCTACCCGGAATGCCTCCCAAGCGGGACATCGAATTCAGAATCGAACTTGTCCCCGGGACCACTCCAATCTCCAAGCGCCTGTACCGGATGGCCGCTAATGAACTAGCCGAAGTCAAGAGCAACATCGAAGACCTAGAGCAGAAAGGGTACATTCGACCAAGTACCTCACCCTGGGGTGCACCGGTCATATTTGCCATGAAGAAGGACAAGACCAAGAGGATGTGCGTGGACTATAGAGCCTTGAACGACGTAACCATCAAGAACAAATACCCATTGCCTCGGATCGACGACCTGTTCGATCAACTGAAAGGATCCTCGGTATTCTCCAAAATTGACCTCAGGTCAGGTTATCACCAGTTGAGGATTTGAGAGGAGGACATACCCAAGACTGCCTTCACCTCCCGCTATGGACTCTACGAGTATACCGTGATGTCGTTCGGACTCACGAATGCCCCGGCCTTTTTCATGAACATGATGAATAATGTATTCATGGAGTTCTTGGATAAGTTCATCGTGGTATTCATCGACGATATCCTCGTTTACTCCAAGACCAAGGAAGAACACGAGACTCACCTCCGTCTGACCCTCGGAAAGCTAAGGGAGCAGCAACTGTACGCCAAATACAGCAAATGCGAATTTTGGTCATCTGAGGTGAAGTTTCTCGGTCATGTTATATCTACCGGAGGAATAGCAGTAGACCCAACCACCGTTGAAGCAGTAACCAACTGGCTGCAGCCCACGACCGTGACCGAGATCCGGAGTTTTCTCGGATTGGCCGGATACTACCGCCGGTTCATCGAGAATTTTTCCAAGATCGCCAAGCCTATGACCAGACTTTTGCAGAAGGAAGTAAAGTTTGAATGGACCCCCGACTGCGAAGAAAGCTTCCAGACTCTCAAGAAAAAACTAGTGTTAGCTCCTATTCTGACTCTGCCAGACATCCGGAAAGACTTCCACGTCTACTGTGATGCCTCTCGTCAAGGATTGGGATGCGTCTTAATGCAAGAAGGGAAGGTGATATCCTACGCCTCCCGGCAACTGAGACCGCATGAGCTGAACTACCCGACCCACGACCTGGAATTAGCAGCCGTGGCTCATGCCTTGAAGATATGGAGACATTACCTTGTGGGGAATCGGTGTGAGGTCTTCACCGACCACAAGAGCCTCAAGTACATATTCACCCAACCAGATCTGAATCTCAGGCAAAGGAGATGGTTGGAACTGATCAAGGATTATGACTTGGGCATCCATTATCATCCGAGCAAAGCGAATGTGGTGGCAGACGCCCTTAGTCGAAAAGGGTACTGCAACGCCATCATGATTCAGGACCAAGCTCCTTTACTTTACAAGGAGATGGAAAGGCTAAATCTAGGAATCACCACCCGAGCGTACCTCGCTGCCTTGGAGTCTCGGCCTGTCTTAATAGACCAGATCCGAGAAAAGCAGAAGGAGGACCCGGACATCCTGGAGATCCAGCAGAACATGAGGAAGGGTAAAGCCCCCGGATTTTCCGAGGACGAGCATGGTACCATCTGGTTCGGAAACCAGATATGTGTACCCGACCAGCCTGAATTGAAGACTCTCATACTTCAGGAAGCCCACGATACTTTATACTCCATCCATCCCGGGAGTACAAAGATGTATCAAGATCTGAAGGAGAAATATTGGTGGGTCAGCATGAAGAGGGAAATAGCTGAGTATGTGGCCAAGTGCGACACATGCCGGCGAGTCAAGGCAGAGCATCAAAGGCCCGCCGAACTTCTTCAACCCCTCAAAGTCCCTGAATGGAAGTGGGAAGAGATAGGAATGGATTTCATCACGGGACTGCCCAGGACCCAAGCTGGTCATGATTCTATCTGGGTGATCGTCGACCGACTCACCAAGGTAGCTCACTTCGTTCCGGTCAAGACAACTTACACCGTCGCCAAGTTGGCTGAGTTGTATATGACCCGGATCGTGTGCCTTCACGGAGTTCCTAAGAAGATTGTATCTGACCGCGGGAGTCAGTTTATCTCCAAGTTTTAGAAGAACCTTCAAGAGGAACTCGGCACCCGACTGAACTTTAGCACCGCCTATCATCCACAGACCGATGGTCAAACCGAAAGGGTCAACCAGATATTGGAAGATATGCTTAGAGCTTGTGCTCTAGACTTTGGCGGAATGTGGGACAAGAACTTGCCATATGCAGAGTTCTCCTACAACAACAGCTATCAAGCCGGCCTACAAATGTCCCCGTTCGAAGCACTCTACGGACGTAAGTGCAGAACGCCATTACTCTGGGATCAAACCGGAGAGTCACAACTGTTTGGGACCGATCTATTAAGAGAAGCTGAAGAGAAGGTCAAGATCATAAGAGACCGATTGAAGGCAGCCCAATCCCGGCAGAAGAGCTATGCCGACAACTGTCGAAGGGACCTAGCCTTTGAGGAGGGCGATTATGTTTATCTTCGAGTCACTCCCCTCCGTGGCACTCAAAGGTTCAACATGAAAGGCAAGCTAGCAGCCCGCTACGTCGGGCCTTTTCAGATCCTCCGACGACAAGGAGAAGTGGCATATCAACTTGAACTGCCTCCATCCTTGGCAGGAGTTCACGATGTGTTCCACGTCTCTCAGCTGAAGAAGTTCCTTCGCGGTCGAGCAAGCCGATCTTCAACAGCTCAACATCCAGGAAGACTTGACCTACATAGAGAAACCCATCAAGATCTTGGAAACCAAGGAAAGGGTAACCAGAAGTCGTGTAGTTCGCTTCTGCAAGGTTCAGTGGAACAACCATCCCGCCGAAGAAGCTACTTGGGAAAATGAAGATGAACTAAAAGCCCAATACCCCGAGTTATTCGAGTAACGTTCCAATCTCGAGGATGAGATTCTTTGTAAGGGGGATAGATTTGTAACACCCCAAATTTCCAAAACAATAAAAATATTATTTAATTCAATTTCCTGGATTTTATATTTCTGAAAATACTTTTAATACCCTTTTATACCCTTTTAACTACAACATAGAGTTAATGACCAAACCAGGGGCTGAAAATTTTTGTATAAACTCTCAAGGCCAAAATATATTTTTGAGAAATTTTACAAAATTTTATCCACTATGGAAATGCTCCAAAATATTTAATCCATTTTCTGCAATTATTTTAAATCTGAAAACCTTAGGAACAGTTATGGGCTCCCCCCTCCCTTCTCTCTCTCCCGGCCGGCCCAGCCCGTTACCCCGCGCACCTTAGGCTGACAGCCTGACCCCACTTGTTGGCGCCGAACCCTTCCCCACGCGCGCGCACCCAACACCACGGCCCCACCCGTCAGCCGCCCCCCTCACTCATTCGCGCTAACTGGCAGGTGGCCCCCACCTGTCGGACCCATCTTCCCCGCGAGATCCGCCCCCAAATCCCCCCCCCTCGCCGGCCGAAACCCTAGCTCCACCTCGGATTCGCTCTCGCCGGCCCCCTCACCTTAATTACTCGACAGCATTGAATTCCCCGCGTTCCCCCGACCGTTTCCCCCCGTTAACCCTTGCCATTAAACCACGGGATCAGCGCTCGCGTGCATGGCCGAGGCTCACCGGCGCCATTGAAGACCTCCCCTCCCCTTTCCTTGTGTTCGTCGCCCGTTATCCCTCGCCGATGACCCTATTTAAACCCCTCACCCCCGCCGCGCTCGGTTCACGCGTCCAATTGCACTCAGACCAAACAGAGCGCCCTCCATTCGGTTTTTAGCGCAACATCGCCGCCCGACCTCCAGCCTTCGATCGCCGTCGCCGGAGTCCCCCTCCGCCCTCGCTGACCACACCGCTACGACCGCACGAACCTCCCCAACACCGGCCACCACTCCGTCGTCGACGAACCTCGCTGGATCACCGTCGCCACCAAGGAACCGAACACCTTTGCCGCCCCCGCTCGTCGCCGGCCTCGCTCCGTCGACCGCTCGCCGCCGCAAGGGTACCCTCGTGATCCCCGTAGCCCCCTCTTTCCATTTTAGGCCTTAGACCCGACCGCCGTCGTCCGTCGTGGCCGCTGGCTCGCTCGCCGTCGCCGGAGAAGACGACCGGCACGGGTCGAGTACCCGTGCCGTGTCGGATCTGATCCTGGCCGTGCGATCTGGATCTAATGGTACCGACTAAATCCCATGTGTGATTTAATCTGCGCCGTCGGATCTGAGTGAAGGGGTATGTTTTAATCTCGCGCGTCCGTTAGATTTAAAAACCCACGTTTAATCTGGAGCGTCCATCGCGTACCGGTTCAAACGTTTTAATCTCAGCCGTCCACGTCATTTTAACTCCCCCGCCTCGCCCGTGACCGCCCAATCGCGATCCAACGGCGGATCTTGATCCGGCGCACGCGCACAGTGCGCGGGTTCACCGTGAGCCTGGCTCACCGTGGACCCGAGAGGATTTAAATTTGAAAATAAATTCCAGAAAAGGTTTAAAACTTGTAAAATTCATATCTGGCGCATTTGAACTCGAAAAATTGCCATTCCAATTTCAGACAATTCATAATATTATTCTCTACATGATTATGCAATAAAACAGTAGGTTACTTTATACATTTCATGTTTATTCAAATGAATATTCAAATGCCTTTAGGGTTAAAATACAAATTCAAATATTTAAACTTCAGAAAAATTTATAATTATTCTTTTCTGTCCATGTACTGAAAACCATTAAACTAACATGAACTTCCCATTTAAAAATTTATTAGGAAACTTAATATGACAATAATCACATTTAAACACCCCTTCTAAAAAAGGACAACTTTTTAATTCCTTTAAAATTAATTATGAAATAAATCTCAGAACCTTAACAATTGAATTTATTTTATTTTATTTTTAATCAAACAACTTTAACCTATGTGCTTATCATGTAATGTTATATTGTTTGATTGAATATTGTGTTCATTTTATTTTACCTTATTATATCAAAAAGACTACGACACCACCGAGGAGCCGGAATACTTCCCGGAAGTCCCTCCCTCGCCTTTCGCTGAACAAGGCAAGTCACCAAACCAATCTTTTGAGCATATTGAACCCATGTTTGATTAAACTATCGCTAAAACACATAGGTTATACATGCATTAGTCAAATGAACCCTTACAATATATTTATTTAGGATCCCCCGACCTTGATGTGCAACCCAAGCCATGCTCTCTAGCCTAAACTCCTTGTCACCATATGATAAATGTTATTAGCTAGTTTCCAATGTATCGACACGATCACTATAGGATAAAATTGAGTCGTAGTACATGGTTCTACTATATGATCCCCATTGTTTCTTATCTATGGAATTCTATCGATGTTGGAGTTGTGGTTATGAGTGAATGCATGGTGGGTTCCGGGTGCAAGCTAGGGCATTGGTCGGTAGCACCCGGGGCACTATAAGGACCGGTCTGAGGGATCCGTTGCAATACACTTCCGTACTAACCACAAGTCTAGTGGGTAAGTCCTAACTAAGGTATGGATTGCTCCAAACCGAGGCCACCATTTGGAGATGGGTCAAGCAGCACCTGCAGGTGGCTTGTACCAATGTGGCGCAAAAGGGGGTGCGACGTTAGCCGGGATGCGGCCCGGCGCGCCGGCGAAACCTAGAGCGGGTGGTTATCGCTTGGAGCATTTCATGCCGAGGTTTTGGCACGAGTTCCCATGGTATGGGTCATCTCGTTTGGGATGTGTGCGTGCCTTGTGGGTACAGTAGTACATCTCTGATCAGAGTCTTAAATCTTTTCGAAAAGCCGAGCCCACGGTCAAGGGCGGGTTGCGTGACATCCCCTAGTTAGATTACTTAAATATGGATGTGCATGTTGGTTGACATGTAAGGACTGTGGTGCGAGGAGGTAAAACGTACTCCTCGAGTTAGATGATGTTAATATTGCTCATGTTTACTTTCTCGCATGATTAAAATTGACTACACTAATTGCAATAACTGAAAAATGTACTTTTCCGCAATGTTAGCCATTACCCTTCTTTGTTTATTATCCCGCATTATTACTTGCATTTGTACTCATACCCGTTGGACCCCACAGAGGATGCTTACTATGAAGACGGTCTGGAGTAGCGACCCAGTCGAGAAGAAAGATCCTGAAGGAGATGTTCGTCATGCAGATTTTTAATTATCTTTACTGTGTTTTTACTAAAACTTTGATGTAATAAATATGGTCTGCGTACCATGGATATTGTCGTATGTACGTTGTCGCATGATGAACCTCCTGTATTATTGTTTTTCTATGGAAATTCAATAATGTCTCGATTTGTTAAATCGGGGCGCTACACGAAGGCTGCGAAGGGGTCGAGGTCGGACCTCGGGTCGAGGTGCGCTAGGAGAAGGCAGTAAGTGCGGAGTGTGACTCCGGGTGAAGATACTCCGAGACAAAGTCCTCGGAGGCGAGGCACTTCGAAGGGTACTCCGGATGGAGTGACTTTGGAGTATGGTGGATCAAGTCCTCAACAGAGGCAAGGTGTTCGAGGTGTGCTCCGGAGGGAGACACTCGAAGGTACCCGACAAAGGTCTCAGAAGTCGAGGTGCATCAAAGGCATGGTCCGGGTGAGGCTAGTCGAGGAGTGTGCTCGGGGAGAGACACTGCGACGAAGTGATCATGGAATGCTTCATGCGGAGGCCTTTGACGAAGGAGGGACTTCGAAGGGTGGTACTCCGAAGGTGGGGCTTCGGAGTGAAGCAGGCTTCGGAGCGAGGCTGGCTCCGGAGTGAGGTGGACTTGAGGTACTTCGGCCATGCATGGCTTCGGTACACGGACTGACGGAGTTCGAGCTGGGAGAAGCTGCGAAGCCGTGGTGGTCCACTCCGAAGGTGTTGGTGCGAAGGCCCAAGGGCTTTGACGGCTTCGGCTCAAAACCGTCACTGTATCGGAGGCATACTTCGGTGAAGCGAAGGCCGTCAGGCTCAAGGTTACTCATCTTCGAGTATTTGGCTGTCGCTGCTTCATCCTAAAACATGGTAATTTGGATAAATTTGAGTCGCGATCTTCTGATGAGATCTTTTTGGGTTATACTAGTCATGGTCAATCTTATCGTGTTTATAATTTGGAGACTAACACTGTCATCGAGTCATGTGATGTGACTTTTGATGAATCAACCCCCTCTGTTAGTTCTGCATTTGAACAAGCAAATGAACACGACATGGAACAGACCATCTTCGAAGAAGAAGATCCCGGAGATTTCGAGGATGAACCCCTACTACCCTCGACATCAACCCCCGAAGCCGACCCCGCTTCAACCACTTCGGCACAAGGTCCCGAAGCAACCACCTCGACATCGGTCATCTTGGACCACTCCAACGCACAAGTTGAGGGGGAGACTGCATCCCGCCGCGAGGCTCCACATCATGTTCAAAGGATGCATCCTCCCGAGCAGATCATTGGTGAGCTTGATCAAAGGGTAACACGTTCTCATGCTCATTTCATTGATTCCGCTTTTGTTGCTTCTTTCGAGCCCTTAGATGTTAGTCATGCTCTTTCTGATTCTAGTTGGATCAATGCCATGCATGAAGAACTTGAAAATTTTGAGAGAAACCAAGTCTGGACTTTAGTTGATCCTCCACCAAATGTTCATTTCATCTGAACAAAATGGATTTTCAAAAACAAACAAGGGGAGGATGGGACTATAGTTAGAAACAAGGCTAGACTTGTAGCTCAGGGTTATTCTCAATTAGAAGGGATAGATTTTACTGAAACTTTTGCACCTGTTGCTCGTCTTGAGGCCATTAGGATTTTGCTTGCCTTTGCGACATCCCGAGGATTCAAACTCTATCAAATGGATATCAAAACTGCTTTTCTTAATGGCTTCATAGGCGAAGACATTTATGTAAAACAATCCCCTGGTTTTGAAAACCCCAAATACCCACATAAAGTCCTTAAACTTCATAAGGCTCTTTATGGACTCAAGCAGGCCCCTCGGGCATGGTATGACAGACTTAAGTCTTTTCTGCTTGAGCGGGGGTATTTGATGGGCTCTGTTGATAAAACCCTGTTCACTCTCAAGCATGGAAAAGATTTCCTCCTAGTTCAGATTTATGTGGATGATATCATCTTTGGTGGCTCTTCTCATGCTTTGGTTGCCGAGTTTGCAGATACCATGAGCAGGGAGTTTGAAATGTCCATGATGGGTGAACTCACCTTTTTCCTTGGGTTGCAAATCAAGCAAAGCAAACAAGGTACCTTCGTCCACCAGACGAAGTACACCAAGGACCTGCTCAAGAAATTCGACATGGCCGATGCGAAGCCTCTCGCCACTCCAATGGCTACATCTGTAGCATTGGATCCTGACGAAGATGGAGAAGCCGTAGATCAGAAGGAGTTCTGAAGCATGATCGGCTCCCTCCTCTACTTGACTGCTACGAGGCCGGACATACACTTCGCAGTGTGTCTGTGCGCTCGTTTTCAGGCTTCACCACGAGCTTCGCACCGCCAAGCCGTAAAATGCATTATCAGGTATCTCAAACATACCCTTGAGTTCGGCATATGGTATTCAGCGTCTTCCTCTTTGTGTCTTCGAGGTTATTCCGATGCGGATTTTGCTGGGTGTAGGATTGATAGGAAGAGTACCTCTGGTACTTGTCATTTTCTGGGTACATCACTGGTTTGCTGGTCTTCCCGCAAACAGTCTAGTGTTGCACAATCGACGGCCGAGGCCGAATATGTTGCTGCAGCTAGCTGTTGCTCTCAGATTTTGTGGATGGTTTCCACTTTGCGGGATTTCGGGTTAGATTATAAGATTGTTCCACTTTTCTGTGATAACACTAGTGCCATTTGTATTGCAAACAACCCGGTTCAGCATTCCAAAACCAAACACATTGATGTGCGATATCATTTTCTCAGAGATCACAATGAGAAGGGTGATATTGAACTTCAATATGTTGATACCCAACACCAGCTAGCCGATATTTTCACGAAACCCCTCGATGCTTCTCGATTTGCCTACTTGCGTGGGGAACTTGGTATTTGTCACCCTTACGGCATTTTATGAGGGGGAGCTGATTTTAATTGTCTTGCATATGCTCATCATGTGTGAAATTGCATTTACATCTGTTGCACGTATATGCTTAATTTTAATTCATGAAATCATGACAGCTCAGCTCTTTTTAATTTATCTGAAACATTAATGTGCATGATGTTTTCTTTCCAAACTCAAATCATGCTCACTGCTCAATCTTGTATCTAGCATGTGTAGGCAGGACTGTTTTAGCTATCTTTCATCTGCTTGATAGCAAGACACCTTTTCTCTGGATGCTAATTTTTGCAACTTGAAAAATTGTTCTACATATTCATGGATATTCATAAAATGCTAAACAAATTATTCATTTAATCAAAATTCAAAAATCCATGATTTACATGCTTCAAGTTAAAAGATCCAGGTGGGTTTGTTTTGTCGCACTACTCTATTCTAGACTTCTTACCATTGCACATTGGTCTGAACTGGGATAGTGTAGTGTATGCCAAAATCACTGCTTTAAGCTTCTGATGGCTTTCATGCCTAGGCTTGGCCTGATTGGAAAGCATAAGGTGGATAAACAAATAACCCCTGGCATTAAGAAAAGAACAACAAAATTCATTGATCATTACGTTTGCTTTTAAATGCTCCACTTGAACTGGACTTGTCTGGCTAGAGTAGAAATTGACTGGCTTTGCGCAGTCCATGCTTTTACTTGTCTAGTTACCTTGATTGAGTGGTGATACTTTTATTTCAAAATGATAAAATCACATGCTGTCATCATGTTCTTAGAGAATGTTAAATTGAGCTGAGCACATGATAATTGGTATTAATATTGGCATATTTTTGCTTCATATGTCTTTGCAACTCTGTCCATTTTGAAGCTATGCATCTGTTGAATGCTCCCTGATGCTTGCATTGCCAAAGTGGGAGAAATTTGAGTTCTCTGTTGCAAAGGGGGAAACTTAACTCAGGGGGAGTTTTTATTCTGAAAAAGGGGAGTTTTGCCGAAGGGGCTTTTACTCTTTTGAAAAGGGGGAAGAAAATTCTTTTGTCAAGTGACTTGATCTGGCTCGTTTCTGAGTTTTTATGGTCACTTGTGTGCTGAAAGTCTTTAAATTTTCTTGAACTTGAATTTGGTTGTCAATGCACTCATCAAGGGGGAGATTGAGAAACCAAGGGTTGGTTTCGGAGTCTGTGATGAGTGATTGACTATGTTTAACCTCTGATTCGAAGGGGTCCCTTTGAAGGGGTTCGGAGGTTGCTTCACCGAAGGGTTCGGTGGCTTTGGTTGCTGCAGCTGTTGCAGCGGAGTGTGCTTGTCGGAGGGGTCCGACAGTACACGATGACTGGGTTGTACCAAAGGTCTCGGTACTTTGGGTGGTACACCGGAGTGTGTGCCGAAGGTTGCTAACCCGGAGAGGTCTCTAGAGTACTGGATACACTTGTCTGTTTGTCTGTGGTGCGCAGGGGACTTCGGAGGCGACGGACGGTTCGTAGCAGGTGAACCTAGGTCAAGCGGGAAGCTTGATGCCAGTGGAGCGGGGAGCTCCGTCACGAAGGCTGCGAAGGGGTCGAGGTCGGACCTCGGGTCGAGGTGCGCCAGAAGAAGGCAGTAAGTGCGGAGTGTGACTCCGGGTGAAGGTACTCCGAGACAAAGTCCTCGGAGGCGAGGCACTTCGAAGGGTACTCCGGATGGAGTGACTTCGGAGTATGGTGGATCAAGTCCTCAACAGAGGCAAGGTGTTCGAGGTGTGCTCTGGAGGGAGGCACTCGAAGGTACCCAACGAAGGTCTCAGAAGTCGAGGTGCATCGAAGGCATGGTCCGGGTGAGGCTAGTCGAGGAGTGTGCTCGGGGAGAGACACTGCGACGAAGTGCTCATGGAATGCTTCATGCGAAGGCCTTGGACGAAGGAGGGACTTCGAAGGGTGGTACTCCGAAGGTGGGGCTTCGGAGTGAAGCAGGCTTCGGAGCGAGGCTGGCTCCGAAGTGAGGTGGACTTGAGGTACTTTGGCCATGCATGGCTTTGGTACACGGACTGATGGATTTCGAGCTAGGAGAAGCTGCGAAGCCGTGGTGGTCCACTCCGAAGGTGTTGGTGCGAAGGCCCAAGGGCTTTGACGGCTTCGGCTCAAAACCGTCACTGTATCGGAGGCAGACTTCGGTGAAGCAAAGGCCGTCAGGCTCAAGGCTTCTCACCGAAGCTACCGCACCCCTCGCGTGCGAAGGGGGGCTTCAGAAAAGTCAAAGACTGTAAAGGCTGACATTGTCTGCTCTGCAAAAAGCTGACGCTGTCCCCTCTGCAAAGTTGACAGAGAAGCCTCCAAATAAAGTTGACTACCTTTTGTACCTCTCTGTTCTGTAGAGACAAAACCAATGTAAACCCTAGGGGTAAAGTAGTCAATTCACATGGATGAATAGTGGCTATAAATAGTGGGGCTGGGTAGGTAACATTTAACACTTTGAGCATTCATTGTTGAGCTCCTGTACTAGCCACCACACTTTGTATTAATCCCGTGAGTTCATTTATTGTGTTCCTTGTTCAAGCAGCGAAGCCGTGCTTCTGTGTTAAGTTTCTGCTTGAGCTTGTTTGCACACCTCGCTGTGACTTCTTGTAGTGCACTGAAGCCTGTCTAGGCGAAGTGTGTTTTGCGCGGAGTGTGCTTTTTAGCGTGCGTTTGCTCTGTGTAACAGGAGGATAGACCTCGCTGCTTTACTAGCGAAGCCCTGATCGAAGCCCGTGTTTCTTATCGTGTCTAAGCCCCTACCGAAGTCTGTTAGTGTGCGCATAGACCTTTGGTGTACGAAGCCCAGCACCAGTTGCTGTCGCTAAGTACTTGGTCGAAGTCCTCAGAGGGTAGTCCACTCTTGCGAAGGGTGAAGTGTGAAGCCTGCTCGAAGCACCCTGTGTGCGGAGCGTGCACTGACTTAGCAGAGTTGGTTTTTCGGGGTTGTGAGTGGAGCGAAGTCTTCTTGGCTTCGAACTTTTGCTCCTCGCGAAGCCTGTGTTCGGAGCCATCAAATACCTCCGAACCAGAACTTCGAAGGTTGTGCTCGAAGCCTGTTCCGCAGTAGACTGAATTAAAACAGAAGGCTATTTTTAGCCTGAAATTTTAAAAGCTCCCATTCACCCCCCCTCTGGTCGCCGTTTCCGGTCCAACAATTGGTATCAGAGCAGGTTAAGATCACTAGTTGACCTTAACCGGGTTTGTGATCTGTTGGCGACATGGACAAAGCTAGTAAAATTCCTCTGTTCGATGGAACTGACTTTGCAAACTGGAAGGTGCGCATGGAGGCTTACTTGCTAAGCCAAGGAAATGCAATTTGGGAGATTGTGGACTCACAATACTCCATCCCTGATACTCGCACCTCTCAAACAGAGAAGGATCAGTATAATGCCAACTCCAAGGCAAGAAATATACTGTTCATTGGTTTGAGTAGAAGTGAGTTTGATAGGGTGCAGCACCTTAGGACTGCTAGGGAAATTTGGACCACTCTCACTATTTTTCATGAGGGCTCTACACAGATCAAGGCCAGGCCAAAGCACATACAATCAACAATATCGGCTGTTTGTGCAGGCACCTGGTGAATCTATAGATGCCATGTTTTCTCGCTTTGATGCGATAGTGAATAACTTGTGGTCCAACGGGACGCTTGCTTACAATGATCATGATTGGGCTATCAAGCTTCTCTATGCTCTTGATCGTAGCATATGGGAAGTGAAGATATCCAACATTGAGGAGTCTGCATGTTATGACACATTGACCTATGATGAGCTCTTCAACAAGCTGAAGTCCACAAAGATTGCCAAGGCATCTCTTGCAGTGCACATAAACTCCTTGCCACAACCATTGGCATTGGTTTCTAGCACTAGCCGTGGCACCGCTGCAGAACCAAGCACATCTAGTACTTGTGTTCTTGCAGATGGTTTTGCTTTGTCCTCCCTGGTCTCCGTCACAAAGGAGCAGGTGGATACTCTGGATGATGATGAGCTTGCTCTCATTGTCAGAAGGTTCACCCGTTTTCATCATGAAAGACGGGATCAGAGGAGAAGTGGTTTTAGTGGTTGCTTTGAATGTGGCGACACTTCTCATATCAAGGCCAATTGCCCTAAGCTCAAAAAGAGAGATGAGAGTGAGCGCCCTAAACACCACAAAAAGGAGAGGAAGCCTTTTGTGAAGGGCAAGCGCGGCAAGGTGGCTAAGAGAGTAGCCAAAGCCGCTTCCAGAGTATTTGTTGCTGCTCTCAGCGACATCGACACTTCCTCAACTGAGGAGTCGAGCTCTGAGGAGGAGGAGTCCCCAAGGAAGGAGTACAAGAAGGACAAAAAGGGACGAGACTTCACCGGCCTTTGCTTCATGGATGACAGCGATCACAGCGGCGATGAGCTTGACTCATCTGAGGTACCACTATCCTCAGACCAGCTTTTAATTAAATTAGATGAGCTGAATGAAGTAGTTCTTGGTCAGGATAGATTACTTGTGCAAGCCGCTAGAGAAAGAAAAGACCTTAGACTTAGGTTAGAATCTGTTTCTACTGAGTATGCCATGCTTAAGTCTAAAGTTAATGATGCTGAATGTGAATCTTGTACTGTTGTCATGGGTGAGCTTGCTCAGTTGCGTTCTGTACATGCTCAAACTCTATCTGAGCTTGAGACTGCATAGAAGCAGCTTTTGGTGGTTGATTCTAGACCTCATGATATAATTGAATGCATGATCTGTTCTTTATTATGCGAGAGCATTAATTTACGTGATAAGCATGTTCATGACTTAGAGGCTAGATTGGAGAGGGCCGGTAGTTCTAAGGATGTGCAACCTGTTTGTGACACTTGCATAACCCTTAAGGACCAGCTAGGCACTGCTAGAGAGCGAGTTGAGAACCTAATGACTGAGAATGAATACCTTCTTTCTATGGTTAACAAATGCACTGACGGAAAGGGTAGGATGGATTTGCTCTTGGCCAAGACCAAGATGTGTGCTGACAGAGCAGGATTAGCTATAGGTTTGGGTTTTGAGAGGGTTCCTTCAGATAGTGGAAACAAAACTGTGTTTACCTCTCCCACTACCCTAGAGAAAGAGAGAGCTCTGTTAGACACTCCATTAGCCAAAAGGCCAACCCGAACACCAAAGAATACCACTCCTCCCGCCAAGAAAAATCCTCCCAAGAAAACCACTCAGCAGAAGCCCAAGGAGCCTGTGAGAGTTGCTCCTGTGACCCATGAGAGTGCCCCTAGGAGAATTTTTCATTGTTCCTACTGTCAGCGGGCGGGTCATTTGGTTGGGTTCTGTTTTCGTCGCATCAAGGATGAGCGACGCTCTCAGGCGATGAGTTACCAGGACATGCATTATCCATCTTTAGGTATGCATGAGTCTGAGTTTTACTATCGTCCTGCTTTTGAGGCTCCTCGTGCTTCTCGAAGAGGTTTTGCTCCTCGAGGTGTTCACCGTGTTCCATATGGTGGTAGACCCCGGGCGAGTAGCTTTGTACCTCGTCAGAGTAGGAGACCTCATCATGTTGTTCGTTCACAGCATGTAGGTAGACCTCACACTTTGCATCATTCTGATTATCCTGTGCGTAGACAGTTTACTTTTACTATGCCTACTACTCGTGTCACTCAGTGCTGGATGCCTCGTCATTTTTTCACTCACCCCAGCACTGAGCGATCGAGATACTCTTATCATGTGTAGGCGGCAGATCGAGGCTTGGAGGGCACGTGGATCATGGACTCCGGTTGTTCGCGCCATATGACCGGAGATGCAGCATGGTTCTCCAGCCTCACCACAACCAAGCAAAGGGAACATATCACCTTCGGGAACAATCGAAGGAGTAGAGTGAAAGGTAAAGGTGTGGTAAGAATTAACTCGAATTTCACTCTCAAAGATGTTGCTTTGGTTGAAAATCTGGGATACAATTTGCTTTCTGTATCTCAGTTGCTTGATGAGGGCTTCGAAGTGCGATTCCATCGCGATACTTCGCAAGTACTCAATTCTGATGGCGTTGTGGTCTATAAGATCTTTAGAGTTGGGAGAGTTTTTGGAGCTGATTTTTTGGAGTCATCTGGTTCTTCTCATTGTCTTGTTGCACATTCTACTTCTGAGCTTTGGAAGTGGCATAGGAGACTAGGGCATATGAGCCTTGAGTTGCTCGCTCGTTTGAGTGCCCTAAGTCTGATCCGAGGATTGCCCAAGCTCAAGTTTGAGAAGAATTTAGTTTGCGCTCCTTGTAGACATGGAAAAATGATTGCCGCTTCGCACTCGCCAGTCACCACAGTGATGACTGAACAACCCGGAGAACTTCTCCACATGGACACTGTAGGTCCTTCTCGGGTTAGTTCTTTAGGCGGCAAGTGGTATGTATTAGTTATTGTCGACGATTTCTCTCGCTACTCTTGGGTCTTCTTTCTTGCCAGCAAGGATGAAGTGTTTTCACACTTTCGGAGCTTGGCTTTGAGACTTTTCACTGAACTCCCAGGTGCATTGAAATTCATTCGAAGTGATAATGGCACCGAGTTCAAAAACAATCTCTTTGTTGATTTTTGCATGGAGCATGGCATAGAACATCAATTCTCTGCTCCGCGGGTTCCTCAACAGAACGGTGTTGTTGAGAGAAAGAACCGCACTTTGGTTGAGATGGCTAGAACGATGCTCGATGAGCACAGGACTCCTAGAAAATTCTGGGCTGAGGCCATGAATACTGCATGTTACATCTCAAACCGAATATTCTTGCGCTCAATTTAAACTTGACATCTTATGAGCTACGTTTTGGGAGACAGCCCAAGGATACTCATCTTCGAGTATTTGGCTGTCGCTGCTTCATCCTAAAACATGGTAATTTGGATAAATTTGAGTTGCGATCTTCTGACGAGATCTTTTTGGGTTATACTACTCATGGTCATTCTTATCGTGTTTATAATTTGGAGACTAACACTGTCATCGAGTCATGTGATGTGACTTTTGATGAATCAACCCCCTCTGTTAGTTCTGCATTTGAACAAGCAAATGAACACGACATGGAACAGACCATCTTCGAAGAAGAAGATCCCGGAGATTTCGAGGATGAACCCCTACTACCCTCGACATCAACCCCCAAAGCCGACCCCGCTTCAACCACTTCGGCACAAGGTCCCGAAGCAACCACCTCGACATCGGTCATCTTGGACCACTCCAACACACAAGTTGAGGGGGAGACTGCATCCCGCCGCGAGGCTCCACATCATGTTCAAAGGATGCATCCTCCCGAGCAGATCATTGGTGAGCTTGATCAAAGGGTAACACGTTCTCATGCTCATTTCATTGATTCCGCTTTTGTTGCTTCTTTCGAGCCCTTAGATGTTAGTCATGCTCTTTCTGATTCTAGTTGGATCAATGCCATGCATGAAGAACTTGAAAATTTTGAGAGAAACCAAGTCTGGACTTTAGTTGATCCTCCACCAAATGTTCATTTCATTGGAACAAAATGGATTTTCAAAAACAAACAAGGGGAGGATGGGACTATAGTTAGAAACAAGGCTAGACTTGTAGCTCAGGGTTATTCTCAATTAGAAGGGATATATTTTACTGAAACTTTTGCACCTGTTGCTCGTCTTGAGGCCATTAGGATTTTGCTTGCCTTTGCGACATCCCGAGGATTCAAACTCTATCAAATGGATGTCAAAACTGCTTTTCTTAATGGCTTCATAGGCGAAGACATTTATGTAAAACAATCCCCTGGTTTTGAAAACCCCAAATACCCACATAAAGTCCTTAAACTTCATAAGGCTCTTTATGGACTCAAGCAGGCCCCTCGGGCATGGTATGACAGACTTAAGTCTTTTCTGCTTGAGCGGGGGTATTTGATGGGCTCTGTTGATAAAACCCTGTTCACTCTCAAGCATGGCAAAGATTTCCTCCTAGTTCAGATTTATGTGGATGATATCATCTTTGGTGGCTCTTCTCATGCTTTGGTTGCCGAGTTTGCATATACCATGAGCAGGGAGTTTGAAATGTCCATGATGGGTGAACTCACCTTTTTCCTTGGGTTGCAAATCAAGCAAAGCAAACAAGGTACCTTCGTCCACCAGACGAAGTACACCAAGGACCTGCTCAAGAAATTCGACATGGCCGATGCGAAGCCTCTCGCCACTCCAATGGCTACATCTGTAGCATTGGATCCTGACGAAGATGGAGAAGCCGTAGATCAGAAGGAGTTCTGAAGCATGATCGGCTCCCTCCTCTACTTGACTGCTACGAGGCCGGACATACACTTCGTAGTGTGTCTGTGCGCTCGTTTTCAGGCTTCACCACGAGCTTCGCACTGCCAAGTCGTAAAACGCATTCTCAGGTATCTCAAACATACCCTTGAGTTCGGCATATGGTATTCAGCGTCTTCCTCTTTGTGTCTTCGAGGTTATTCCGATGCGGATTTTGCTGGGTGTAGGATTGATAGGAAGAGTACCTCTGGTACTTGTCATTTTCTGGGTACATCACTGGTTTGCTGGTCTTCCCGCAAACAGTCTAGTGTTGCACAATCGATGGCTGAGGCCGAATATGTTGCTGCAGCTAGCTGTTGCTCTCAGATTTTGTGGATGGTTTCCACTTTGCGGGATTTCGGGTTAGATTATAAGAGTGTTCCACTTTTCTGTGATAACACTAGTGCCATTTGTATTGCAAACAACCCGGTTCAGCATTCCAAAACCAAACACATTGATGTGCGATATCATTTTCTCAGAGATCACAATGAGAAGGGTGATATTGAACTTCAATATGTTGATACCCAACACCAGCTAGCCGATATTTTCACGAAACCCCTCGATGCTTCTCGATTTGCCTACTTGCGTGGGGAACTTGGTATTTGTCACCCTTACGGCATTTTATGAGGGGGAGCTGATTTTAATTGTCTTGCATATGCTCATCATGTGTGAAATTGCATTTACATCTGTTGCACGTATATGCTTAATTTTAATTCATGAAATCATGACAGCTCAGCTCTTTTAATTTATCTGAAACATTAATGTGCATGATGTTTTCTTTCCAAACTCAAATCATGCTCACTGCTCAATCTTGTATCTAGCATGTGTAGGCAGGACTGTTTTAGCTATCTTTCATCTGCTTGATAGCAAGACACCTTTTCTCTGGATGCTAATTTTTGCAACTTGAAAAATTGTTCTACATATTCATGGATATTCATAAAATGCTAAACAAATTATTCATTTAATCAAAATTCAAAAATCCATGATTTACATGCTTCAAGTTAAAAGATCCAGGTGGGTTTGTTTTTTCGCACTACTCTATTCTAGACTTCTTACCATTGCACATTGGTCTGAACTGGGATAGTGTAGTGTATGCCAAAATCACTGCTTTAAGCTTCTGATGGCTTTCATGCCTAGGCTTGGCCTGATTGGAAAGCATAAGGTGGACAAACAAATAACCCCTGGCATTAAGAAAAGAACAACAAAATTCATTGATCATTACGTTTGCTTTTAAATGCTCCACTTGAACTGGACTTGTCTGGCTAGAGTAGAAATTGACTGGCTTTGCGCAGTCCATGCTTTTACTTGTCTAGTTACCTTGATTGAGTGGTGATACTTTTATTTCAAAATGATAAAATCACATGATGTCATCATGTTCTTAGAGAATGTTAAATTGAGCTGAGCACATGATAATTGGTATTAATATTGGCATATTTTTGCTTCATATGTCTTTGCAACTCTGTCCATTTTGAAGCTATGCATCTGTTGAATGCTCCTTGATGCTTGCATTGCCAAAGGGGGAGAAATTTGAGTTCTCTGTTGCAAAGGGGGAAACTTAACTCAGGGGGAGTTTTTATTCTGAAAAAGGGGAGTTTTGCCGAAGGGGATTTTACTCTTTTGAAAAGGGGGAAGAAAATTCTTTTGTCAAGTGACTTGATCTGGCTCGTTTCTGAGTTTTTATGGTCACTTGTGTGCTGAAAGTCTTTAAATTTTCTTGAACTTGAATTTGGTTGTCAATGCACTCATCAAGGGGGAGATTGAGAAACCAAGGGTTGGTTTCGGAGTCTGTGATGAGTGATTGACTGTGTTTAACCTCTGATTCGAAGGGGTCCCTCCGAAGGGGTTCGGAGGTTGCTTCACCGAAGGGTTCGGTGGCTTTGGTTGCTACAGCTGTTGTAGCGGAGTGTGCTTGTCGGAGGGGTCCGACAGTACACGATGACTGGGTTGTACCGAAGGTCTCGGTACTTTGGGCGGTACACCGGAGTGTGTGCCGAAGGTTGCTAACCCGAAGAGGTCTCCGGAGTACTGGATACACTTGTCTGTTTGTCTTTGGTGCGCAGGGGACTTCGGAGGCGACAGACGGTTCGTAGCAGGTGAACCTGGGTCAAGCAGGAGGCTTGATGCCAGTGGAGCGGGGAGCTCCGTCACGAAGGCTGCGAAGGGGTCGAGGTCAGACCTCGGGTCGAGGTGTGCCAGGAGAAGGCAGTAAGTGCGGAGTGTGACTCCGGGTGAAGGTACTCCGAGACAAAGTCCTCGGAGGCGAGGCACTTCGAAGGGTACTCCAGATGGAGTGACTTGGAGTATGGTGGATCAAGTCCTCAACAGAGGCAAGGTGTTCGAGGTGTGATCCGGAGGGAGACACGCGAAGGTACCCGACGAAGGTCTCAGAAGTCGAGGTGCATTGAAGGCATAGTCCGGGTGAGGCTAATCGAGGAGTGTGCTCGGGGAGAGACACTGCGATGAAGTGCTCATGGAATGGTTCACGCGGAGGCCTTGGACGAAGGAGGGACTTCGAAGGGTGGTACTCCGAAGGTGGGGCTTCGGAGTGAAGCAGGCTTCGGAGCGAGGCTGGCTCCGGAGTGAGGTGGACTTGAGGTACTTTGGCCATGCATGGCTTTGGTACACGGACTGACGGAGTTCGAGCTAGGAGAAGCTGCAAAGCTGTGGTGGTCCACTCCGAAGGTGTTGGTGCGAAGGCCCAAGGGCTTTGATGGCTTCGGCTCAAAACCGTCACTGTATCGGAGGCAAACTTCGGTGAAGCGAAGGTCGTCAGGCTCAAGGCTTCTCACCGAAGCTACCGCACCCCTCGCGTGCGAAGGGGGCTTTAGAAAAGTCAAAGACTGTAAAGGCTGACATTGTCTGCTCTGCAAAAAGCTGACGCTGTCCCCTCTGCAAAGCTGACAGAGAAGCCTCCAAATAAAGTTGACTACCTTTTGTACCCCTCTGTTCTGTAGAGACAAAACCAATGTAAACCCTAGTGGTAAAGTAGTCAATTCACATGGATGAATAGTGGCTATAAATAGTGGGGCTGGGTAGGTAACTTTTAACACTTTGAGCATTCACTGTTGAGCTCCTGTACTAGCCACCACACTTTGTATTCATCCCGTGAGTTCATTTATTGTGTTCCTTGTTCAAGCAGCGAAGCCCTGCTTCTGTGTTAAGTTTCTGCTTGAGCTTGTTTGCACACCTCGCTGTGACTTCTTGTAGTGCACTGAAGCCTGTCTAGGCGAAGTGTGTTTTGCGCGGAGTGTGCTTTTTAGCGTGCGTTTGCTCTGTGTAACAGGAGGATAGACCTCGCTGCTTTACTAGCGAAGCCCTGATCGAAGCCCGTGTTTCTTATCGTGTCTAAGCCCCTAGTGAAGTCTGTTAGTGTGCGCATAGACCTTTGGTGTACGAAGCCTAGCACCAGTTGCTGTCGCTAAGTACTTGGTCGAAGTCCTCAGAGGGTAGTTCACTCTTGCGAAGGGTGAAGTGTGAAGCCTGCTCGAAGCACCCTGTGTGCGGAGCGTGCACTGACTTAGCAGAGTTGGTTTTTCGGGGTTGTGAGTGGAGCGAAGTCTTCTTGGCTTCGAACTTTTGCTCCTCGCGAAGCCTGTGTTCGGAGCCGTCAAATACCTCCGAACCAGAACTTCGAAGGTTGTGCTCGAAGCCTATTCCACAGTAGACTGAATTAAAACAGAAGGCTATTTTTAGCCTGAAATTTTAAAAGCTCCCATTCACCCCCCCCTCTGGTCGCCGTTTCCGGTCCAACACACTCCTTCGTAGAGTTCTTCGAACTGTACGTTCGTATTGTAATGTTTATAAATTTCGGAACTAAGTTTATACTTGTAAGCTCCGATAACAGTCGCTTCGGACTTTAAAAAGTGTTTCATTGGGCCAGAGCCTTGAAACCTTATTGCTTGGTCGCCTATGACTCTTTTACAGATGCTTCAAACTCGGAGGCCGGAAATCTGTTTTTTAAAGTCCTTAGACTCTTCTACAGATCCTAACAAGCTGGAGCTTGGAATCCGTAGGATTTGGCCACCTTCGGCTCTTTTACAAATGCTTCGAACCCGGAGGCCGGAAATCTGTTCTTTTAAAGTCCTTAGACTCTTCTATGGATCCTAACAAGCCGGAGCCTTGAATCCGTAGGCTTTGGCTACCTTTGGCTCTTTTACAGATGCTTCGAACCCGGAGGCCGGAAATCTATTCTTTTAAAGTCCTTAGACTCTTCTACGGATCCTAACAAGCCGGAGCCTGGAATCCGTAGGCTTTGGCCACCTTCGGCTCTTTTACAGACGCTTCAAACCCGGAGGCCGAAAATCTGTTGTTTTAAAGTCCTTAGACTCTTCTACAGATCCTAACAAGACGGAGCCTCGAATCCGTAAGCTTTGGCCACCTTCGGCTCTTTTATGGAATCCTTGAACCGATGGTTCAAAGGCCATTTGTTGGGTTCCGACGAAAGATGCTTACCTCCGCAAGCATCTCCGTTCCCCTGATGCGTCCACCAGGGGTAAGGAATATTTGAAGAGTAAGCATAATTCAAACCTCTATTTTTATTTAACTTAGAAAGGTACTTTTACAATTGATTACAAGGAGCCCCTAAGCGTAATAACGTTTAAGGTGCTCCGCATGCCATGCATGCTTCAACTCTTCCCCTTCTAAATTAGCTAACTTAAACGACCCGGGGCGCCCTGAGCGTAGGATAATATATGGTCCTTCCCATTTGTTTCCTAGCTTCCCCGGAGCGATTACACTTCGCAGCACCAAATGACCTTGTCTAAGCTCAGTCACTTTTATGTTCGGGTCATACCATGCCTTCGTTTGGTCTTGGTACTTCGTCAGATTGGCGACAGCTCGAAGCCTTGTCTCTTTTGACAAGTCCAATGAAGTGTTTCTTTCATCATCATTCTTAGGCTCCGTTATGTGAAGGGATCCACCTTTAAGCTCCGCAGGAGTCATGGCCTCGTCTCCGAATAACAGCCTAAATGGGGTGAAACCTGTGGACCTAGCTTGAGTGGTCCGAATGGACCATACAATCTTGGGAAGCTCTTCGGTCCACAACCCCTTAGATAACCGAACAATCCTTTGATTCAAACCGGAGAGAATATTTCCATTTGCCCACTAGACGGCTCCGTTAGATTGGGGGTGGTGAACGGCTACGAAGCATAGCTTGATGCCCAAGCCTTCACAAAACTCTTTAAAGGGCCCGGTGATGGGGGAGTGGTCCCGATCTTCCGCTAGGTAAAGGATAAACTTGGGTTGGTGGAGAATCTCGACGTTGGCGATCCAAGGCTCCGGTCCGGCGGATCAAAACCTTGCAATCGTTACACCACTGTCTCCGTTGGTTATCAACCACGCAGAACGCGATTGACCTCGCCACGAAGGCTAATTCCTGCAAGCGAACCCAAGAACACAAGCAAGAACAGGAAGGATACAAATCGAATGCCAAAACACAGACAAACGAAGATAAGGTGAGGTTTCACAAACGCCAATGCAGCAGCCAATCGGTCCGGTGCAAGAGGCGGGATCTAAACACAACAGTGTAGATGCAACAAAGCAAAACCTAACCCTAGAGGCGGCTGGCGTGAGAATATATAGGGCGGCGGCCTGTGGGAGGCGAACAGACATGGGCTGTGGGCTAGAAGACGTACAGACTCAGACTATGGGCCAACATGGTCCAGTTCTGTCACGCAGGACGGTTTCAGTCACACAGAACGACTCGAGACTCCAAACGATGTGAAACCAACGGAAAACGATCCGACTTCTCCTCAGCTTTCCAAAAAGTCAAAGAACGCGCCAATCGGACTCCGTATGAGGAAGTTATGGCCATTTTGGTGCAGGGTGGTCGATGTAGTCCGAACCAGCGAAATCTTGACTTCAAGCATCCGTGCGGCTCCGTCTTCAAGTCCAGCTCTTCTATTCCATCTCCCATGTTCCTAAGAAACAAAATATCACTAGTATTCAGTAGCATCCCATCCAAACAAATATTGAAATAGTTGCTAAGGAAAGAATTAACCTCATAGTTCAAGCGACGGGCACGGGCGCGTGTGATTGGTCCTTGTAGTATTGTAGGTGGAGGCTCCATGTGTGTATCATGTGAAGTGATGTCCTCATCATCCTCCCCCTCTTGAATTGGAGTCGTCCTCGACTCAAGCTCATCGTCAGCTCCCAAATAGGGTTTTAAATCATCAGCACGGGTCATCAATTTAAACTTTCTCAAATCAGGAAAACAATTCTTGCGCAAGTACAACCAAACAAGATCTCCTGGTTTGAAAAACATCTTCTTTCTTCCTTTATTTGTCTTTTGAGCAAAATAGTGTGCCTTCTTTTCTATAACTTCCTTGGTCTTTAGAGGCATAACTTTCACAAACTCTGCATGCTTTGTTGCCTCCATGTTTGCTCTCTCTTGAAAAGGAAGTGGCAGCAAATCAAGTAGTGTGATTGGCTTAAAACCATACACCACTTCAGACGGGCACAATTGTGTTGTTGAGTGGACATCTCTATTGTATGCAACTTCAACATGTGGAAGACAGTCCTCCCATTCTTTCAAGTTCTTCTTAATCATTGTTCGCAGCAACATGGAGAGTGTACGGTTTACCACCTCTGTTTGACCTTTAATTTGCGGGTGACAAGTTGTTGCAAATAGCAATTTTGTGCCAAGCTTGGCCCACATTGTCTCCCAAAAGTAACTCATAAACTTCACATCATGATCTGAAACAATGGTTCTAGGCATCCTGTGCAATCTCACAATTTCCCTGAAAAATAAATCAGCAATATGTGAAGCATCGTTGGTCTTGTGACAGGGAATAAAGTGTGCCATTTTAGAAAACCTATCCACTCTTACAAATATGGAGTCTCTCCCCCTCTTTGTTCTAGGCAATCCCACAATAAAGTTCATGCAAATATCTTCCCAAGGTGCACTAGAAACAGGAAGTGGAGTATACAAACCATTTGGGTTATGTTTGGACTTAGCTTTATGGTATGTGGCACAACGCTGCACAAATCGTTCAACATCTCTCCGCATCTTTAGCCAATAAAAATTATTGGACAGCAGGGCCAAAGTCTTTTCTCTCCCAAAATGTTCCATTAAACCACCGCCATGTGATTCCTGCAACAACAGCAAACGTACGGACGAATCTGGAACACATAGCTTGTTAGCATGGGACAAGAAACCGTCATAAACATGAAATGTTTTCCAGTCTTTCCCATCATTACATTTAGTGAATGGTTCAGCAAATTCTTTATGTACAACATACAAATCTTTCAAACTTTCCAAATCTGGAACGTTGATATCAAGTTGAGATAAAAGAACAATCCTACGAGACAATGCATCAGCAACCACATTTTCTTTGCCATTCTTGTATTTCACAATGTATGGGAAAGATTCAATAAATTCAACCCATTTAACATGTCTACGATTCAGTTTAGCTTGCCCTCTCAAATATTTGAGTGTGTCATGATCAGAATGTATAATAAACTCCTTAGGCAAAAGGTAATGTTGCCAAGTTTCAAGCACACGCACTAAGGCATATAATTCCTTATCATGGGTAAAATAATTCAATTGTGGACCATGCAATTTCTCACTAGAATAGGTCACGGGTTTACCTCCTTGTAGCAGCACATCTCCTATTCCAACACCACTAGCACCACATTCTAACTCAACATGCTTACTGAAGTCGGGTAGCTGAAGTAGAGGTGCACGTGTAAGGAGATCCTTGAGTGTGGCAAAAGTTTGTTCTTGTGCTGGCTCCCAAGTAGATGTAACTCCCTTCTTGGTCAACTCAGGTAAAGGACCGGTTATGGTGCTGAACTCTCTCACAAAACGCCGGTACAAACCTGCAAGACCAAGAGAGATACGTACTGCAAGGTTAGTTTTAGTTGCATGCATGACACGTCCTTTCAGATTAATAGCTTGTGATGAAGAAGGAAAAACAACTTTATCTTTTTGTTGCCTCGAAAGTGTTTCAGCTACTTGCTGATTTTCAGAAGGTTGTTTGCTCTTTTGTGAGTCCCTAGCACATTTTTCTTGTTCAAATTTCACAATTTCAGCAGGAGTCATAGGAAGCAATGTAACTTTCTTTCCTTTATACATAAATGTGTACTTATTGCTCCTACCATGGTGTGTAGCATCAGTATCATATACCCAAGGTCTACCAAGTAATAGAGAACATGCTTGCATTGGTACTACATCAAAATCAGCACTTCCGAAGTATGTACCAATGGAAAATTCGATGTGAACAGTTTGTGTTACCTTGACCTTACCGCTGTCGTTGAGCCATTGCACATGGTAAGGGTGTGGATGTGCACGTGTGGGAAGTTGAAGCTTAGTTACCACGTCGAGGCTCACCAAATTGTTGCAACTACCGCTGTCGATGATGACACGCGCACGACGGTCTTTGACGCGGAAGAAGGTCTGAAATATATTGTTCCGTTGTGCCCGGTCGTCCTGGTCCATGTGAGTGCTCAAGTCACGTTGTACAATAAGTGCTGCCATGTTAGTGAGAAGATAAAGCAACAAAGAATAATCCTTATGTAAAACAGCTAGGTGGGGTGGTGGATGTGTGGTGGAAGCAATCCGTCAAGCACCTTACCCACGCTTGCAAGTGTTCTTACCACGCCGCAGTGAGGTCACCGGCCTACAGGTGATGAACCAAGTGGAGGGTGGTGGCAATTGCAAGGAATGAACCTGTCCTGACCAAGAGAAATGTGTAGCTTGGAAGGCAAGTGAGTAGCAAAGGATTAGCGATAATAATAACAGTTAAACCAAGTTCAATAAGTATTCCCAAGTACTCGTCAAAGTTGCTGGCCTTAGTGCTCCCAAGGTGAAAATTCAAGCAATAGAGGGAAACTATGTGCCCAAAACTCAAATGGAAGCAAAACAGGCCAAATTCAGCTCTCTATAGATCGGACAAGGGATCGGACAAGAGATCGGACAAGTGATCGGACAAGGGTATGTGCACAAATAATTTTTTTTTCTGCTGCTGATCGGATCGGACAAGGGATCGGACAAGAGTTCGGACAAAGGTTCAGACAAGAGATCGGACAAGCAACAAACAGCCAATGCCTGCCTCAGATCGGACAAGTGTTCGGACAGGAGTTCGGACAAGAGTTCGGACAAGCAACAAACAGGACTGCTTCTCTCTCTTTTTTTTTTCTTTTTATATTTTTTTAACTCTATTTTTTTTGAACAAGGATGACCAGAGATGCAACCACAAAAATTGGCACCTACAACTGAGGTGGGATGTGGCTCACAAAAATTCAAACAAGTTCGCTGTCCGGTGAGCAAAAACTTTGTCCAATTTTTTTCTTTATCTTCCTGATTGTTTTGACGATTTTGGTGAGGGCTAACCGGTGTAACGGTTAGTGTACCCCCCAAATTGGGTCAGGAACACGCTCAAAAAATTTCAGATTTTTCTGCCAAACGAGCGAAAAGTTATGCCTGTTTTACCGAAGGGGGGTCACAAAGACTGGATGTGGAGAACAAATAGGGTTGCGGAAGGGGGGGGGGTTTCGGTGGGGAATTTTTTTTCTGAGACACAAGAACAACTACTACTCAAATGACACAGAGGGATGACTAAACCAGCAACAAGACTCGACCAAGAACACAAACTCAACAAAGTTAAAACTGAAATTAAAATCGCAAGGCACAAAGGGGTTCTCGGTGGGGAATTTTTTTTGGTGCGGTTTTCTGGACTCTGGGTAAAACAAAAGCAGATCGAGATTACCTAACGGGAAATCTGAGCTCTGATACCAACTGATGGGGGAGTGGTCCCGATCTTCCACTAGGTAAAGGATAAACTTGGGTTGGTGGAGAATCTCGACGTTGGCGATCCAAGGCTCCGGTCCGGCGGATCAAAACCTTGCAATCGTTACACCACTGTCTCCGTTGGTTATCAACCACGCAGAACGCGATTGACCTCGCCACGAAGGCTAATTCCTGCAAGCGAACCCAAGAACACAAGCAAGAACAGGAAGGATACAAATCGAATGCCAAAACACAGACAAACGAAGATAAGGTGAGGTTTCACAAACGCCAATGCAGCAGCCAATCGGTCTGGTGCAAGAGGCGGGATCTAAACACAACAGTGTAGATGAACCAAAGCAAAACCTAACCCTAGAGGCGGCTGGCGTGAGAATATATAGGGCGGCGGCCTGTGGGAGGCGAACAGACATGGGCTGTGGGCTAGAAGACGTACAAACTCAGACTATGGGCCAACATGGTCCAGTTCTGTCACGCAGGACGGTTTCGGTCACACAGAACGACTCGAGACTCCAAACGATGTGAAACCAACGGCAAACGATCCGTCTTCTCCTCAGCTTTCCAAAAAGTCAAAGAATGCGCCAATCGGACTCCGTATGCGGAAGTTATGGCCATTTTGGTGCAGGGTGGTCGATGTAGTCCGAACCAGCGAAATCTTGACTTCAAGCATCCGTGCGGCTCCGTCTTCAAGTCCAGCTCTTCTATTCCATCTCCCATGTTCCTAAGCAACAAAATATCACTAGTATTCAGTAGCATCCCATCCAAACAAATATTGAAATAGTTGCTAAGGAAAGAATTAACCTCATAGTTCAAGCGACGGGCACGGGCGCGTGTGATTGGTCCTTGTAGTATTGTAGGTGGATGCTCCATGTGTGTATCATGTGAAGTGATGTCCTGATCACCCGGCTTCATATTGAGTGTCGTTATCAACTGTTAGCTCGCTAGGCACTCCGAACCTGCAAATGATATTCTGCCAAAAGAATTTTTGTACATTTCTTGAAGTGATAGCAGTTAGGGGTTCAACTTTGACCCATTTAGAAAAATATTCGATTGCTACCACTGCAAACTTCAAGCTGACTTTTGCCATTGGAAAAGGGCCGATGAGATCCATTACCCATCATGCCATTGGCCATACCAGAACAATAACTTGAAGAGGTGTCGGTGGACGATGGCTCCGCTTACCCATCCACTGGCACCCTTGGCAGGTTCGAACCAATTCTTCTGCATCGCTTACAATTGTTGGCCAATAAAGCCCCTGACAATATGCACCAGGGTAGGGGAGAACAAACTTCGGCTTTATAAAGTATTCTGTTGACAAGCTCATAATTTCAAGCCCTTGCTTGGAGCCTTCAGAAATCCGGACCTTCTAACAAAACTGCACTGTTTTGCAAAACATCCAAAATTGGAGTCCACCGATCGGTGACTGGAATGCAAAGGACTTATGTGGAGGGTAGTTGATGCATTGTAGGCTTGATAAGTTCTTCATAGAAAGCACCCTCTAGGACGTCCAATGCCCCGGCTACAGCCATCGCTACAATATCTACAAGTTGATTATCCGCTCGAGGGATGCTTCGAATAGAAATTCCTTTAAACAATGCTTCGGTCTTGCGGATTTCTTCTAAATACTTTGCAAGATGCAGATTCCTGGCTTGGAAGCTCTTGTCAACATGTCCTGCGACAACTTAGGAATCTGTTTTTATTATAATTCTTGTTGCTCCAAGTGCCCTTGCCTTTTGGAGGCCTAGCAGGATCCCTTCGTATTTTGCAATATTGTTGGTGGTCTTAAAGTTGAGCCTCGCAGAATGCATGGCCTTCTGCCCTAACGGAGATATTATTATAGCTCCAGCTTCGGCCCTAGATGCTTGATAGGCTCCGTCAGCAAAAATTGTCCACAGACCTTCGGAGGTTTCTTCCGAAGCCCAAACTACGGATGGAGTCCACTCGGCCACGAAGTTAGCTATGACTTGGGACTTGATAGCTGTTCTTACCGTGAAGGAAATACCGAAGGGGGCTAGCTCGACAACCCATTTTCCGATCCTACCCGTGGAGTCTTTGCTCCGAAGCATATCACCAAGGGGATACGAGGTAGGGACAATGAGATTATATGCTAAGAAGTAATGCCTTATATTCCGTGAGGCCATTACCAAAGCATAAACTAATTTTTCGAGCTCGGAGTATCTTGTCTTTGCTCCGGACAAAGCTTCTGAGACGAAGTATACTGGGTTCTGCACTAGTTTTCCTTTAAGCTCTATTTTCCTGACCAGCACTGCACTTACTACGGAGCCCGTTGCTGCAAGATAAAAAAGGATAGTTTCTTCTGGGATGGGCACAATAAGTGTTGATAGGTTCCCGAGATAATATTTAATATCGTCGAAGCTTTTCTGGCACTCCGGCGTCCATTTGAAATTCTCGGACCCCTTTATGGCTTTAAATATCAGGAGGCTTCGCTCTGCTGATCTGGCCAGGAATCTACTGAGGGCTGCGAGCCGTCCTGTCAGCTTCTGGACTTCCTTCGGATTTTCTGGTAGAGCCATTCTTTGCAGTGCACTTATCTGTGTCGGGCTAGCTTCGATTCCTCTACTCGAAACGAAGTACCCTAGCAATTTTCCTGCTTGCGCCCCGAATATACATTTTTCAGGGTTGAGGCGAACTCCACATGCTCGTAGGCTCTCAAAAGTTTCTTCTAAGTCTAGACTATGATGGTGATTTACAACACTCTTTATTACAATGTCATCCATATAGGCTTCGACCTTTCGGCCTATCTGGTGACCTAGAGCTTTAGCAATAAGACGTAAAAAAGTAGCCCCGGCATTCTGCAAGCCAAAATGCATTCGAACATAACAAAATACTCCGGAAGGAGTTATGAAACTCGTCTTGGTTTCGTGTTCGCGCTTTAGCCAAACTTGATGATAACCAGAGTATGCGTCTAGGAAGCTTAGAAGTTTGGAGCCAGCCGTAGAATCCACAAGCTGATCGATACGGGGCATAGGGTAGGGGTCTCGCAGGCATGCTTTATTTAGTGACGTGAAGTCGTTGCACATGCGCCACTTGTTGGAGCCCTTTTTCTTGACAAAAACGGGATTAGCTAACCACTCCGTGTGGGCTACTTCCCTGATAATTCCAGCCCTCAGCAATTTTTCCACCTCCACCTTGGTGAGATCTGCTCTTTCAGTTGATAGCTTCCAGAGCCCCTAACGCACTGGCCGAGCCTTCGGGTTGACAAGTAAACTGTGCTCGATGATGCTCCGATCAACTCCAGGGATATATTCGTCGGTCCACGCGAATATATCTAAGTTTTTTTAACTACTTCCTCCAGTGAAGTAGTTATTCCCGAAGGTAGCCCCTTGCCGAATTGGATTGGATATTCCTTGCCATCTTTTAGGATCATCTTCGTGATCACATCACCTTCTTGGCTTGGCTTTATGGAAGGGCCCTTCGAGGGGTTTGAGGACCCCGATGCTTCCTCCGAGTGCTCCAACACACTATTCACCTGCCGAGGGTCCAGAGGTGGACCATGGCCATACTCTGCTCTCCGGGCTACAACTTGGTCTACTGAAATAGTGATAACTCCATCTTGTGTGGGCATCTTGAGACACAAATAGTTATGATGTGCTACAACTCCGAATTGGTTCAACATCCCCCTCCCGAAGATTGCATTGTAGGCGTACAAGGCGTCGATGACATCGAAGATAACCTCGTCAACCCTATCCAGGGGCCCCTCTCCGAAGGCAACCTCGAGACCTATCTACCCGAGGGCATCGAGAGGAGGACCTGCAAAACCTTGGAGTGGGTGAGCTGCTAGAAGTAAGTGTCTTCGGGGAATGCACATCTGGTCAAAGGCCTGGACGAAGAGTATATCTATGGAGCTTCCACCGTCCACAAATATCCTTCGGACTTCAACTCCCGATATATCAGCTGAAACAACAAGGGGTCAGCATGGGGGAATTTCACCCCTGCAGCATCGTGGGCAGTAAAAGAAATAGGTACATGGGACCACTCGAGCATTTCTGCAGCAAAGCTCGAGGTCCCTATGTATCCTACTTCGCGAACATAGTCCCTCCGCTGCCACTTTGACATGTTACCGAGGGTCCCCCTCCGGAGATGGGTAGGACCACCCGCTTGCTGTGATCTTGGGGATCCTCCTGCTTCGGTGGTGGCATAATGTTGGCCACCAAGAGTTGCATCGGTGCTTCAGGATTGCTGGCCCGGACCACAGCCTGTACAGGCTCCAAACGTACTGCTGGAGTGGCCCGATCCGAAGTACCTTGCCCTGAGCTTCGCCCTAAATACTCACCCCAAAGGGTCAATATGGACTTACAATCTTTTGTGTCATGGCTTCTATTTTCGCCATGTACACAACAGAAGAAAGCCTAGCACCTAGCAGCCATCTTCTCTTGAGGCTTTGAGGTACTTGCCTTGTTAGCTTGCACCTATTGAAAGTTGAAAGGCATCTTCGGGGTGGAGGGTGCAATATTTAATACCTCGGAGCTGAAGTGCTTCTTTCCCCTTCTATGATCATTGAAGTGATTATCAAGGGGGGCTTGTGGAGGAGTCGGGACTTCTAGTTCAGTCTTCACTTCTCGAAGGAGGACTAGTACAGGCACCACAATTCTTCAGAGGCAGCCTTCTTCTGCCTTGGCATACTGTTCGAAGTATTCCGTTAGCTGTGCTACAGACGACACCGGCTTCCGGTGAAGTTTGCTGAGGAGGTATGGGTTCAACACCCCTTTGTGCGTCGCATCCACTACCGAAGAGGTAGACAAGCCTTTAATTTGGGACTTGGTGTGGGGAAAGCATGTAAAGTACTCCCGAAGGGTATCTCTTGCTTGCTGCTTCACCTAGAACAGGCTTCCCGTGAACATCGGGGCTACGAACGTACCCTGGAAGTTACTCACGAACTTCCTTTTTAGCTGCTCCCATGACCTGATTGATCCTGGCTTTCCTTTTTAGCTGCTCCCATGACCTGATTGATCCTGGCTTTAGAGACCAGAACCATCGGAGAGCCACACCTTCCAATGCAAGGGGAAACATTTCTCCATAGTGTTCGTCACCCCTCCGCTGGCTTCTATTGCCAGGGCATAAGAATGAAAGAACTCTCCAGGGTCGGACCCACCGGTGTATTTGTGCAACTTTGAGGCTTTGAACCAGGGGTCGAAGGGCACTCTCTGTAAGTCCGGATGTAGTGGAGATTCATCATCGAAGGATGCATTCTCAGCATCCTCCGGGACTTGAAGAGCTTCGGGATAATTACCAGGACCATCGTCTTGAGGCACCTCCGAAGCAAGAGTGAAGGCTTGAGGGCGAAGCCTATCTGTAGCCTCTTGCCTCCACCTTGCTACTTCCTCCTGAAGCCACACTACCTGGGTAGCCGCATCCTCAGGAAGGTATTCGCTTCCTCCAGAGGGGACCTCCGGGTGTTGAGAACTAGGATAATTAGTTCGAAGCACCGAGGGAGCTGCTCGGGGAACTCGGGGTGCTCGAGGTCTGATGACCACTTCGGGAGTTGGTGGAATGACTGAGGGTCCTGCATCGTTGGTCTGGGGGGACCTTCGGGGAGGATCGGTGTCTAGGCTCCGCTTGGGAGGCATGGCTTACGAAATTAAGGTCCGAAGACCTAAGACTTCGAATGATTTTGGAAGGCGAGAAAAGTCCTTCGAACTACACTTGGAAGCCCCTTACCGAAGGGTGCGCATAATCTTTAGACTCCGAAACTCCCTCCGCAAGTGCTCTTCGAAGTGCAGTCAGCGGTAGAGAACTAGCTTTTAGAACTAAGTTCCCCACGGACTACGCCCACTGTTGGCGTAAAAGATTACACTAACAAGTTCTCTAAAATTAAGAACTAACAAACAAAGAGTTTGTGAAGCGGACTATCTCAAGCCTCCGTATTAGATAATAGCTTGAAGTAGTTCGAAGTTGTGTATTGAATATCTGAATATTCGATGCCCATTACAGGGTGAGAAGGGGGGTATTTATAGGTAAAAAATCTAAGGAAAAGACCTTTTACCCCCTCAATTACAACCGACATAGTGGAAACTATTCGGTACCCCGAATAGGGCTAAAATGGTAAAATATGTCTGAAGAAGATAGATAAAGCAGACGTCCCGTCAGTCTTGCTGTTTCCCACCACTGAGATGGAGCCTTCGAAGGGTATCTTCGAACTGGGATTCGGACGAACCCTTCGGCTTTAAACCTTAATCAATTCGGAGACAAGTCTTTGGCTTAGAACTTTACGAGTTGTCTTTTTCTCTTAATCTTGAAGATCCTGGGGATGAAGTATTTCCCCCAACAATCTTTTTGATGGGGCACCTCCTTGCCTAGTATATTATCATGTCTGCATCTAGTCATGTGGTTTTTATTCTCATGTAACCATTATTGGTTTACGCGATCATACAAAGTGAACCTGTTTGAATCGAAGACAAGTCCCATCTTTACCAAATTAGCAAAAGATGGCTTCTCAAGACCCATGTGGCTCTACCAGAATTGCATTGCCAGCTTCTCTTTACACAAACGCCATTTGCAACAGAATCTTTCAGACACTGTCTAGGCGCAAGGGTGCCCCCTCAGTCCTCAGATCATAGATTTTGTAGAGGCCCGCATGCAAATTGCGTCTCGGTTAATCGTGACTTTCCGGACAAAAAACTGAAGGTCTTAAAGACTAAATAAACACACTGGCCTCCTACGATTCTAGTTCCAGCACGCTGCATTTACATTTTACAGCACTAAACCGGCATGAAAAATAAGAGATTTCATAGTGGACACAGTTACTCAGAGTGCCACAACAAACAGAAACATCTTTTGAGTACTGAGATGGATTTACAAAGAAAGTGAAGTGTGTGGTGGGCCAATACAAAGAAAGTGAGAGCAAGATGCTACCAGTACCAGATAAAAGCGTTGAGCTAGAAAAAAAAGCCCATGCTGACATTTCCATAGTGTTGAGCTAAAGCATAGGATCCCTATCTGATTGCCTACCTTGTTAAGTGCTCAACTTCTCCAACTGTAGGACCAAAAGTAGCGACCGAAGGGGAGGGGGGGGGTGAATGGGAGCCTAAAAATTTCTTTCGAATTAATGGCCTTCTCCCGATACCCAATGCACCTCAACAGGCAATCAACGGGAATCCACAGACCAAAACAGCAAGAGTAATCTAGCCTAAAAACGACCGGTGTCCTAAACAAATAGACACCTCAAAGTGTTCAAAGGCAGATCAACAATGCATTCAACTCACATGCATTTCAAGCAGTTTAATCCAAGTGTACGCAAAACGAGACAAAAGATTACTGTTCAAAAGTTGTCTCCAGTAAGGTACTTGCCAAAGCCTATGCCAGAGTCTGTATGCCTTCTCTCCGAAGCATGCTTCACCGAGCCAACAACGAAGGCTGCCTCCGAAGCTTGTTTCAGCAGAGACACAGCAAATCCAACAATGCCGAAGTCTATGCTTCGATGGGACTTCGCACACCTGGCTCCGCATGAGACTTCGCACATCCAAAGTGCTGAAGCCGCAACCAGCAGCCGAAGCCTGCTTCGTTAACGAAGCCTAACTTCGCACGGACGTGATAATGCTCTATGCTGATGTCGCGTCGGGGTGCTGAAAGTTGCCACGTGCAGATGTAGTACTGCAGAGCCTAGAAGACTAGGTACTAGAAACCTACGAGCCTATGCGCAAAAACCTCAAACACCTCACGTGCATAACGAGAAACACTGGAAATCGCAGTATACATCCATGAATCACTCTGACCGACCCAAATAATGGCGTGCAAAATGAGGCAACAGAAAATGAGGACAAACCAAAAGCGAGACGCACGATAGCCTGGAATAAGGACTAGAGATTGAAAGAAAGAACCTGATTAGTGAATCCCTTGCAAAGCCATCGATACGAACAGAGCAAAACCAATGGGTGGTGGCGCACAACCAGGAGCCAATATGGGGATGAACTTTGATGTTTAGATTAAAGTGAGTTCACCCTAACCCTAGGGGATTGGGACCCTATTTATAGGTAGCCCAATAGACTAGGAAAAACCAAAAATACCCTTAGGGTTTAAACATACGCTGAAATAAAAATGGAAAATACCAACATGCCTTAGGATTTTTTACAGACTCGACTAACACAGACTGTGGGCCTACAGGAAAAATAGTAAAATACTAAATAAAGATAACTTGTTCTGATGTGGAGCTTTCATAGCAGCTACGGCTTCGCCTCAGAATGGTCAGATCTGAGATCAACGGTCGTCAGTTTTGCGCCGAAACTGACAAAGCGTCCATTGTCTTTGCACCGGGTACCCGGATTAGGCCGACCCTATTCCGTGGCTCCCTCTGCCCGGCAATCGCTCGCCGCCCGTGTACCTGAGTCAATCCTGGTCAACATACCAATGGATCCTCTGCCGCTCCTAGCCCATGTACTCGGATTGGGCCGGCTTGACTCTGCAGCCCCTCTACCCGACAGTCGCTCGCCGCCCGTGTACCTGAGTCACACGCCGCCCCTCTTCATGTCCTGTTGACTTTCGTTGACAATCACTCATCACATCTAGAGTCATGAGGCCCATGCTCTTCAACATCGCTCCTCACCAACTCTGCAGCTAACAATTAAAAGTAGAGCCGATATCACATTTGCTTCATTTTTCTTAGACAACCTAGCTAGCAACTCCTAGCTTACTGGTAATATAGTGTGGCCTTGCATGTTCTCTCTTACTCTATTCAGCAGCAGTGCCTTTTTTGAAGTAGAAAGGGGCACACCATTTCCCATTTCCACTAAAGAAACAGAAGATAAGTTCACAAGACATCCGTAGAGGTTCTAGCCGTTCCACTTAACAAAAACCACACCCACACAACACAACATTTGAAACACATAATGAATTTTAGATGTTTGGCATTCATCAAATCATCTTTCAGTAGGAATATGGTATCATCAGCATACTGCAAAATAGATATTCCTTTCTCCATGAGATCATCCCCTAAACCAGTTATTATATCATTATCAACAGCCCTCTCCATCAAAACAGAAAGAGCATCAGCTGCTAAATCAAATAGAAGTGGAGAGAGAGGATCTCCTTGTCTTAAGCCTTGGTGAGGCTTAAAGTAAGTACCTATCTAGTCCTTAAGCTTAACACTAACACTTCCACCCATTACAACTCTCATGATCCAATCATTCCACTTACACGGGAAACCTTTTGACTCCAGCATTTGATACACAAAAGGCCACTTGATCTTATCATAAGCCTTTTCAAAATCAACTTTGAACAAAATCCCAGAATACTTTTTAACATGCAAGGAGTTTAACAATTCATGCAAGATAACAACCCCATCCATTATGTATCTATTTTTATAAAAGCAGTCCGAGTCTTAGCAATTAAGCCATCTATAACTTTCAGCAGCAGTGCCTTGGATTCAGACTTTTGTTTGCCCTGTGAAAGCTTGTGTTTAACAAAGTTAGGCCAAGCGGATAGGAACAAAGATCCATTAAAAAAGGAAAGTAATGGCATGAACCTACCGACCAATAAATCTCTAGAAATCCACAAATTTTGAACCCTTCGTCAAGTGAATCGATCAGAGCAAGAATTGAAATGCTCAACTCAGGTCACTTTTCCTTGGCGCTCAAACTCCTCTAATCGGAGAGCATAATCACGACAAGTCCTTTCACCCCAAACAAGCATGTGCATGTGTGCATGCATCAAGTGGTCACCCTGCCATGATCAGCCTACTGGCAGATGGCCATTTGCTGGCCGTTGTAGGCTGGTCACGACGTGTCATTGGAGTGGTGCTCTGCTCTGCTAAGTCTCCAACAAGTGGACTAAATCAATCAATGAACGCGCGGAACCCCTAGCTTAAACGGGCAAATTCCTGCGAGGCCTTTCCGACACGCAGCGGCAGCGGCTACGCCTAGTGTGGTCCTTAGCTCTAGACGATAGATGTAGTAGCACCATTCATCGTAGTGGCGATTCTTAGAGTTTCTCTCTCTCCCTCTCCCTCTCCCTCTCCCTCTCACTCTCCCCCACTCTCCCTCTCCTGAATAGACTCCACTAGCTAGCCGCTACAGTATCCATGGATCGCGCCACGCGAATTTGTGAAGTGAGAGTGGTTTTTCTGTGTGTCTGTGCATGCCCCGGCATATCCGGTAGATGCATACATTGGAGTTTGGAGATGTTTGGTTGTTAATATAGGTTAGGTGCTAAAGTTTAGTTGTGTCACATCGGATGTTTAACATCAATTTGAAAAATTAAATTTGAATTGATTATAAAAATAATTACAGAATTGGAGGATTATTCACGAGACAATTTTTTTAAGCATAATTAATCCATGATTAGCAAATGTTTAATGTAGCATCACATTGTCAAATCATGACGTAATTAGGCTCATTAGATTCGTCTCGCAAATAATCCATCGATTATGAATGAGTTTTATAAATAGTCTACATTTAATACTCCAAATAGCATCCAAACAACCGATGTAACGAGACTAAAATTTGGGACTAAAGAACCAAACAAGGCCTTAGTTAGATGTATACGGTAGTCTCTTTATCTTTCTAAATTAAAATTTGACTATTTATAACAAAAGGAGTTCTTCAACAGACCGCTGGGTCAAATTGGGCTCCTCACTAGCCAAGGAAAAAATTAGGTAAATACAGTATGCACGGGAAGAGACGTGCATACTATATCTGGATGTGCGATATTTGTTGGAAAACTCTATCCGACAGCACGACACACATTGGCTTCGTCTAAGTGCTCGTGTCATGCGACTTCAGAGCTATCGGCTCTAGTTTCCATATGGAACCGATCCGATAGTTTCCCTCCTCTCGGGCTCTCCCTGTTCGCGTTTCCATCCGCACAGACAGCCTCATTAGGAAAAAGAACAATGCGTCCTATCGTGGAGCGCATCCACAAAGACTACGACCAATACAGTAGCCGACGCCTTATGGCCAATGGTATCTATGGCTGTGATCTCAAAGGCTTCATTGTGTTCTGCGTCACTAGTGTAGGATCGATGTACCGACTAGAGAGGGTGAATAGGCGGTTTTTTAAACTAATTTAGCTTTAACTAGCACTAGACAAGTTTTAATAATTTTTCTTTTTAAGGCGAAAGACTCTAGGGATAAATTAAGTTTGAACTAAGTCTAAAGGTTTGCAACCTAGAGTGACAAGATTAAATTACTCTATGAAAGTAAATTACTCAAAGTAAAGAGTACAAAAGACAATCGAATTTTATCCTGAGGTTCGGAAATTTGCCAATTTCCTACGTCCTCATTGAGACGAGCTTCACTTAACTGCTCTCTTCACCAAACCACCAGATTCCTCAAGGAGAAATGAGCTTGATGATGAACCGACACCGGAAGTGTAACTCTCGGGCCTCTATCACTAGTGGTAGCACTTCTCCACTCCAGATAGGCGAGCTTCGACCTTCACAATCTTCCAGGTATTCTCCACAACCTTCTTAGAGAGATCACCGGATTCTCCTCCGAGCCATCTAAGAGGTGGCAACCTCCAAGAATAACAAGCTACAATCAAAGCTAAAAGGAGACAATCATATACTAAGAAATGCAAATGCACACAATTAACCGATCTCTTGATCACCCTTTTCTTCCCAACCACACTAGTGCTCAATTTTAGTGCTCAATGGTGGGAGAGACTCTCTAGTACTCAAGTATGCTCAAGTGAGTGCCAAATGTCTAGCAAAAGAGTTATAGCAATGGTTTATATAGCCTCACACACTAGAACTATCCATTATGCAAAGTTAGGTGGCTCTCTACGTATTGTCGGTCCGACTGCCCATCTTGGGTTGGTCAGACTGACCCCCTTGCAACGGCTAGAAAACTAGTCGTTTTTGCTGACGCAACAGGGTGACCCGGTCTGACCGGCCATGTTCGCCCGGTCGGACTGGCCATCAGCTCTATAAAACCTACTCTAGAAGAATTTCGTGCACCAGTCGAAATAGGCCCCTGGCCGGTCGGTCCGCCCAACTCTGGCCGGTCTAACCGGACACCCAATGTCGGTCATACCATATGCACTATGCCGGTCTGACCGCTAGCACTAGAAAAAGGCAGCAGCAATTTTTTGATTTTCTACTCAACCGAGACCAAGTGCAACTATTTTCAATGCATTTTTGGTACTTGAAAATCAACTCAACCAAGAAGCAACCCCTCTTGATAGTATGACAAAAATAAAAATAAAAACTAGCCTAATTGATCGTTCCAAACACCTTGATCAATTTCTAGCTACCTTGATCTTTTTGCCATCGCTTTTCAACACGTCATATTTCCAGGGTTTTTCATCTCATGCTCCATTTGCGCGGGACCTAATTACTTTCTTCACACTTAAGAAAAATATTAGTCCACAATCACGTGCTTGCCATTAATTACCAAAACTCACATGGGGCCTAGACTTTCAATCTCGCCTTTTTGGTAATTGATGACAAATACTTCAATAACAAAGAGATATATATTGATAATTTTTCAACAATTAAGCGCAAAAGATGCCCCTAAATGTATGCTAAGGTGCAAGCAATATGGAGCAACAATGTTATATGAGTTCTATGAGTAAATATATAACGCAAAAATACCAACCATAAGTGATAACTCAAAATATCACGAGAGTTCAAAACAACACATATGAAATATGTCTCATTACAAAGCAAATAGTTCAAGTAAGTTCAAAAGAGATAAAGTTCCATCTAGCAAGACATAAGAGGCATAAAGGTTCTATTACAACCACAAGGGGCAAATCATAATAAGTAGTGGCGCAAAACCCCATACATAGTTGAATAGCCCAAAAAGCCCAAACTTAGCCTACATTAGGATAAACTAGACTCTAAACTATTATTTCTCCCCCTTTTGGCATCAAGTACCAAAAATGATAAACTAGTCTTGAGGCGGATGAGGGTGATCATCATCATGATGGTGGTGATGGAGACGATGGTACTGAAAAGGGTATGCAAACATGGTAGTATTCAAACTGTCAACCCGAGAAGATATAGTGTCAATCCTAGAGTTGATGTGCTCCTATCCATGATGAAGGTCTTGAAAATGAGTATTAATTGCCTCTTGACCTAAAGCCATGTGATCCATCCTTTGATTGAGTTGCTGGAAGCCTGCTGTCACTTGTTGCAGCACAAGATCAAAAAATTGAGCAGCGTCAAACCCAAAGTAAGAAAGAGGAGGAGCATACGAGCCATAGCCAAAATCCTGAGGAGGAGGAGATGGGACAAATGAATTGTTGGGCATGCTTTGAGAAGATGGATACTGCACCCCCACATGAGATGGACCGGTGGTTGGAGCCTGAGGAGTGGTCGGGAAATGGGGCATGTACTATTGATGAGATAATCCAAACTCTCATGAACACTACCAACCTTGCTTAAGATCAATCTCATAATGAATTGTGCATAGTATATACTCCAAGAACGAGACTTACCTTGGAGAGGGTCATCTCATAAAGCATAAGATGGACCACATCAAAATGCTTCCCAGCTATCACTGAGTCCAAAAGAGTCCAAACAACTCCATGAATAGCATCGTTGTTGTCAAGCTGAGGTAGAATAGAGTGACGCAGGATGCGATGAGCAACACTATGCAAGTTCTTCATCCCAGTGACGCCTCCAATCCTATGTGCAGCTGAAGGGAGATACAATTGAGCCATTTCTTCTTCTAAAAATGGATTGTGAGTAAATTCCTCATGAAGTCAGAGACCAAAAGAAAAATGAATGTCCCATGCACTTTGAATTTCGTGCTTGTTTGCAATGCAAAAGACATTCCCAGTCATCCAGATGAGAGAGTCACAAGTAGCTGGAATATAAACAGTGGCATAGAATTGATGAATGATATCCCAATTAAAATCTTGCCTTAAGCACACCATTTTGTGGATACCAATTGTTCCAAAAATATTCCTGAGAGCATCCACCTCCCCACTCAAATCCCTCCAAGAAATCCACTTGTGGGGAGCTAGAGACCGGTTAACATAAGCTATTGTATACACTTCTTTTTGAAACTTAGTGTGAAACCTTTGATCCGAAGTATCATTTGACCTAAGAAACTGATTGTGATGGCGCAACCGGGCAAAGTTTTCTAGATTCCTTATATCCATCTTAAACACAAGACTCGCAAATGGATCCTCACCAACTACAGGAGACGACGGAGCAACTTCTTTATTTTGAGAATCTTCCTCGCTGTCCTCTTGGAAATATTGAGATGAATGTCCACGATCTTCACTGTTCTTGGAGCGCCTCTCATTTCCTTGAGAGTGACCGACACCACAAGACATGACTGAAAGAATCAAGGATGAAAAGTTATGTCAATTGAAGGATTGAAATTGATTTATACTATTGCTAATATGCAAATTTGAAGGAGTAAACAATGTGTGAAATTGGATTGCAAGGATTGGGGGCCGATCTGACTGAGGCAAGTAGGCCGGTCTGACCACCGTGACATGGCTAGTCAGACCGCGCATTGCCAACCAGTCGGACTGGCCATGCACCCCGGGCAAAAATCCCCTATGACACAAATTTTTCTCCCTTGATGAAATCGTCCTTAGAAATCGCACAAAATCATGGGAATTGATATAATAAGGCTAAAATAGATGGAACGAGGTTACTTTTAGCCTAAGAAAGGTCAAAAAAATTCCCATGAACAAAAACCCTAATCCTAGCCTTAAATTGAGGACTATGGACCAGGTAGAGAAAAAGTTCTTGCCGGCAAGGGGAATCGAAGTCGAGGTTGGACCGGAGAGAAATCACTAGTTGGACCGGCCAGAAAGCAAAGGATTTGATTTGGGGAAGATTTGGAGAAGGAGAGGAAGAGGAGAACTCGGTTTGTGAGGTTGAAGAATGAGGGAAGAGAGAGAAAAAAGGGGAACCTAAGGGGAATTGCAGTACACATAAACAGATGTAATATACTCGACGTAGTTAGAACACACCGGTTCTTCACTAGAGGAGCAGTAGCAAATGGAACTGGTACCACGTTGACGATGCATGGTACTGGATGACAACGACGATGGGTAGCGCTCGAGCATAGAGGAAGATGAGCCATGGTGGACGAGCACGGGCAGTCGCGCAGAGCGCTTCCCAAAAACCTTATTCGCCCTCTCCCGGTGCAGGATCTCGAAGGCGGCGGGTTCTAGAGACCTGCTCTCCCGATCGGCGGTGCACGCCGACGAATGGAACAGAGTAATTTACGAGCGACGACGCAACATAGAGAAAATGGCAAAACCCTAGATTGTTCTATTCATTTTTGCAGGGAGGCGGTGGCTCGGTATATATAGAGGAAAACAAGACACGTGATCAGGACGTCCGCCTCAATATCTACTACTCGTAATCAACTCGGATAGGAATCGTAACCGATCTGGAATTTACGCCCATAGCAAAAATAACTACAAAAGGAAGCCACATCTGTGCAAGCAATCGGAGCCGATTTCAGCGAACCATTCACACAGTGCCGCGTGCCTATGCTGCCCGGCCTCGGCCCTAGCCCATGCCCGTGCCCATGCCCGAGCTCGGCCTGACGAGGCGAGGCGAGCGAGTGCACGTGTGTTTCTCTAGTCTCCTCTCACCCACATGGGTCTAGTGGCATGGAGAGCACCAACCCTTTTAAAGTGGTCTCACTCTCCTAGAACTAGCAAGGTGGTACTAAAGATTCACATGCTCCCTCCATATGGTGGGCCTTTGAGTTTTTACAGGAATTATTCTTCAATTTGGGACAACCCCATTTATTCAACAATCCCCACCATAGCTCAAAGTCCCACAAATATTTTCCTGGTTCTTTTGTGCTGTTTATATACCAGCATTTTGATGGATACCGGTGAAGGTTGAACATACATCTAGAGCTTCAAGCTACACTCACTCACAACTTGAACAATGGACTATGCCTTGAATTGCATGTAAGTTTCACTTAAAGTCTTAACTAATACTAGGCTGCCAGTAGGTTACCCCTCGGGTGGAGCATATAAGTCATACTCCATGGTCTCTTCATGAGCTTACTAGGAGACTACCCAAGTCTCCATAGATTGCGACCAACAATCGAGCTCATATAGGTGTGTTCTTTCAAGAATACTCTGCAAGATAGCATATTCGCTAGATATAGCCAACAGAGCACATTAAGACAATCGTCAACCTGCCTAGCAGTTTCTGAAAGTATTGCATCTTCACTTAGAGTGGGTTAAAAGTACTCTCCTTTAGTTAACTAATGGCTTGTTCTTCCTAGGTCCTAATTCACGGGATCTCCGATCACATAGGTTGGGTTACTACCATAGTATAACTCACGTGGGTATCATACCCATCTCCTTCGATGCACTGTCTATCACATTCTGTGATAATCCCTTTGTAAAGGGATTTGCCATGTTTTTAGATGCTTGGATATAATCCAATATTATAACTTCGAAGTTTCTCAACTTCCTGATAGATTTCAATCGTCTCTTTACATGTCTAGATGATTTCATGTTATCCTTAGAACTATTCACCTTAACAATGATAGTTTGATTGTCATAGTTCATAAGGATAGCTGGAACCGGTTTTTCAACCACCGGTAAATCCATCAATAGATCACGCCGCCATTCTGCTTCAACAGTGGCTGTGTCTACTTCCATGGTTGACCTCGTCAATATGATCTATTTGCAAGACCTTTATGAAACAGCTGCACCACCAAGAGTGAATACCCTCTCGTGGCTTTGATCTCATCAATATCAGAGATCCAGTTTGAATCACTATAACCCTCAAGTACCGAAGAGTACCCAGTATAGTGAAGTCCAAAACTCATAGTACCTCTTAAATAGCGCATGACTCGCTCAAGCGCATTCCCATGATCATCTCCCGGGTTAGACGTAAACCGGCTCAATTTGCACACAACAAAAGAGATGTCAGGCCTAGTCGCACTAGCTAGGTACATGAGTGATCCAATAATCCGGGAGTATTCTAATTGATTCCTAGCAATTCTCTTGTTCTTTCGAAGTAACAAATTAGGATCATAAGGTGTTAAAGAAGGCTTACTATCCATGTATCCAAAGCGGCTTAAGACCTTTTCCACATAATGAGACTGCAATAGTGTAATCCCATTCTCATCCCTGATTAGCTTGATGTTTAGAATTACATCAGCTACTCCTATATTTTTCATATCAAAATTTTGAGACATGAAAGTTTTTACCTCATTTATCAAATTAATAATTGTCCCAAAAATCAGTATGTGGTCAACATATAGGCACAAAATAACTCCCTCACCCCCACCATAGCGATAGTATACACATTTATCTACCTCATTGATTGCAAAGCCCGTAGATGTTAAAGTTTTATCAAACTTCTCATGCGATTGCTTAGGAGCTTGTTTCAGACCATACAAAGATTTTAACAACTTACACACCATGACTTCTTGACCTTTTACTACAAACCCATTGGGTTGTTCCATGTATATTTCCTCATCCAACTCTCCATTTAGAAAAGCTGTCTTAACATCCATCTGATGAACGGGAAGACCATATGAGGCATCCAAAGAAAGTAGTACTCACAAAGTGGTCAATCTAGCAACAAGTGAGTAAGTGTCAAAGAAATCTTCACCTTATTTCTAGGTATAGCCCTTGGCTACAAGCTGAGCCTTATACTTTTCAATAGTACCATTGACATGAAAATGTGCCCCCGCACTTGGGTCAATTCGATGATCCAAAAGTGTGCGGATACTTAGGGACGAGCCTAAGCGTAACACAACACTGACGTTGCGTTCCGACTACCCTCAACAGTGGCAAGGGGGTTGGAGTCGCCAGGTAATTAGATCACACAGAAATAATCCAATTAGCCGAAAAGAGATATATTAAATAAAATAAACCAACAAGCTGAATGGAGCCTAACTAATTCGAAGTGTACTGTGCGAAGGGGTTCACCGAAGGGGGCCTTTGGTGTCTGGTGCGAATGGTATCACTGAAGTTAGCCTTCGGCGTTCGGATCGATCTGGCTGAAGGTAGGCTCTGAACAGATCTCGGCGTGAAATCACCTCTGAATAGCAGGGTTCGATGCGAAGCCTCTAACACAACAAAATATCCCAAACGCAACACACTAGCGTGACTTTGTCTAGATCAGAGTATGAGCGTGGCGAATCCTGATGCGATGAAGCCTGTTGTGGAGCGTGCTAATGTGTGGGACTTGGTAAAACCGACAACAGTGTGATGGTCCGGCACGGGTAGTCGAAGCAAGGATTCCATCGAGGGGTGTCCTGACAGCCTCCGAATCCAGCTCCCTGGCTCTGGACACCTCCGGCGAAGGCGCTCTAAATGTGGAAACCTGCAACAGAACAAAGATCAAGTGCCAATTCGGCCTGGAGACCGAATTTTCTAAGTATTGAAGTAGGGGAACAAAGGTTGCATTCTGTTACGTAGATTAACGGATACATCACATGCGAAGTAACAAGGCGACAACAATCTATTACATAGATTAACGGGTACTTCATGAGTGAAGTAACAAGGCTCACCATGGTTTCGGCGTGGCCGGCGGAGGGCTTCCAGGCAAACCCACGAAGGTTGCAGAAAAGGTAAATAAAAAGTAAAGGTACGGTTCAAAGCTAGAGCTTTGTGATTGATTTGTGTTGGGGGTCTAATGAACCAGCCTCACCCCTATATTTATAGGGGCTAGTCTTCTTATCTCTAAGATTAATCTGGTAGGATTTGGCCTAATCAATCTTAGGGATAAAATTAGCCAGAATTAGACTCAAACTCTATCTCTGGAAATCAGCCCGAAGTGGGCCTTCGGCAAGGCCTGCCAAATCCCGCTCCTCGGGCCGAAGCTTCGGCGAGGCAGGCCTCCGAAGGTAACAGGCCTACTGGAGGGGTTCCGAAGCCTAGGGCTCAATGGGCCTTTGTCCTTGTAAGGCTTCGGCCTGATCTAGGACATGTGTATTTTTAGCCCAAATTACAAAAAATGATATTTTGACAATCTTGACCATTTAATGCCATTTTTTTGCTATCAACAAGTACTATCAGTCCTAAGCTTCTTTTTGAAAACCCACTTGCACCCTATAGGTTTGCAACCATAAGGTCGTTCTGTCACCTCCCAAGTCCTGTTAGCAATAATGGAATCCATCTCTCTATGGATAGTCTCTTTCCAGTAGTCTGCATTAGGAGATGCATATGCTTCTGACATAGACGTGGGAGTGTCATCCACAAGGTACATAGTGAAATCATGACCAAATTATTTAATTATTCTTTGTCTCTTGCTCCTCCTAGAAGCTTCACTGTCATCCACCTCAGCGGCAGTTTCATGTGTTTGTTTAGAAAATTCAAGTGGTGTGATTGAATTGGTAATTGTCTCAGGGGTTTGACTAGAAGTTCTATGAGTATCTTTCATTGGAAATATGCTATCAAAAAATGTAGCATCTCGAGACTCCATAATTGTACCAACATGCATGTTTGGTACCTCAGATTTTACTACTAAAAATCTATAGGAAATACTGTGATGAGCATATCCTAAAAAGACACAATCCACAGTTTTAGGTCCAAGCTTGCGCTTTTTAGTTATTGGTACATTGAGTTTCGCCAAGCAACCCCATGTGCGCAAGTAAGAAAGTGATGGTTTTCTCTCAACCCACATCTCGTATGGGGTTTTGTCCTTATTCTTGTTAGGAACTCTATTTAATACATGACAAGAGGTCAGTAACGCCTCCCCCACCATGCCTCAGATAATCCCACAGTGTCTAACATGACGTTAATCAAGTCAGTCAGGGTGCGATTCTTCCTTTCGGCAATCCCATTTGATTCAGGTGAATAGGGATGTGTTCTTTCATGTATAATTCCATGTTCCTCACAGAATAAGTGTAATTCATTTGAAAAATACTCTCCACCACAATCCGACCTAAGTTTTTAATCTTTATCTCTAGTTGATTTTCAGCTTCTGCCTTTTAAATTTTAAATAGTCAAGAGCCTCATCTTTCATTTTTAATAGATAAACATAGCAAAATCTAGTCGCATCATTAATTAGCGTCATAAAGTATCATTTTCCACCCTTTGTCAACACGCCATTCATTTCACAAAGATCTGAATGCACGAGTTCTAGTGGTACCAAGATTCTCTCCTCGGCTGCCCTATGAGGCTTACGAGGTTGCTTTGACTGCACACAACTATGACACTTAGAACCTTTAACAATGGAAATGTTTGGAATTAAGTTCATACTAGAAAGTCGAGACATCAAACCAAAATTTATATGACATAAATATGAGTGCAAAACATTGACATCATCATTAACATTGCCACAAATATGGTTCACAGATTTATTGCAGAAATCAGAAAGGGAAAAATGGAGCAAGCCTCCGCATTCATAGCATTTACCAATAAATAGTCCATGTTTTGACATGACTACTTTATTAGACTCAAACACCAATCTAAACCCATCCCTACATAGACGGGAGCCACTAACTAGATTCTTGTTGATAGAAGGGACATGTTGCATGTTCTTCAGCTGCACGATCTTTCCCGAAGTAAACTTCAGATCTACCATGTCAACACCATGAACAGGAGGATGAGACCCATTCCCCATTAGGACGGAAGAATCCCGAGTGACCTGGTAAGAAGAGAACAAAGAATCCCCATCAGCACAGACATGTACATTAGCCCCTGTATCAACCCACCAATTGGTAGATTGATACTCTGAAAGAACAGTAGGAAAATTACCATATCCGTTCCCATATTCAGTATTGCCAATGGTCACATTTACAGACTTTGAAGTCTGTCCTGCAGGAGCTTTCATCCATTTGCGATGTGGACACTTCTTGGCCCAATGGCCAACTTCTCCACACACAAAGCAAGGCTTCACATTTATGTTACTCTTCTTCTTCTTGTAGTTATGTTGACACAAAAACATGCCCCGCACTTGGGTCAGTTCGACGATCCAAAAGCATGTGGATACTTAGGAACGAGCCTAAGCGTAACACAACACTGACGTCGCGTTCCAACTACCCTTAACAATGGCAAAGGGGTGGAGTCACCAAGTAATCAGATCACACAGAAATAATCCAATTATCTTAAATATATAGATACAAATAATCCAATCGGCTGAATAGAGCCTGATTGGTTCGGACTATACCGTGCAAAGGTCACCGAAGAGGGCTTTCGGTGTTTGGTGCGAAGGGTGCGCCGAAGATAGCCTTCGGCGTTCAGATCGATCTAACCGAAGATAGGCTCCAAACAAATCGCTTACGCGAAATCACTCCCGAATGATAGGGTTCAGTGCGAAGTCTCTGACACGACAAAAACCCAACACAACACGTGGGCGTGACTATGTCTGGTGTTGAGTGCTTGCGCAACGAAGTCCGGGACAGAGCACCAGTGCGACGAAGCCCGACGCGAAGCAACTCCAGTACGTAGGACATGACCAGACCGACAACAGCGTGATGGATCTGGCATGGACGGATGAAGCAAGGACTCGCCGAAGGGTGCTCTGGAAGCCTTCAAAACCAGCTTCCCAACTTCGGAAACCTTCGGCGAAGGGAGCTCCGAATGTGAAACCTACAGCAAAGTTAAGATCAAGTGCCAATTTGGCTTGGAGACCGAATTACTAAGGGTTGCAGTGGGTAATTGAAGGTAGAAATATGTTACGTAGATTAACGGATAATTCACAGACAAACCAACAAGGCTTACCACTATTACGGCGTGGCCGACGGAGGGCTTCCAATCAAACCCACGAAGGTGTATGGAAAAGTAAAGAAAGTAAAGTACGGTTCAAAGCTAAGGCTTTGTGATTGATTTGTTGTGGGGGCTCTATGAACCGGCCTCACCCTGTATTTATAGGGGCTAGTCTTCTTATCTCTAATTCTAATCTGAGAAGATTCGGCCTAATCAAGTTTTAAGGATAAAAGTAACCAGAATCTGTATTAGACTCTATCTTCGAAGCTTGCCCAAAGTGGGCCTTCGGCAGGCCCACCGAAGCCTACTCCTCGGGCCAAAACTTCGGCGAGGCGGGCCTCCGAAGGGCCTTCGGGCCGAAGCCAGCAGGCCGCTAAAAGGCCTCCGAGGCCTCATGAAGATGGGCCTCTTGCACTATAAGGCTTCAGCTTGTTTCAGGACTTGTGTATTTCTGGCCCAAATCACTAAAATTGGTATTTTGACAATCTTGACCATTAATGCCATTTTTTGCTATCAACACATGCCCCTGCCTTTTAGCGAACTAAGTGAACTAAAAGCACAACGGGCTAAGAACGATACCTTCCATATCGGCCTTTCGACACTTTTAAACGCTTTGCCACACACTTGGGAAGTATTTTTTCAAATATCTGCCATTTAAATCTTTTCGAAATCGCTCTCTTTGTAGAGACTCTAACCAGTATGCATTTCCTGGAGTGATTTCAACCACTTTAAAAGGACCTTCCCAACTAGGCGACCTTTTACCAATTTTTGGGCTCTTAGTGCCTAAGGGCAAAATCGTCTTCCAAACCAAGTCGCCAACTTGAAACGATTTTGGTTGGACTCTTTTTTTGTAGGCTCTAGCTATTCGCTTTATCTTTCTCTATAGCTTCTAGAGCCCTTAACCTCTTATCGGTCACTTCTTCTAAATTATCTTTCAAAAGAGTTTCATATTCATTGACCGATAAGCTATCTTGCTTAAGAAATCTTAACGAGCCGAGATCCACCTCCACTGGCAGAATGACTTCTTGTCCATATACTAACTCGTATGGACTAGCTTTGGTAGCACCATGCTTTGCAACTCTACAAGCCCATAATGCCTTGGAAAGCACTTCATGCCACCTTTTAGGGAACTCTTCAATTTTATTTTTAATGAGCTTAATCACAGTTTTATCACTAGACTCGGTCTGACCATTGGCCTGAGCATAGTATGGTGAAGAGTTTATCAACTTAATACCATAAAATTCGGCAAATTCTCTCACTTATTTAGCAATAAACGAAGTACCCTGATCTATAGTGAGAGTTTGGGGAATACCGAATCTATGTACAATGTGCTTCAAGATGAAATCAATTACCTCATTGTGAGTCATGTTCTTGAGAGGCACGACCTCGGTCCATTTGGTGAAGTAATCTGTTGCCATCAACACGAACCGATGCCCTTTTGAAGATGGAGGATGGATTTGGCCGATGAAGTCTAAACCCCAACCTCAGAATGGCCATGGTTTGATAATAGGGTTAAGTAGCGACGCAGGAGCCAATTGAATATTACCAAACTTTTGACATGCTTCGCACCCTCTATAATACTTAAAACAATCCTCAATCATAGTCAGCCAATAAAATACGCTCTTTTGAGCATCCAACTCATTTTTTGGGCCGACTGATGAGTGCCACAAAGTCCCTCGTGAACTTCTCCTATAGCTACTTTAGACTGATCGGTATCCAAGCACTTTAGAAGTACTCCATCAATAGTTCGGCGATACAACACATCATCAAGCAATACAAACTTAAATGCATGTCGCTGAATTTTTCGATCAACCCTTTGACTAGGGTCTTTTAAATACTAGACGATTGTAATTTTCCAATCGTCCTTCTGGACTTTTGGAGGGTTCGCCAACTCTTTTTCCGAGATAGCGTCTAAATTGTGGATTTTGGAGTGCCCCCGAGCTTTTCCTGTTTCTGCCGAAGGCTGGTTGGATCGGCCGTGATGAACTCATCGGACTGAGGTCCTCCGTCGGAGGGGTCTAGCATGCGAAGGCCTCCATCACCTGGAAGGCTTCAGTGTGAGGGGTCCGGCGCGTAGGGTCCTTCAATAGATGAAGCGCTCCAGCATGAGAGCTCCGGCATGCAACACCCTTCAGTGGATGAAGGGGTTCGGTTCAGAGGGCCCGACAGACCTCGCGTCTGCCTGAGCCTCTGGCTTCGGCAGGGAGTTCAAGCATTGACTTTTCCTGTACAAAAAAATTTCCTCTCCGGACTTGATAGCTAGATCCTTGCTGAGCCAAATATTTTGCAATTGAATTGGCTTCTCTAGACACGTGAGAGATTTTTAAGTCATCAAAAGTAGCAATTATATCTAAACTTTATCCAAGTAACTGTTTATCAAGCCATTAAAACATTGAGCCCTATTAGCTACTTGTTGCACCACTCACAGAGAATCACCAAGCACGTAAACATGTTTAACCCCCATGGAGTCTAGCAATTCAAGTCCTAGCAATAAGGCTTCATATTCGGTTTGATTATTGGTAGAAGGAAATTCTAAATGGGCCGAGATCTCAAAGCGCATGCCACTAGGTGATATGAGAACTACTCCCATACCTTGGCCATTTCTGCAAACCGAACCATCAAAATAAAGTTTCCATGGCACCACTTCAATTAAAGAAACACTATTACTCCAATTGATATCTACGTGGTGATCAACTATAAAGTTAGCGATGATTTGGCCTTTCATGGCCCTTAGAGGTTCATAAGCCAAATCATACTCAATCAAAGCATAATCCCACTTTCCGATTCTACCACTTAGAATCGGCTTTTGCAATATGTACTTTATGACGTCGGTTTGACAAGCAACAACACATGTGCTAGGGAGAAGATAGTGATGTAGTTTGGTACATGCATAATAAAGTGATAAACACAAACACTCCACAAACAGGTACCTTGTCTCGGCGTCCAGCAGGCGACGACTCAAGAACTGTGATGATGTACTCTTTTCTCTCCACCTCCTGAGTTAGCATGGCTCCTATTACGCTATCTTCTACGGCAACGTACAACCGAAACAGAATTTCGACTTTCGGTGCTCTTACCACAGGGTGGTGACGACAAGCACTCTTTAATTTTCTCAAAGGCGCTTTGCTGACTTGCCCCCCAAGTGACCTCGACCTCATTCTTTAGCCAGAGTATGGGGACAAAAGCATCGATTTTGCTGGACAAGTTGGATATAAAGCGACACAAATAATTCATCTTGCCTAGCAATTTTTGCACATCTTTCTTGCATGTCGGTGCTTCAAAGTTCCTAATCTTCTCAAGCCTCTTAGGATCAATCTCAATACCTCTTTCATGAATCATGAATCCTAAGAATTTGCTTGCCGACATGCCAAATGCACATTTGAGCGGGTTCATTTTTAAGCCATACTGTCGCATTCTATCAAAGGCGACTCTCAAATCAGCTAAATGGTTTCCCATAACATACGATTTGACTACAACATCATCTATGTAGACTTATAGCATAACTCCTATCAAGTCATGAAATATCAAATTCATAGCACGTTGATATGTAGCGCCATCATTCTTTAAACCAAAAGTCATAACGACCCACTCAAACAAACCGACAAAACTAGGGCATCGAAAGACTGTCTTGTAGATGTTCTCTTCGGCCATAAAAATTTGATTATAACCAGCGTTACTGTTGATAGAAAAAAATGGCATCAATGGTTAAGATTGTCAAAATACCAGTTTTGGTAATTTGGGCTGAAAATACACATGTCTCGGGTCAGGCTGAAGCCCTACAGGGCCGAAGGACTATTGGGCTACGGGCTCCAAAAGCTTCCAGCCAGCCCACAACCTTTGGCCAAGAGGCCTTCAGAGGCCCACACCGCCGAAGCTTTGGCCCGAGGAGCAGTCTTCGATGGGCCTGGCCGAAGGCCCACTTCGGGCAGAGATAGAGTTGGACCTGATTCCGGCTAAGTGTTTATCTTTATTCAGCCGAATTATAACATATTAGAATAGAGGTCTAGCCCCTATAAATATAGAGGCAAAGCCAGTTCAGAGCCCCCCCAAACACAAATCAACCACAAAGCCCTAGCTTTGAATTGCATTTACTTTATCTTTACTTTTCTGTACTCTTCATGGGTTTGCCTGGAAGCCCTCCGACAGCCACTTCAGAACAGTGGTAACTCTTGTTACTTCACTTGTGAAGTATCCGTTAATCTACGTAATAGATTGCTATCGCCTTGTTTCTTCGCCTGTGAAGTATCGCTAATCTGCGTAACAGATTGCTATCATCGTTACTAGTGCAACACTTGGCAGAATTTGGTCCTTAGGCCAAATTAGTACTTCGAATCTTATCTGTTGCAGGTTATCTACGTTCGGAGCTACTTCGTCAGAGGTGTCCGGAGCTGAGAGATCGGTTTCGTAGGTTGCTAGAACACCCTTCGGCGAGACTGTTGCTTCAACAACGTGCTCCATCAGTAGACTTCGTCACGACAGGCTTCACCACGCTCGCACCCCGCTCCGGATGAAGTCACGCTCGTGCGTTGCACTCGAGTCCTTATTATGTATCTTACTGTATCGGAGGCTTCGCGCTGAACCCCACTATTCGGAGGTGATTGTCGCGTCCATATCCGTTCGGAGTTCATCTTCGGCCAGATCAATCTGAACACCGAAGGTACCCTTCGGCGGGATACTTCGCACTAGACACCGAAGGTACACTTCGGCAATCCCCTTCGCACCATACTTCGAAGTAGACAGGCTCCAACTAATTTGCTGATTTATTTTGTTTAATATATTTCTTTCGGCTAATTGGATTATTTTGTGTGATCTAATTGCCTGGCGACTCCACCCCCCTACCACGGCTAAGGGTAGTCGGAACGCGACATCGGTGCTGTGTTACGCTTAGGCTTGTACCTAAGTATCCACACACTTTTGGATCGTCAAACTGACCCAAGTACGGGGCACGATTTCATGTCAACACACTTTTTGGAGACTCCACTGGGGACCAGCTACGCCAACATGACGGGTATGTCTACATCGGCCACCGGTACATCTACAAAGACTACTACGTCTACACTGCCGATGGACACCACAGGAGGCATGGATATCGACAACCGCAACATCTTAACACCTACTCTTGAAGATATTCCCGCAGAAGACCGAGCAGAGATCGAGGCAAAGTTGAAGGCGCATCCAAGACATGATGCTTAAGGGCTACGTCAAGACACGCGCAGGCTTCATCAAGCACGACATCATCGCCCCCAACCTTGCTCGGACCTAGGTAACACCCTGTATCGCCTCGTTTATCCTCTTTAGAGATTGAGAAAAAAATAGCCGCATCAGTAGATCAGGCCGTTAGCACTTCGCTAGCCAACCATTTAGATTCAGCAATTAGCTACCCAATGTAGAGGCTACACTTAGAAGGTTCGGCTTTACTGAGGCCGTACCATCAGTCCTTATTGCTAGTATACATCCGGTTAATCATGTGTACAACAGAACTGACGGTAGCATTGGCAAGACTGTTACGTCTCTGGCCCTAACACCCATGGCCGAGAATAGTCATTATGCTTACAGCCAAACTAGCGCTGCGTATCACGCGCCACCACCACCTGCGCTGGTACCAGCCCTACCTGCGCTGCCCGCGCCACAAGCACAGGCACCCGGGCATGAGCACGTCATACAGATAGTGCATAGGAAGAGGCCCATGGCCGACACGCTGATATCCCGCCACGTGTCGCGCCCCCGCATGAGAGACGTGTGCAGGCGGCAGGCCAAGATGACCTGGAGGAGAAGATCCGCGCGCTATTTAGGGAATGCGCCGGCTTCGTGCCTAAGGGTCGGGTTAGGGTTTATCGTAAGCCATATCCCAATCATTTCGATACAATACCCTACCCCCGCGGCTATAGAATCCCCGAATTCACCAAGTTCGACGGCAAGGGTAGCAAAACCACACTAGAGCATGTTATTCAATTTTTAGCACAGTGTGGAGAAGCTAGCGGGACAGAAGACCTAAAAATTAGACTATTCTATCTCTCGCTATCCGACATGACTTTCACTTGGTTTTCGGCGCTCCCACCGAACTCCGTTCAGACATGGGATGAATTAGAACAAAAATTCCATGACTACTTTTACACGGGCGAGATAGAACTCAGGCTTTCACACTTGACATCGGTTAGGCAGAAATCTAACGAGAACGTCTCCGAGTACATCAAGCGTTTTAGGGATACTAGAAACCGATGTTTCAGCCTTAATATTTCAGAAAGAGATTTGGCGGAACTAGCTTTTAATGGGTCGTGTTCTGAGATTAAAGAAAGATTAGACAACTAGAACATTTTAGAGGTTAGCCAAGTCCTACAGCAGGCTCTAGTTCAAGAAGGCCGAACCAAAGATAAAAGGTTTATTAAAACGTTTAACAAGCCTAGGGATGAAATCCACATCATGGAACACTCCGACGAGGAGGAATCATAAGAGGAGGATTCGGCCGACATGTACACGGCCGAATGGGTTTGGAACGCTAAGAGTAAACCTATCACTTGCTCTAATTACGACCATATCCCACGAAGAATCGGCCTAGTGAGGTCAAGTACTCATTTGACATAACTAAATGTGATAAAATATTTGATTTTATCTTAAAGAACCAGCTTCTCAGGTTTCCTAAAGGCCAAGTCATTCCATCTATCGATGAGTTAAAGAAACATCCATACTGTAAGTGGCATGACTCGCATTCGCATAATACTAATGATTGCAATGTTTTTCGACGACAGATTCAATCGGCCATAGAATAAGGATGATTGAAAGTAGACCACTAATCCAAAGATGAAGCTGGACAAAGATACTTTCCCTGTCAACGCCATCGACCTCGGCGAGAAGAAGGTATTGATTCGGCCAGAACAGGCTGAGTCAGCTAAAGGGAAGGCAATAATTGTCGGAGAACCACACACACACACACTCATACCAAAGAACTCCGAGGTGGGAGTGTGGAAACAAAACATTAGCGCCCCTTCGGCTAAGGCTCACAAGAAGCCGGAGGTAACATACAAGATGTTGTTGAACAAGCATCAAAGAAAGGCCAAGGAAGCAGGCTCCCGCACTAAAAAACTAAGTCAGCCGAAGGGCCCAAAACTTTGGGAGGGTGGCTTCCGACCGCAATGGTCGAGCCCTCCTTATGATAGTTTCGGACCACAGTGGCCGAACCCTCCACACGGCGACTTCAGACCGCAGTGGCTGAACCCTCCACACAACGACTTCGGACCACAATGGCCTAACGCTCCGTGCAGTGGCTTCGGACCTCAGTGGCCGAATTCCCCGTACAGTAACTTCGGCCCCAATGGCCGAACCCTGCACCACTCTAGATGAGTCCTTCGACAGGAGACTTTGGCCCGCACTGGTCGAACATACCTCCGGCCTGGCAGGACCCCTCGCTAATATGGTCCGAGACACCGTTGACTCTGCCAAACCCCCCTCTGGGTAACAGGTTTGGCTCACAGTGGGCGAGGCCACTAGAGCCACCGATGCCTCCACCGTACAGCTGGGTGGGAACTCCGTGGGCTCTGTATGTATCACGGCCAAAGTACCCTCCGCAACCTAACGCTATGCCTTGTTTTCCTTCGGAGTATTATGAATGGCAGGGACAAACAGACGCAGCGGAGGGAGGCATCATCCACAGACTATCCGTGGTACCTTCGAATCAGCCCGTGCAGAGCGAAGTCAAAGGATACAGGTGCGAAGAGGCCGAAGACAGGGAGTCCGAAGCTATCATAGTCAGAATAGGGTCATAGGAAGTCCCAATCCCGAAGGCTTTATCACCGAAGCCTGACGGAGGTAAGTCCCCTGCTTCGGCCGAGCCCGTGCCGGAGCCTGGTCTGATCGGCCAAATGAGGCCGGTCCTGACTGCCGGAGTCCACAGTGAAGGCCCCTCCGAATACAGAGTGCACGAGGCCAAGGTGGGTAGTACCACTTTGGCTAAAGTTGACAAGAACCAGGAAAGTAGCACCCGACACCAAGCCACAACCATCTTGGGCACCTCCGGGCATGTCCAAATCATAAAAGATATGTCTACAAATACTATGGGCATAGGAGATGCGTGAGAAGAAAGCCGAGGACGAGCGCAATGCTATTTTTGAAGAAATCTGCCCTCGACCGGCTACAAGACAGGTATGGAGGGTGAAGCTGGTTGAGATGACCAATCTGGCTCCTAGTACGAGCGACGACGACAACGACATGCTCGACGACGACTACTCGCCTATCTCCGAGGGGCTTGCACCCCAGGCAATGGACATCAACGTCGTCACACTGCCCGCCGAGTTTGCCCTACCGCAGGATGAGGACGAGGTCGCTCAATTGAACCTTGGCCCACGCAACGCTATTTCTGAGAAGCCCGAGGACTCGGCTCGCCATCTAAAGTCCTCTATACGTCAAAGTTCACATTGACGGAAAGACGATTTCTCGGATGCTTGTCGACGGTAGCGCTACTGTTAACCTAATGCCTTACTCGCTGTTGAGAAAACTTGGCAGGGACGAGGATGGTCTAAAGAAGACCAACTTGATGCTCAACGACTTCAACGGTGAGAGTTCTGAGGCCAAGGGCGTGCTCTCCATGGAGTTGACGGTGGGCGACAAGACGTTACCAATAGCATTCTTCGTCGTCGACGTACAAGGTAATTACAGCGTACTGCTCAGGCGCGTCTGGATTCACGCAAATTGCTGCATTCCTTCTACTCTGCACCAGTGCCTAATGCAGTGGGACATCGATGAAGTAGAAGTCATACCCGCAGACACTTCGGCCTAAGTGGCATTGGCCGATGTGTCAGTTGACACCATTCACAACAAGGTAGAGTGTCTATCAGGTAGAGATCTTTCAAATTACGATTTTGTTAGCATATCTAGAGGATGTTTTGTACCAGTGTCTGTAAAGCCGACTGGTGTAGTATGGCTATTTTTGTATTAGTAGTCATGTCTAGCTAGAGTAATCTGGATTGGCTAAAGTCTCGTGTAGAGTAGTATCGGTCTACTAAAGACGGTATTGCCGAGGCAATCAAGGATTTTAGCGAAGTAGAGAAATTAGGACAAGGTTTTGCGTCGGCCGATCCCTTAGAATAAGTTGACATAGGTAATGGTAGCATCCCGAGGCTGACTTTTGTAAACCAACATTTACAGCCTGATGAAAAGGTCGAAGTAATAAAGTTGCTTCGATCATATGTCAATTGTTTCGCATGGGAGTATAGTGAGATGCCGGGACTAAGCCGCGAGCTCGTAGAGCATCGGCTACCCATCAAGTCCATATTTAGGCCTTATAAACAACCTCCTCGTCACTTTAACTCAGCCTTCTATGACCGAGTTAAAGAAGAAGTAGAGCGACTACTCAAAGCTGAATTTATTAGGCCATGCAGGTACGTAGAATGGGTTGCTAACATTGTTCCTGTAGAGAAGAAAGGGAGTGGCAAGATACGAGTGTGTATTGATTTCAGGGATTTGAACAAGGCCGCTCCGAAGGACGAGTATGCGATGCCGATAGCCGACATGCTAATCAACGATGCTTCAGGACACAAGGTACTAAGTTTTCTTGATGGCAATGCTGGTTATAATCAAATCTTTATGGCCGAAGAGGATGTCTACAAGACGCCTTTTCGATGCCCTGGTTTTGTCGGTTTGTTCGAGTGGGTCGTTATGACTTTCGATTTGAAAATGCTAGCGCCACATATCAGCGCACTATGAACTTGATCTTTCATGACTTGCTAGGAGTTATGTTAGAAGTTTACTTTGATGATGTTGTAGTCAAATCAGACGCTATGGGAAACCATTTAGCCGATTTGAAAGTTGCTTTTGATAGGATGCGACAGTATGGTTTAAAAATGAACCCACTCAAATGTGCTTTTGGCGTGTCAGTGAGTAAGTTTTTAGGTTTCATGATTCATGAGAGAGGCATAGAGATTGATCCTAAGAGGCTTGAGAAAATTAGAAACGTTACAGCGCCAACATGCAAAAGGGATGTACAAAAGTTGCTAGGCAAGATGAATTATTTGAGTCGCTTCATATCTAACTTGTCTAGCAAGATTGATGCAGTTGTCCCCATACTCCGGCTAAAGAATGAGGCCGAGTTCCCTTGGGGGACAAGCCAGCAAAGTGCCTTTGAGAAAATCAAGGAGTGCTTGTCATCACCGCCCGTGGTGAGAGCACCCAAAGCTGGGATTCCATTTCGGCTATACATCCTTGCTGAAGATAGCGTGATCGGGGCCGTGCTAACCCAGGAGGTAGAAGGAAAAGAGTACATCATCACGTTCTTGAGCCACCGCCTGCTGGACGCTGAGACTAGGTACGCGTTTGTGGAACATTTGTGTTTATCACTTTACTACGCATGCACCAAATTGTGCCACTATCTTCGCCCTACTACATGTGTTGTCGTTTGCCAAACCGATGTTATAAAACACATGTTGCAAAAGACGATTCTAAGCGGAAGAATCAAAAAGTGGGCTTACGCTTTGATCGAGTATGATTTGGCCTATGAACCCCTAAGAGCTATGAAAGGCAAGATCGTAGCCAACTTTATAGTTGATCACCACATAGACGTCAGTTGGAGTGACAATGTTGCTTTGATTGAGGTAATACCGTGGAAACTTTACTTTGATGGTTCAGCTTGCAAAAATGGCCAAGGTATTGGAGTGGTTCTCATATCACCTAGCGGAATGCATTTTGAGACCTCAGCTCGTTTAGAGTTTCCTTCTACTAATAACCAAGCTGAATACGAGGCTTTACTGCTAGGGCTTGAATTGTTGGAATCCATAGGTGTTAAACATGTTCATGCGCATGGTGATTCTCTGTTAGTAGTACAACAAGTGGCTAAGAGTGCTCAATGTTTTAACGGCTTGCTAAACAGCTACTTGGATAAGTGCTTGGACATAGTCGCTACTTTTGATGACTTCAAAATTTCTCATGTGTCAAGAAAGGCCAACTCGATTGCAAATGATTTGGTTCAGCAAGCATCTGGTTACCAAGTCAGGAGATGAAAATTTTCTGTATGGGAGAAGCCGATGTTTGGTCTCACTGCTGAAGACCGTGACTTCGGACAAGCGCACCCTTTGGGTCAGACCCCTCCGGCTGCCGGAGGTTACTGCGTGCCAAGGTCCCAAGACCGGAGTGCTCCGCCCACCGAAGAGTCTGGCACGCTGGAGCCCACGATCTAGAGTCCCCGGGACAGCGAGGGCTTCCGGGAGTCTGGACCCTCCGGTAGGAGGCTTCGGCCTGATGCGCTCCGCACGGCCAGTCCAGCCAGGCTTCAACAGAAGCAGGAAGGGCTTGGGGGGGCACCGTGAAATCAGTAGCCTAGATACTTTTTCAGGGAGGGAGCTACCGGAACCCTCCGAAGCCCATAAGGGCGATTGGAGAATTCCAATCGTCCAATATTTAAGAAACCCTAGCCAAAGGGTTGATCGGAAGTTTCAGCGACAAGCGTTTAAATTTGTGTTGATAGACGACACACTGTATCGCCAAACCATTGACAGAGTACTGTTAAAATGTTTTGACCACGAATGATCCTAGGTGGCTACGGGAGAAGTCTATGAAGGACTTTGTGGCACTCATCAGTCGGCCCAGAAAATGAGTTGGATGCTCAAAAGAGCGGGTTTCTACTGGCCGACTATGACTGAGGATTGTTTTAAATATTATAGAGGGTGCGAAGCATGTCAGAAGTTTGGCAATATTTAGTTAGCTCTTGCTTCATTACTCAACCCTATTATCAAGCCATGGCCGTTCCGAGGTTGGGGTTTAGACTTCATCGGCCAAATTCACCCTCCTTCCTCAAAAGGGCATCGGTTCATGTTGATGGCGACGGATTACTTCACCAAGTGGATCGAGGCCGTGCCCCTCAAGAACATGACTCACAACGAGGTACTTGAATTTATCTTGAAGCACATCATACATAGATTCGGCATTCCTCAAACTCTCACTACAGATCAAGGTAGATCATTTGTTTCTAAAGAAGTGAGGGACTTCGCCGAATATTATGGTATTAAGTTGATAAACTCTTCGCCCTACTATGCTCGGGCCAATGGTCAGGCCGAGTCTAGTAATAAAACCATGATTAAGCTCATTAGGAAGAAAATTGAAGAATTCCCTAAAAGGTGGCATGAAGTGCTCTCTGAGGCGCTATGGGCTTGTATAATTGCAAAGCACGGTGCTACCAAAGTTAGTCCATATGAGTTGGTATATGGGCAAGAAGCCGTTCTACCTGTAGAAGTAGATCTTGGCTCTTTAAGGGTGTTAAAGCAAGATGGCTTGTCGGTCGACGAGTATGAAACTCTTTTGAAAGACAACCTAGAAGAAGTGACTGATAAGAGATTGAGGGATTTAGAAGCCATAGAAGTAGACAAGAGGAGAGTAGCTAAAGCTTACAATAAGAAGGTTAAACCAAAATTGTTTCAAGTGGGTTTAGGGTTTGGAAGACGATTTTACCCTTAGGCACTAAGAGTCCCAAGTTTGGTAAATGGTCACCTAGTTGGGAAGGCCCTTTCAAAATAGCTAAAATCGCTCCTAGTAATGCATATGTATTAGAATCTCTACAAGGAGAGTGGTTTCGAAGGGCTTTGAATGGTAGATACTTGAAAAGGTATTTCCCAAGTGTATGGCAAACATCTTAGAAGAGGTCAAAAGGCCGATATGGAAAGTATCGTCTTTAGCCCGTTGTGCTTTTAGTTCACTCAGTTCGCTAAAAGGCAGGGGTCATGTGTTGATAGAAAAAAATGGCATCAATTGTTAAGATTGTCAAAATACTAGTTTTGGTAATTTGGGCCGAAAATACACATGTCCCAGGTCAGGCCAAAGCCCTACAGGGCCGAAGGACTATTGGGCTACGGGCTCCGAAATCTTCCAGCCAACCCACAACCTTCGGCCAAGAGGCCTTCGGAGGCCCACAGCCGCTGAAGCTTCGGCCCGAGGAGCAGGCTTCGAGTGGCCTAGCCGAAGGCCCACTTCAGGCAGAGATAGAGTTGGACCTGATTCCGGCTAAGTGTTTATCTCTATTTAGCCGAATTATAGCAGATTAGATTAGAGCTCTAGCCCCTATAAATATAGAGGTGAATCTAGTTCAGAGGCCCCCCTAACACAAATCAACCACAAAACCCTAGCTTTGAATCACATTTACTTTATCTTTACTTTTCTGTACTCTTCATGAGTTTGCCTGGAAGCCCTCTAACGGCCACTTTGGAATAGTGGTAACCCTTGTTACTTCGCTTGTGAAGTATCCGTTAATCTACGTAATAGATTGCTATCGCCTTGTTACTTCTCCTGTAAAGTATCTGTTAATCTGCGTAACAGATTGCTATCTTCGTTACTAGTGCAACACTTGTTAGAATTCGGTCCTCATGCTGAATTAGTACTTCGAATCTTATCTGTTGCAGGTTACCTACGTTCGGAGCTACTTCGTCGAAGGTGTCCGGAGTTGAGATATCGGTTTTGGAGGTTGCCAGAACACCCTTCGGCGAGACTTTTGCTTCGACAACGCGCTCCATCAGCAGACTTCGTCACGACAAGCTTTGCCACGCTCGCACCCCGCTCCGGACGAATTCACGCTCGCACGTAGAGGGGTTTTAGGTGACGATCCGTATCCTTGGGTTTTTCAAAAATGGAATCTCACGAGCCGAGGTTCAACTGAGCGACCTCGGCCTCGTCTCGTGGTAGTGCAAACTCGGTGGGAAGCATGACGACGTTGATGTCCATCGCTTGAGGTGCGGGCCCCTCGGAGATGGGCATGTAGTCGTCGTCGAGCATGTCATCATCGTCGTCGCTCAGAACGGGAGCAGGGTTGTTCGTCTCAACCAACTTAGGCTTCCATACTTGCTTCATGACTGGCCGAGGGCGGATTTCCTCGAATATGGCATCTCGCTCATCCTCGGCCTTCTTCTCACGCATCTCCTATGACCACGGGCATTGTAGGTGCTTTTTTTGTGATTTGGACATACCAGGCGGTGCCCAAGATGGCTGTGGCTTGGTACTAGGTGCCACTAACTTGTTTCTATGATTTATGGCCGAATGGGTATCACCCGTGTTGGCCTTATATTTTTCATGCTCGGTAGGGACCTCTCTGCAGACCCTGTCGGTCAGACCGACTTCGTCAGGCCGATCGGACTGGGCTCCAGCAATGGCCTCGGCCGTACTAGGGACTTACCTCCGTTGGGCTTCGGCGAGGGGGCCTTCGGGATTAGGGACTTCCTGGGACCCTACCTGGACAGTGATGGCTTCGGACTCCCTCTCCTTCGCCTCTTCGCGCCCATCTTCCTTGGCTTCATCCTGTGTGAATCGATTCGGAGGTACCACAGATAGCCCGTGGAAGACGTCCCTCTTCACCACCTCTGTTTGTCCCCGCCAATCATAATACTCCAAAGGAAAACATGGGCAACATTATACTGTGAAGGGTACTCCAGTGGCAAGGTGTAGTTCGGAGCCCACGGGGACCCTGCCCAATACTATGGCGGAGACATCAGTGGCTCTAGCAGCTTCGCCCAATGCGAGCCGAACCCATTGCCCGGAGGGGGGTTCGACCACATAGAAGGTATCTCGTACCATATCAATGAGGGGTCCTGCCAGGCTAGAGGTATATTCATCCATTGCGGGCCGAAGCCTCCTTCTGGGGGGTTCGCCCAGAGCGGAGGTGGGTTCGGCCACTGGGATCCGTACTCACCTAGCGGAGGGTTTGGCTGCTTGGGGTTTAGACTCGCCTAGTGAACGGTTCGGCCATTGGGGTATGAATCCACTATGCGAAGGGTTCAACCACTAGTGTCTGAATCCACTGTGCGAAGGGTTCGACCATTAGGGCCGAACTCACCCTTCGGGGGGTTCGGCTGTTGGGGCCCGAACTCACCCTTCGAAGGGTCTGGCTATCTTGGCCCCTTCGGCTGTCTTAGCTTTTTTGGTCAGGGCCTGTTTCCTTGGCTTTCTTCTGGTGTTTGCTCAACAACATCTAGTATGTTACCTTTGGCTTCTTGTGAGCTCTAGCCGAAGGAGACATATTGATGTTCTTTTTCCACACTCCTACTTCATGGTTCTTTGGTATGAGTGTGTGCGTGTGTGGTTCTCCAATAATGACCGCCTTCCCCTTAGCTGAATCAACCTGATCTGGCTGAATCATCACCTTCTTTTTGTCGATGTCGACAGTGTTTATGGGAAAGGGGTCTTTGTCTAGCTTCATCTTTGGACTAGAGTCTATTTTCAATCGTCCTTCTATGGCTGATTGAACCTGTCGACGAAAAACATTACAGTCGTTAGTATGATGAGAATGTGAATCATGCCACTTACAGTAGGGACGCTTCTTTAGTTCGTCGGCGGCCGGGATGACCTGGCCCTTGGGCAACCTGAGAAGCTGGCTCTTCAAGAGGAAATCAAATATTTTATCACACTTAGTTATATGAAACGAGTATTTAACTTCGCTGGGCCGACTCTTAGTGGGAGATGGCCGTATCTCGGAACAAGTGATGGGCTTGCTCTTAGCGTTCCAAACCCATTCAGCCGCATAAATGTCAGCTGAATCTTCCTCTTCCTCTGACTCTTCCTCGTCGGAGTGTTCCATGATGTGGACTTCAGCCCTTGGTTTGTTGAATGTTTTAGTGAATTTTTTATCTTTAGCTCGGCCTTCTTGGACCAGAGCCTACTGTAGGACTTGGCTAACTTCTAAAAAGTTCTGGTTGTCTAGCCTCTCTTTAATCTCAGAGCGCAACCCGTTAAAAGCTAGATCCGCCAAATCCCTTTCTGAAATATTGAGACTAAAACGTCGGTTTCTGGTATCTCTAAAGCGCTTGTCGTACTCAATAACACTCTTGCTAGATTTCTGTTTGACCGATGTCAAGTGTGAAAGGCTGAGTTCTGTCTTGCCCGTATAAAAATAGTCATGGAACTTTTGTTCTAATTGGGCCCATGTTTGGACAGAGTTCAGCGGGAGTGCCAAAAATGAAGTGAAAGTGGTGCCGGATAGCGAAAGAGAAAACAATCTAAGTTTTAATGTGTCCGATCCACTAACCTCTCCACACTATGCTAAAAACTGGCTGATATGCTCTAGTGTGGTCTTGTTACCATCACCGTCGAATTTGGTGAATTCGGGGACTCTATAGCCCGAGGGTAGGGTATGGTGTCGAAGTGATCGGGCTACAACTTTCGGTAGACCCTAGTCCGATCTCTAGCCACGAAGCTGGTGCACTCCCTAAACAGTGTGCGGATCCACTCCTCAATGTCGTCTTGGCCTCCTGCCTACATGCATCTCTCATGCGGGGGCACGAACGCGGTGGTCTGTTAGTGTGTCGGCCGCGGGGGTCTCCCTCAAGTGCTGGTTTGGGATATACGATGTGCTCTGGCCTATGCGTTTGCGTAGGAGCATGCAGCGCGGGCAATGCGGGAAGAGCTGGCACAGGTGTAGGTGGTGGTGGCACGTAGTAAGCAGGGTTAGCTTGGCCGTAATTGTAGTGACTTGTCTGGACCATGGATGTTGAGGCTGGAGACGTGATAGTTTTGCCAGTATTACCGTCGGTTCTGCTATAAATGTGATTTACCGGGGGTACACTAGCGATTGGAGTCGAAGAAAACAACCTCGGTAAAGCTGAACCTTCTAAACAGTGCTTCTACCTGAGAGCTAACTGCCAAATCAAAACGGTTGGCTAGCGAAGCGCTAACAACTTGATATACCGATGCGGCTATCTTTTGCTCAATCTCTAAAGAAGATAAAGGAGTCGACACTGGTGTTACCTGAGTCTGAGCAAGGTCAGGAATGTTTACGTCGTGCTTGATGAAGCCTGTGTGTGTCTTGACATAGCTCTCGAGCATTAGATCTTGGAGCTTTTTCATCTTTTCCTTGATCTCCGCCCGACCTTCCTCGGGGATATCTTCAAGGGTGGGCATCATAATGTTGCGGTTATCGATCTTTCTGCCTCCCATGGGATCCATCGGTGTTGTAGACAAAGCAACCGTCGTAGAGGTACTTGCGGCCGATGTAAACATACTCGTCATGTTGGCGTAGCCTTACCCAACGGAGTCACCAAAAAGTGTGTTGACATGAAAACTTGTCCCCGTACTTCGGTCAGTTCGATGATCCAAAAGCATGTGGATACTTAGGAATGAGCCTAAGCGTAACACAACACTGACGTCACGTTCCGACTACCCTTAATAGTGGCAAGGGGGTGGAGTCGCCAGTTAATAAGATCACACAAAAATAATCCAATTAGCCAAAATATATAGAGAAAAATAATCCAATCGGACGAATGAAGCTTGATTGGTTCGGAGTATACCATGCGAAGGGTCACCAAAGGGGGCCTTCGATGTCTGGTGTGAAGGGTGAGCTGAAGATAGCCTTCGACGCTTAGATCGATCTGACCAAAGACAGGCTCCGAACAGATCGCTACGCGACATCACTCTCGAATGACAGGGTCCAGTGCGACATTGCTGACACAACAAAAACCCAACGTAGCGCGTGGGCGCAACTACGTCCGGTGCGGAGTGCTGGCGCTATGAAGTCCGAGATAGAGCACTAGTGCGATGAAGCCCGACGCGAAGCGGCTCTAGTACACAGGAATTGACCAAACTGACAACAACATGATGGATCCAGTATGGACGGACGAAGTAAGGACTCGCCGAAGGGTGCTCTGGCAACCTTCGAAACCAGCTTTCCAACTCCAAAAACCTTCGGTGAAGGGAGCTCCGAACGTGAAACCTGCAGCAAAGTTAAGATCAAGTGCCAATTTGGCCCGGAGACCAAATTAATAAGTGTTGTAGTGGATAACCGAAGGTCGCAATCTGTTACGTAGATTAACGGATGATTCACATGCGAACCAACAAGGCTTACCACTGTTACAGCGTGGCCGATGGAGGGCTTCTAGGCAAACCCACGAAGGTGGACGGAAAAGTAAAGAAAGTAAAGTACGGTTCAAAGCTAGGACTTTGTGATTGATTTGTTGTGGGGGCTCTATGAACCGGCCTCACCCCTGTATTTATAGGGGCTAGTCTTCTTATCTCTAATTCTAATCCGATAATATTTGGCCGAATCAAGTTTTAGGGATAAAAACAACCAGAATCTGTATCAGACTCTATCTCCAAAATTTGCCCGAAGTGGGCCTTCGGTAGGCCCACCGAAGCCTGCTCCTCAGGTCGAAGCTTCGGCTAGGCGGGCCTCCGAAGTGCCTTTTGGCCGAAGCCAGCAGGCCGCTAAAAGGCCTCCGAGGCCTCATGAAGATGGGCCTCCAGCACTATAAGGCTTCGGCCTGTATGAGGACTTGTGTATTTCTGGCCCAAATCACCAAAATTGGTATTTTGACAATCTTGACCATTAATGCCATTTTTTGCTATCAACAAGTTGGTAGTTTGTTTGACTTTGAATTTCCCTTTGTTCTTGCTTGAGGGTTGATGCACCACGTTGGCACTCGATTGCCCCTCACCTTTTGCCGCAACATCCTTTTCTCGGGCTTTCTCCTCCATGAATAAGGTAATTTCACAATAATGCAAGCAACCACAAACTTGTCGGGTAAGGCACACTTCAGGAATTCGAGTTCCTTCGCAATGCCCTGCATTTCATGAGCCTGATCTACTATAGAATGGTTATTAACCATCCTGTAATCATGGAATTTTTCCATGACATACAGGTCATTGCTAGCACCAGTAGCACCAAATTTGGCATTCAGTGCATCCCACAACTTCTTCGTGTCTGTCATGTGCATATACACCTCGCACAGAAGGTTAGCAAGAACGCTAAGAATGCCTCCTACAAAGATTGTAGTGGCATCCTTGAACTCTTTCTCCTTTTGATCAGAAAGATCTCCTTCAGGTTTGCCATTACCAACCCAGTAGACATTCATAGCTGTTAGCCACAAAGTGACTTTGACCAGCCATCTCCTAAAGTGCACACCGATGAATTTCTCCGGCCTAAGCACATCAGCAAATCCAACCATATTAAAACGAGAGTGTCTACAATAAGTTTTTTGGATTGTTGAAAGTAGTGACACTTTTAGGTTTAACTTATTCTAGAAATAAATCATGACAGTAAATAGATGAACTAACATAACCACGTTATACGAGTACATTATACACATGTATGAAATTGCAGTACACATGAACAGATGTAATATACTTGATGTAGTTAGAACGTATCGGTTCTTCACTGGAGGAGCAGCAGCAAATGGAACTGGTACCACATTGATGACGCGCGGTACTAGACGATGACGATGACGGGTAGCACTCGAGCGTAGATGAAGACGAGCCGTGGTGGATGAGCACGAGCAGTCACGTAGAGCACTTCCTAAAAACATTATTCTCCCTCTCCCAGTACAGGATCTCGAGGGTGGTAGGTTCCAGAGACCTACTCTCCCGATCGACGGTGCACGCCGATGAACAAACAAAGTAGTTTACGAGCAGCGGTGCAACATAGAGAAAATGGCAAAACCCTATATTGTTATGTTCAATTTTGCAGGGAGGCGGTGCTCGGTATATATAGAGGAAAATAGGATACGTGATCAGGACGCTCGCCTCAATCTCCACTACTCGGATAGGAATCGTAACGCCCGAGCGCGGCGAGGCGAGCGCGCGCGCGTGTTTCTTTAGTCTCCTCTCACCCACATAGGTCTGGTGGCATGGAGAGCACTACCTCTTTTAAAGTGGTCTCACTCTCCTAGAACTAGCAAGGTGGTACTAAAGATTCACATGCTCCCTCCATATGGCAGGCCTTTGAGATTTTACAAGAATTATTCTTCAAATAAATTTGGGCCAAGCCCATTTATTCAACACAGTAAGCGACAATAAAAATTTAGAAAAAATGATATTGTCCAATTTTTAGTTTTTATTCATTTCTAAAATTTGTGGTTTTTATAATGTATGATCAGAATTAGAACAGTTTATAAAACTTTAGGTACTAGAACTTTTGTCAGAAGCTTCATAAAACAGCAGAAGCTTCTTAAAAGCGGCCCTTGTACTTCTACTTTAACTTCTACTCCATACTTGTGTATGATGTGCCTTCTACTTCTACTTATGTGTGATGTGCATTTGATTGTTTGTTAAGAAGCTGGATTATTCCAATGACTAGAAATAGTAGGAGCGCTAGTGTGAGAAAGAAAACAACCGCGGGGAAGACCAGCGACCACAGGGCCGGCAACAGCACGATCTCCTTTCTGGCTCAAACACAGCAAACTTATCTCTCGATGTGTGCTTGAGATTGCTTCCCTTTGGCTTAGCTTGTACGTGACCTAGCGGGGTGCACGCCACTGTCGTACATACTCTGTGTGTCGAGACGAAAGCTGCTCTACATGGGTGGATGTGTGTGCATGAGTATATCTGGCGTGATAACTGCGAGCTGCTTTTGGTGCTCTGCCTCCTTCCCTTTTCTTTCCACACTGGCTATAGCTGCACAGCTTCTCTCGGTTGCAGCGATGGCCGCGACAGCACCGTCAAATTGGGCAGCACTAGGGGCTAGGGATGTAGGGCAATGCAGGGCAGCTGCGGCAAACAATCTTATTGCCACGCATGGGTAGCCATTAATTTTTTTGTTCCTATTTGGACCTTTGCACGCCGAACCCTGTTACGCTAGTATTTTCTGAACAAGTACGTTCTGAGTAGTTTTTGACATAGTATTTTATAGTTTCAAAATAAAACCAATTTTACCGTTTAGATTTTGTCTCAAATATTACAACTTTTATAATTTTTCTCTGAATCTTTCTATTTTATTTTTATATGGAGTACTAGTTGCATGTAGTATTATTGGGAATATAATGCCGAGGTACTTTCCGAGAGTTTTGAGCTGACCAGTCACTAAGCGACATCCTGTAAAAATCACCAAATGAAGGCTTAAAGATTCCTAAATCCAGCGCTCGGAAGGGAGGCCCTCCTGATCAGCATTAATTAGGCAGCAACCTTTAATCGCTAGCCCACCATTAATCCCCACGTTCTGATATTATCAGCATGTTAATCACTGTACCATTACCTGTAACTGACCATTAAAACTCTTTAATTGGTCGTTAACAAGGTGCTTTAATCACCATTTGTAAACCCTGATCCTTCCCATATAAAGGGATCAAAACGAGGCTGCAAAAGGCACGTTCACAATCATATATACACAGGAATATATTTATTATCCTTCAGGAGACCCGAATATATCTAAAAATTCCTCCTGTCTCTTATTTCGAGATAACCATCAAATCACCGCACAATACTGCCCCTTAACCTAACCAAAAATCCCTCTACAAACACCCCAGTAGTATATTGTTGTTCATATCCAACGACAGTTGGCACACCGAGTAGGGGGTTGTTTGTGTTTTCTTGGATTGATTTGATGGTTATTGTTTGCAAGGTCAACGCAAAAGTTCCTGTTGGTGCCATGATCTCCTTTGGAAGACTGACTTTCATTGGGGATTGCATGCACCAATTGGTTCGGACTGCCATCCCGGTGATAGCGAAAACCTCACATGCTCCAATGATGCCTTCATTGGTTCCTCAGATGTCCGAGGTCATAGCTCCATCTAAGGCACTTTCATTGGCCTCTCGGGCGTCAGAGTGAACAACTCCACCTAAAGCTCGCCTCCAGGTCACCACCGGATCGCCCACCGACTACGTCATTTTTGCCCATTCAAGCAGGCGTACTATCCAACGGCGCCAATTTACTATGGTTGCTACAAAGCAATCTCGTCAGCCGACTGTTTTGGCCAAACCTACGTCATCTCCACACGCCATCATGATGAAGACGGAGGTTGTCTTCAACAATGAGCCCTCTGATCCAGCTGAGTCCTGCACTCACCAACATGATCGCCAAAGGTGGAACACTGACCGGGCTGATCGTCGAGCAAGGACTTGTGAAAATGCTGGCACCTCTTGACAAGGCACACGAGATGCATACATGATGGATTTTGAAGGCCATAATGTGTATCACACCCCGACTGCAAATCTACTCACCGTCGAGAAGACACTGATGACCCTCCCCGAAACACCCAAGCTCCAAACGGCTCAGGCCATGACCCAAGCGGTAGCCGCTCAACTTGTTGACATGGCGCCACCTCTCCGACCATGGTCTCCAAATTGTAGCTCTCATTCCTGACCACATAGGTAGTCGGCGCGTTCGCACACTAGCGAGCATTGAGAGAGCTCCTACACGGGTGATACTCGAGACATCATTAACAACATGCGTAATGCACGCAAAACCATTACTCGCCCATGGTGAACGCAAGAATAGCGAGCTCCATTGTCATGAACAATACGACCGGAGTCACGACACACTAGGGACTAATCAACTTGACATTGACATATCACGCCATGATGGCTTTCCAGCCTTCTCTTAGCACCTTTGTCGGATCATGTGGTGTTGTAATTTCTGCCCGACGGGAATCACACCATACAATGAGAAGACCAACCCATCCCAGTGGCTGCGACTGTACCACACGGCCATTCACGCAGCCAGAGGGGACCAAGACATGATGGCCAATTACCTTCCTGTCATGCTTTCGACATTCGCAATCAACTGGCTGGCCGGGCTCTGAGAGAACTCCATCAACTCTTGTGCTAAGTTGTGTGATGTCTTCATCGCCAACTACCAAGGAACATGGCAAAGGCCTGCCTCACGGAATGACCAACGCTAGGTACACCAGAAAGACGGCGAGTCCCTCCTGGACTACATTCGTCACTTCTCCGAACGCTAGAACATCGTTGCTAGTATCTCCGATGCTGATGTGATGTGCATCTTCCAAGACGAAATGCGCAAGACTTTGGAGTTATTTCGCTATCTGGTGATGTATGCGCCGACTAATCTTGGTGAGATAATCACTGTCGCCGAATAGTTCGGCAACGCCGAAGATGCTGAGTGGGAGTAGATGCAGCCGAACAATCAAGATCCTGGCGACAATCTCCATGATCTTTGGTGGTGCAATCGTTGCTGAATCTAGGCGCTAGTAGAAGATGCTGACCCACCATATCAACTCCATCAGCATCGGGGTGACTGAGCACTTGAGATGGTCAGAAATCCTGATCACCTTTAGCCGTGAGGATTAGTGGATGGACGTCCCCAAGTTGAGATGATTACGAATAGTCATCTATATGGTCATCCTCAAGGTGTGCATTTGGCAATCTCACCCTGTTGGTGACATTTGGCACTCAGGACAATTTTAGGACCGAGCATGTCAAATTCTATTTCACCAACTTTGAGACTACTTACCACGCCATGCATGGGCGGACGTCCCTTGCCAAATTTATGGCGGTACCCCATTATACATACCGGTCCTTAAAATCCTAGGATCGAGTGGGGCCTTCTCCATGAAGGGGGATGTTGACACCTCACACGCATGTGAGCAAGACAACCTCACCCTGGGTGAGGCCTCAAACATTTCCTTCCGGATGTAGGAGATGATCCAAGATGCCTTCTACATGAAGCTTGGCATTCTTGTGACTGAATACAAAAATATTCAGCTCTCGGATACCGACCCATTGATGACTGCATTGATTGGGATCACACTGACCCTAAATAGGAAAGCGTGCTCATCATCTTCCTTTGAGACAACACCGACATCTTTGCCTAGCAACCCTATAACATGTTAGGCGTGCCTTGAGAGCTGATCGAACGCGAACTCCACCTATATTCGACTGCTCAACCGGTCAAGCAAAAGATGCACCGCTTCACCTAATAGTGAAAGGAGGCCATCAAAGAGGAAGTTACCCGCCTATTGGCAGCAGGATTCATAAAAGAGATCTATAATCCCAATTGGGTAGCTAACCCTGTCCCTGCAAAGAAGAAGAATGAGAAATAAGAATGTGCATTGATTATACTGTTGGACCAAGAGTAGTGAATAGAGGGGGGTGAATGGGCGCAAATACAAATTTCCCAAATCACAAGAAAACATATGCTATCACTCTCCTATCAGTTGAGATGTGTAGTGACAGTCTAAGAGATCACAAGCATTAAAAATAAATCTAACCTTCAAAAAACAACTAGTGTCCTAATTGAAAAGACATTCACATAGTTCAAAGGCAACAAGTCAAACACTAGATGCTCAATTCACAAAGCTCATCATGAACAATCTCATTGCTATTTTGTTAAACAAGTACCAATGCATCCGATGTTAATAGACAAATATTCAACCAGATGACGTCACAAAACTTATAGGTATTTCAACATACTTCTATCATGCACTCAAACCTCAAAAACATTTCACCAAACATTGAGCAACCATTTCAAATCACAAGCATTTGAGAGAACAAAATAACTATTAAGTAGAAACAACCTTACATGAACTTGTGTAGAAATGATGTTGATGAAGAACTAGTTGTTGGCCATGCACCTTGGAAGTCATGCTAAAGAAACAGTGTGTAGGCTGAGGTCTTGGGCGGAGTTGTGCAGCAGTTGTTGGAGGTGACCAAGATATAGGGTCCATGCGTAGGTGCAGAATAGTGTGGCCTCAGGCCCCTTGAACTCAAGCAGATGTCAGTGCTCGTTGATTGGTGGGAGCCATGTGCTGCCAATCCACGGGGGCGCTGGCTGAGTCGTCAGCTAGAGCCATGCACGTGTATGCTGATTGTGTCGAGGTGTAGGCCTTCGACGCCAGATCACAAGCAGCGTGAATGAAAAAAACCGGCAACGATGGCAGATTTAGCTAGAGAATTAATCTCGGTGGAAAATCAAAATGCCGACGACCAAAGAATAAAGGTGGTGAAGAAGGAAATTAGTAAAGTGGATTTCCGATTGAGTAGTTTGAAACTTAGGACAGATGGATATTTATAGACTCAACTCAAAACAAAAAATTATGAAGATATCCCTAGGGTTCAAAATACAAACTCAAGGCCTACTGGTCAAAAATGTAAAATAATATCTCTACATATTTTGTCCTGATGTAGAGCTTTGTAGCTGCCATGGCTTCGCATCACGACCTTCAAATTTTCAATCAACGGTGTAGATAGGGTGATGGTTTTGAGCCCAAACGGCCAACACACTTCCCGCCTTCGCACTGGGTACTTAGATTGGGTTGAATCGACTCCGCAACTCTCTCAGCCCGACAATCACTCACCCGTTTACTTGGATCATGAAAGTTTCCTAAAGGGGGGGGGTGTTGGGGGAAAATACTTCATCCTCATGATCCTCAAGATTCCAAGATAAAGAAAAATCATAATCTCGGAGCCCTAGACTTGTCTCCGGATTGAAGGACTTGAAGTCGAAGGGTCCGTCCATGCTCTGGTCTGAAGAGACCCTCAGAAAGGCTTCCCCTCCGTAGTGGAAAACAACCAAAAGGATGGGACGTCTATCCTGTCGACATCCTTCGAATATATTTTACCATATTAACCCTATACAGGATACTGAAATAGTTTCCACTATGTCGGTTGTAATTGAGGGGTAAAAATGTATTTCCTCAAAGGTTTAACCTATAAATACCCCCTTCTCACCCTGTAATAGGCATAGAATATTCAGATATTCAATACACACTTTGAACTATTCCGAGCTATTATCCTATTCGGAGGCTTGAGATAGTCCGCATTCTCAAACACTTCGTTTGTCAGTTCTTGATCTTGTAGAACTTGTTAGCGCAATCCATTGCGTCAACAAGTGGCGCTGTCCGTGGGGAACCTAGTTCTAAAAGATAGTTCTCTGTTAGTGCCTGTATTTCAAAGAGCGCTTGCGGAGGGAGTTTCAGAGTCTCAAGATTCCACGCACCCTTCGGCAAGGGCCTTCAAAATACAGTTCGAAGGCCTTTCTTCGCCTTCCTCAATCGTCCAAAGCTTCTGGTCTTCGGACCTTTCTTAGCTTCATAAGTCATGCCTCCCAAGCGGAGTTTAGCCACCGGTCCCCTCCGAAGGTCACCTCGAACCTCCTTTGTAGGACCTTCAGACGTCCCTCAAACCCCTAAAGTAGTCAATAGGCCTCGAGCAGCCGGAGCTCCTAGGGTAGCTCTGTCCGTGCTTCCGAACTGATTATGTCAGTTCTCAAGACCCGGAGGATCCCTCCGGAGGAAGCGAAGACCTTCCTAAAGACGTGGTCGTTCAGGTAGCGCGGCTTCAGGTGGAGGTGGAAAGATGGAGGAAGGAGGTTGTGGATAGGCTTCGCCCTCAAGCCATCCCTCCTGCTTCGGAGGCGCATCAAGACGATGGCCTCGATAATTATCCCGAAGCCCCTCAAGTCCAAGAAGATGCCAAAAATGCCTCCTTCGACAACAAATCCTCGCTGCATCCGGACTTGCAGAAGGTGGACTTCGATCCCAGGTTCCGAGCCTCGAAGCTGCATAAGTACTCCAGAGGGTCTGATCCTGGAGAATTTTCTCGCTCTTATGCCCTTGCAATAGAAACAAGCGGAGGGGTCCGAAATACGATGACAAAGTGTTTCCCCCTCGTGTTAGAAGGTGTAGCCCTTCGTTGGTTCTGGTCTTTAAAGCCAAGATCAATTAAGTTGTGGGAGCAGTTGAAAAGGAAATTCGTGAGTAATTTCTAGGGAACTTTTGTAGCTCCAATGTCTACTAGAAGCCTTTTTTAGGTGAAGCAGCAGGCCGGAGAAACTCTTCGAGAATACTTCACATGCTTCGCCCACACCAAGTCTGAGATAAAAGGGTTGTCCACATCGTCTATGGTGGACACAGCGCGCAAAGGTGTTTTGAATCCCGACCTCCTCACCAAACTTCACCGAAAGCCGATGTCTTTAGTAGCACAATTGATGGCATACTTTGAGCAGTATGCTAAGGCATAAGAAGAATGCCTCTGGAGAACTGTGGTATCCACACCAACCGTCCCCAAGAAGTCAAGCTGGAGCCAGGGGCTCCGAATCCTCCACAAGTCACCTTCGATAATCGCCCTAATGATCAAAGAAGGGGAAAGAGACACTTTCACTTTGAAGTGCTGAATATTGCCCCCTCCACTCCGAAGATGCCTTCCAACTATCAACAGGCTCAAGGCAATAAAGCTAGTGCCTCAAAGCCACTAGAAAAAACGGCTGGTCGGGGCCAGGCTCTTTTTTGTTATGTACATGGTGAAAACAGAAGCCATGCCACAAAAGATTGTAAGTCTACAGGAACTAGGCAGTGGCACCTGGCACCAAGCCACAACCATCTTGGGCACCTCTAGGCATGTCCAAATCACAAAAGAGGCATCTACAATGACTACGGGCATAAGAGATGCACGAGAAGAAGGCCGAGGATGAGCGCGGCGCCATTTTTTGAAGAAACCCGCCCTCGACCAACGATGAGACAGGTATGGAGGATGAAGCCGGTTGAGATGACCAACCCGGCTCCTAGTCCGAGCGAAGATGGCGACGACATGCTCGACAAAGACAACTCGCCTGTCTCCGAGGGGCCCGCACCCCAGGCGATGGACATCAACATCGTCACGCTGCCCGCTGAATTCGCTCTACCGCAGGACGAGGCCGAGGTTGCTCAGTTGAACCTCGGCCCACGCAACTCTATTTTTGAGAAGCCCGAGGACTCGGCTCGCCATCTGAAGCCTCTCTACGTCAGATGTCACATTGACAAAAAGTCGATTTCTTGGATGCTTGTTGACGGTGGCGCCACAGTCAACCTAATTCCCTACTCGCTGTTGAATAAACTTGGCAGGGATGAGGATGATATGAAGAAGACCAACTTGATGCTCAACGGTTTCAATGGCGAGAGTTCCGAGGCCAAGGGTGTGCTCTCCATGGAGTTGATAGTGGGCAACAAAATGTTGACAACATCATTTTTTGTCATCGATGTGCAAGGTAACTACAGCGTGCTGCTTGGGCGCGACTGGATTCACGCAAATTGCTGCATTCCTTCTACTCTGCACCAGTGCCTAATTCAGTGGGACGGCGATAAAGAAGAAGTCATACCCGCAGACACTTCGGCCCAAGTGGCATTGGCCGATGTGTCAGTTGACATCGTTCACAAGAAGGTAGAGTGTCTGTCAGGTAGAGATCTTTCGGATTACGATTTTGTTAGTGTGTCCGGAGGACGTTTTGTACCAGTGTCTGTAAAGCCGGCTGGTGTAGCACAACTATCTTTATATTAGTAGTCATGTCTAGCACGAGTAATCTATATTGGCTAAAGTCTCGTGTGGAGCAGTATCGGTCTTATAAAGACGGTATTGCCGAGGCCATTGAGGACTTTAGCGAGGTAGAGAAATTAGGACAAGGTTTTGCGTCGGCCGATCCCTTAGAAGAAGTTGACATAGGTGATGGTAGCATCCCGAGGCCGACTTTTGTAAACCAACATTTACAACCTAATGAAAAGGCCGAAGTAATAAAGTTGCTTCGGTCGTATGTCGATTGTTTCGCATGGGAGTATAGCGAGATGCCAGGACTAAGCTGTGAGCTCGTAGAGCATCGGCTACCTATCAAGTCTGGATTTAGGCCTTATAAATAGCCTCCTTGTCGCTTTAACTCGGCCGTCTATGACCGAGTTAAAGAAGAAGTAGAGCGACTGCTCAAAGCTGAATTTATTAGGCCATGCAGGTATGCAGGATGGGTCGCTAACATTGTGCCTGTAGAAAAGAAAGGGAGCGGCAAGATAAGAGTATGTATTGATTTCAGGGATCTGAACAAGGCCACTCCGAAGGATGAGTATCCAATGCCGATAGCCGACATGCTAATCAACAATGCTTCAGGACACAAGGTACTAAGTTTTCTTGATGGCAATGCTGGTTATAATCAAATCTTCATGGCCAAAGAGGATGTCTACAAGACAACCTTTCGATGCCCTGGTTTTGTCGGTTTATTCGAGTGGGTCATTATGAATTTTGGTTTAAAGAATGTTGGCGCCACATATCAGTGTGCTATGAACTTAATATTTCATGACTTTCTAGGAGTTTTGTTAGAAGTTTACATAACCGTATTTCCAAAGTGTGTGGCAAACAGCTTAAAAGATGTCGAAAGGCCGATATGGAAGGTATCATCTTTAGCCCATTGTGTTTTTATTTCACTTAGTTCACTAAAAGGCAGGAGGCATGTGTTGATAGTAAAAAATGACATTAATGGTTAAGATTGTCAAAATATCAATTTTGGTAATTTGGGCCGAAAGTGCACATGTCCCGGGTTTGGCCGAAGCCCTACAGGGCCGAAGGACCACTGGGCTACGGGCTTTGGAAGCTTCCAGCCAGCCCTCAGCTTTCGGCCAGGAGGCCTTCGGAGGCCCACTCCACCGAAGCTTCGCCCCAAGGAGCAGACTTCGGTGGGCTTGGTCGATGGCCCACTTCGGGTAGAGGTAAAGTTGGACCCGATTCTAGCTAAGTGTTTATCTCTACGCATGATTTGGCCGAGTCATAACAGATTAGATTAGAAGTATAGCCCCTATAAGTATAGGGGTGAGGCTGGTTCAGAGACCCCCCAACAAAATCAACCACAAAGCCTTCGCTTTGAATCACATTTACTTTATCTTTACTTTTCTGTACTCTTTGTGGGTTTGCTTGGAAGCCCTCCGATGGCCACTTCGAAATAGTGGTAATCCTTGTTACTTTGCTTATGAAGTATCTGTTAATCAACGTAATAGATTGCTATCGCCTTGTTACTTCACCTGTGAAGTATCCGTTAATCTACGTAATAGATTGCTAGCGCCTTGTTACTTCGCCCGTGAAGTATCCGCTAATCTACGTAACAGATTGCTACCTTTGCCACTAGTGCAGCACTTAGCAGAATTCGGTCCTCAGGCCGAATTGGTACTTCGAATCTTCTCTGTTGCAGGTTACCTACATTCGGAGCTACTCCGCCGGAGGTATTCGGAGCTGAGAGATCGGTTTCAGAGGTTGCCAGAACATCCTTCGTCGAGATCCCTGCTTCGACCGCACGTCAACACGCTCCACCAATAGGCTTCATCACGATAGGCTTCGCCACGCTTGTACTCTGCTCCGGATGAAGCTGCCCTCATGCGTTGCATCTATGTCATCATTCTGTATCATACTGTATCGGAGACTTCGCGCCAAACCCCGCTGTTCGGAGGTGATTGTCGCGTCTAGATCCATTCGGAGTTCATCTTCGGCCAGATCAGTCCGAACGCCGAAGGTACCCTTCGCTGGGACACTTCGCATTGGATGCCGAAGGTACACTTCGGCGACCCCTTCACACCATACTTCAAACAATCGGGCTTCGCTCGGTTTACTGGTTTGTACTGTTCAATATATTTATTTCGGCTAATTGGTTATTTTGTGTGATCTGATTGCCTGGCGACTCCACCTCCTTACCACGGCTAAGGATAGTCGGAACACGACGTCGGTGCTGTTTTACGCTTAGGCTTGTCCCTAAGTATCCGCACACTTTTGGATCGTCGAACTGACCCAAGTGCAGGGGCACGTTTTCATGTCAACAGTCTCATCCAGGAGTCGGAAACCCTTTGTTGCCTTCTATTGCTTTAGTTTCCGGTCCTAGCAGTGGTACCTCATATGGAGGTAACTTGTCTGGTGGTTCTGGAGTTTGTGCGTATTCTGGTGCTTTTGACTTGTCCTCTCTTGTCTCTGTCACAAAAGAACAAGTGAACACTCTAGATGATGAGGAGCTAGCTCTTATTGTTAAGAAGTTCACTCACTTTTACAAGGTCACAGGGTTGTTTTGAATGTGGAGATCTTTCTCATATCAAAGCAAATTTCCCTAAGTTAATAATGAAAAATGAAAATGAGCACAAGCACCAAAAATGGAACAAGAAACATTACTTCAAAGGGAAGCGCAGAAAAGTGGCTAAATGAGTAGCCAGAGCTTTTGTGGCCACCTTTAGCGACATCAACGGTACATCAAGCGAGGAGCCAAGCTCGGAGGAAGAGGACCCTTCCAAGAAATAGAAGAAGGATAAGAAGGAGAAGAAGACAATGGACCTCACCGACCTTTGCTTTGTGGTCGACAACAACGACAGCAGCGATGAGCTCGACACTTCTGAGGTATATCTATCCCGTGATCAGCTTCTTGTTCAAAATGATGAATTGCATGATGCTGTTTGTTCTCAAGATAGATTACTTAAACTTGCTGCTAAAGAATGAAAAGAACTAAAACTTAGACTTGAAACTATTTCCACTAAACTTGCAATTTTGAAATCTAAGTCTGAAGATGCCAATTGTTATTCATGTCTTATTGTCATGAATGAACTTGCTCAACTGCGTTTTACACATGCTTAAACTGTTGAAAAACTTGAATTAACTAAAAAGCAGCCTTTGGTGGTGGAGTCTAGTCATGCGGTCATCAATGAATGCATGAACTATCCTTTACTTGTTGAAAGCATTAATTTGAGAGATAGGCATGTTGATGAACTTAAGGCTAGATTGGAGAGTGCTGAGTGTTCTAAGGATGTGCAGCCGGCGTGTCCCACCTACATCACCCTTAAGGAACCAACTCAGCTTTGCTAGAGAGCAAGTCAAAAAACTAAAATGTGAAAATGAATACCTTCTCTACATGGTGGAAAAATGCACTGAAGGAAAGGGTGAGATGGATTTGCTTTTGGCTAAAACCAAAATATGTGCTGACAGGGCAGGGTTAGCTCTCGGGTTGGGTTATGAGAGAACTTATCCAAACACCTTCAGCGAAACTATGTTCACTCCTCCCACTACCCTTGAGAAAGAGAGAGCCCAATTAGACACTGATGAAAAAACCAAGAATCCTACTCAACTTGTAAAGAAAGCTTTAACTCCACGAGATGAACCTCCTAAGCAAAAACCCAAGAAGACTGTGAGATTTGCGCCTGAGACCCATGCTCACACACCCAAGAGAGTGTATCACTGCTCCTATTGTCATCGGCTGGGTCACTTGGTTGGGTTTTGCTTTCGTCGTATTAGGGATGAACGACGTTCTTTTGCGATGGACTTTTAGGACATGCATTACCCATCTTTAGGTATGCATGAGTCTGCTTTTCGTTCTTATCATGATTTTGAGGCCCCACATGGTTTTATGAGTGATTTTGCCCCTCGTGGTGTACACCATGCTTCATATGGTGATAGATCATGTGTAAGAGTCTTTGATGCTCGACAGGTTGGGAGACCTTGTCGTTTTCAAGGGTCGCTCTTTGTAGGTAGACCACACACTTTTTATCATGGTTCTTATTCTGTGCATGATCAGTCTACTACTTTGCCTGGTTCTGGAGTTTTGCGATGCTGGATTCCAAAACAGTTTTTAACTCACCCTCTCACTGAGCATTCGAGAGCTTCTAGCATGTTTTGAGGGGGAGTTGTGTAGCATTGCATGAGATTTTGTTATATGATTAATTGCTTTTACATGTACATGCTTTGTAATGCCTTTGAACTATTGCATTTAATACTGTTAACTATACTTGGTATGTTTACTTCTGATAATTGTCATGAGCATGGCTTTTATTTGTGAAAATTTGAAAATGATCACTGCATAGTCTAGAAAATAGCATGAATAGGTTGAGTGCATTTGCTATCTTTTACACACTTGATAGCTAGGCCCTTTTCACTTGGATGCTAATACACAACTTGATTTCATAAAAACTAGTGAGAGGCCCGTGCGTTGCAACGGATGCATAATTTTAACGGCAATATATTTAGAACATGATATATTTACCGAACACATTTATTTAGTAATATTGCGATGATAAGAAACAAAATAATATATTATTGTTCAAAACAATACATGATGAAATTTACTAAAATTTTCCCCACATTAAACTTAATAGTAAGGTGCACGTGCGTTGCAACGGATGCATAATTTTAACGGCAATATATTTAGAACATGATATATTTGCCGAACACATTTATTTAGTAATATTGCGATGATAAGAAACAAAGTAATATATTATTGTTCAAAACAATACATAGAGATATCATTTCTATATAAAGTGTCATTGCATATCTATAATCACAGATCTGGTATGAAATTGTACAATATACTATACAATGAGTACATATTCTTTTATCTACCCAGTGAGCACTTCCTTGTAGACGATATTCTTCGTTAGTGTGCTTGTTGAATTGATACCCCTATTTGTTTCCGAAGCGGCGAGTATATTGATATTGCTACGAGAAGTTGCACGTGACAGAGCTACATATAATTGTCCATGAGAGAACACCGGGTTCGGGAGGTATATTCCAACATGTGGTATTGTTTGACCTTGTGCTTTATTAATTGTCATGGCAAAACTCACCCTAACAGGAAATTGACTCCTCTTAAACTTGAAGGGGAACATTTCATCATCGGAGGGGCACAAGGGTATGCGTGGAAGGAAGACTCTCTCACCAGCATGTTGTCCCAATACAATTTCAGCATCAATAGTATTTCTTTGAAATGCTCGGACAATCAACCTAGTCCCATTACATAGACCATTGGCTGGGTCAAGATTTCTGAGCAAAATCACAGGACAATTAACCTTGAGTTTTAATATATGTGGAGGTAACCCATTTGGCGTTAATGAATTCAGGAACTCAGACGGATAATGGTTACATGGATCATCGACTGCTCGATCATGACTGTGATAAATCATCTCGTCACCAGGAAAACATTCGATAAGTTTCATGTTTATTGCATCAACGTTCTCATTCCTCGTTGACAAAAATAGCTCGAGATGTGATGTAGTCTGCATCAGTCATGTTTGCACCTAACATTGGAAATACCATATCAATAAGACTATCAATGTCTAATTCTGCACCAATGTAGGGTACACATATCTTGTCGGGTAAATTTACATAGTCATCATCGAAGGTCTCTTCAATGTCATTGCCAATCCGTAGCAGGTAGTCTGAAAACCATATATCTAATCGAGCTCTCATGTTATGGACAAGTCTCAATTGATGCATGTTATCCCATAGGTAAGATCTACGCAAGGTTGCGTTTACAATTTGAGCCCTATTCCCCTTTCGTATAACTGGAAGAACTTGTCTGAAGTCACCTCCAAAAACCATTGTTTTTCCTCCAAATGGTAGATTGGGTTTTTCCATTATGTCCCTCATGCTCTTGTCCAACGCCTCTATTGCCTGTCTTTTTGTCATGGAGACTTCATCCCATAATATAAGCGAAGCTTTTTGAAGAAGCTTCGTAGTACCACTTTGTTTGGTGAAGTTACACACCGCATTATCTTGTATGCTTAGTGGTATCTTGAACCTTGAATAAGCAGTCCTACTTCCAGGCATGATGGAAGCAGCAACACCAGATGTTGCATTAGCAATAGCTATCTTCCCCTCGCTACGGACTTTTGCTAATAAAGCTTTGTACAGAAAGGTTTTTCCTGTTCCTCCTGGGCCATCAACAAAAAACACACCTCCACTATTGTTGTCAACAGATGATAGTATAATGTCATAAGCATATCTCTGTTCTGCATTAAGAGAGGATGTGCTCGCTAGTAGCTCATTATCCACCTGTATAGAGGACTCTTCACAAATCTCCCTCACCTCACCCGCCATGGTGTCATATGATTCATCAATTTCTAGAAGAGGAAATGATGTTATCTCTTTACCCATTGACTGAAGCAATTTTCTGATATCCAATAACACCAATTGTTCAACTGCATTTGAATTCATCTGGGATCATCGGATGTCATCAGACATTGCTTCGAAGTGTGTGTTCTAGAGTCGACGCACATCGCTAGGTTCACAATAAACCAATATTGTAGCAAACAACCTTCAGAGGGATGAAGGCATATGAAAAACTTCAGCTTCACAGAGGCACTCATCAATGCTGTTATCTGACTCAATAATACCTCTTTTCTCAGCGCTTTCTCGAAATGTAGGGTATACAATACCATCATATGTCCTCAAATCCTCAAATGAAGTAGCACCAACCACATGGTTTAATAGCACCCTCAAGTAGTATCTCTCTCCCTCTGCTGGATGTGCTGAGATGATCCTCCCAATCTGCGTGCTGCGTTCTCTTATTTTCCAAAGCTTACGTCCAGGCAACCACACTGCATTTTGTGGGAATTCCCTATAAAGTAACGTGCGTGCCCACATAAATTGCTGATTTGCCTTGAAATACTCAGTCAACATGGTTCTTGAGGCACCCTGTTGGTCAAGAACTTCACGTACACCAGCATTCTCTCTATAGGACACAAGATGCATTCTTGGGAGGTGGAGCTGTAACTGTAGCACTGGTGGCGAAATACCGCTAAGATCAATTCCAAATATTCTCCACAATGCCTCTTGTGCTGTTACCCACCTAGCATCCCTATCTTCATTTATCTCATTAATCTCGTGGTTTTCATCAGCTTCATTCACGGACACAGACGCCCTATCATGCCCCTTATAAATATACTTGTAGAGGTACTTAACAACCTTAATGCTCGAACAAACCTCTGCATTGATGTGACAGTCATACATTCTTAGAAGCATAGGATTATATGGAACAACCCATCTATTGTCTAAGTCATGACCTCTCACTCTTACCCTCTGCCTGTCATCCCTTCTCCTGTAAATAGGGTAAGAATCTTGGCCTTGGATAGTTGTGTCACTAAATTGGCGTGGATAATAGCACTTGCAACTACCATTTTTCATGCATGGACTCTTCCTATTTAGTGGGCCACATGGGCCATGCATCATATGTTTCACTACCATTTCATGTAGCTCCTGGTATATATCCTTATTTGGAAGTTCTGCTGAGATAACATTATCATACTCATCGGGACAACTCAATTTGTATGTTGACTCCATGATAAGGAGGAAATGTGCATGTGGTAGACCCCCTTTTTGGAACTCGATTACATGGACTTGTGCTGGAACTTGAGATCCTCTAGCTTGGCTTTAAATACACGCACAACAAGATCAGGATGATCTTGTGGTGTTTGGCCAGGTCCAAGCTCCCTACTTATCTCTTCCCAATTAGGATTACAAGTCATTGTGATAAATATGTCGGGTTTTCCATACTTCTGCACCAAGGCCATAGCATCCTTGTATCTTCGTCTCATATCCCTCCTGCCACCGATAAACGATGCAGGTAGGACCCATCTTTTTCCCAATCTGCTGGCTCTATGTTCTCCAACAGATACACTATCCATCAAGCCCTGGTAAAGATCTGCACGAATTTTCTTCTAATTGTATAAGAAGTAATTCAGTCGAGATGTTTCAATTTTTATGTAGGTATCAACTACAAACTGTTGGAATAGACGTCTCCCATGCAAGACCGTGTTGAAGATTCCACTACGCATCTGGAATTTATAGCAATAATACTCGCGCATCGAAACAAAAAACTTGCTGATAGTATCTACAAAGCAAAGAGAAATCAGTTAGGTGATTAGCGTATGGATTAATAATATCGTAATAACATGAATATGAGTCACTTAGCTAACCTGAGTTGTCAGCATTTCTTTGTCAGGTTGTACTTATCTGACTAATGTCAATACCTTCTCTTGGTATATCAGAATGCCAACCGAGCTATGCTCTTGGAAAAAATAGGGGGTATGACAAAGGGTCGTAGCACCCATCACTCGGTCTAATTGAATAGTAGTTGTTGTTATTGCCAAACAAGGTGATGCTACGATCAAAATGTTTATTAATATCATTCCCCTCAACCCACACAGCAGCAACCTCTAATGTTAACGGTCTGTTATAAGTTCTCTGGTCTAGCTTATAGTCCATATTTAGCACAATACGATATTCATCAACGTCTTCAACCTGTCCTAGGCTTATGAATGTTTCAGAGTAGGGATTATCTCTCAAAATATGTACCAAACATCTAATAATAGATATGTCTCTTTCTCTATATATCTCATCTCGAGCACGACGGAAATGATGTGATAAGCTAGGATCATCATCATAGAAGTACAACTGCAAGTGGCTTGGTTCATTGTCTCCATTCCCAAAAGAATGTATGTTATGGTACATTTGCCCATGTGCTTTAAATGTGTACACTCCATCCCTTGCACTTGCGAGGTTCTTGTCATAATCACAGTACATTGTGGTGAAGGAAAAATGACTGTTAAAATATCTAATATTCTCCATAAAATGTTGTGATTGAACGTCTTCACCTGTGTACAACCGTCGAAGCTCCTCAGGTGGCTCAGGCATTTCAAGTTTGACCTTGCCATTCATACAACAAAATCCTGGTGGCTCGTATTCAAACCTCTTCGCACCACAATGATGACAGTCTGGCTGAGTCTTTAAAAAGTGAGCGCTACCAGGTAGGTTCTGGTAGACAACGTCGGTTGTATCGAGGTTGTTAGAGCCTATCTCAGAGGCATGTGGTGTATTACGAACAACACAGTTTGGACCAAGAGTTCTTCTTCTTGCTCGATATCGTTGTTTACGTTTTTCTCGCATAACCTGACTTCGCTCATCTATCATACTTACTGAATATCGCTGGTTCTCTCGCCTCACTTGCCTCTGTTCATCCGTCATACTTGCATATCGAGCTTTATCACGTGCACGTCTGTTGTTTCGTTACTCTGATGTCAAGCTTGCATAGCGTGCTCTTTCACGTGCACGCCTTATTTCAGCACGATCTATCGATCGGTCAAGTTGGTTTTGTTGAACAGATGGAATTGCTTGTTGCTCTTGTGAGTCGATAGTTGGAGTTGCTACTATAGCAGAATTTGCACCTGCGCAAAGTTTATGTAATCACATGAGACATAATTTTTGCTATTAGTAATTGCACAACCCACATTGCAGTAGTTTATACCATTAGAGGTTTGTCCTTGAAATAATCCTGTGGATGTAAGGGTACTTTGCGTAGGAACAACAAATGAGGACGGTGGTCGATATGGCACATTTTCACCGTCCGATGAACTTTCCGATGGAGTTTGTGATGGTTGTCGAATACAAATTCCAGAAGGGCCGTGAGGCAAATTGTTACAACGATTTCTCTTTTGTCTATGACGACCATCGATAACTAAAAATTTAAAATGACTACACATTTTCAGACAATAATTTTAGTGTAATGTTGTAGCACAAATATCTGAATAGACAAATAAACAGGATAAATTAGGCGCATAAAATAAAATAACCTTCTTTCCCCTCTCTCCTCGCTATATTTTCTGACATGGTTGATAGCTTTGTTATCGCGGCGTCGAGCGACATGTTTATTGCATAATTGGTTAACCACCAAACAAACGATACTTGAGTGGAAACATTAGAGATGGAACATGAATTTAATTCAGAGAAGTGTCTGAGTTTTTAATTTATTTTCTTGGTACCAAAGAGTGATTTAGAATACTTGTTTTGGATAAAAGGGTTACTTTCAGGGTTAGGATTACAAATTTGTCGTTTTAAATAAGGCATTGGATGATTATTAATCAAGATTGGATCTCGAGATTGTGTTAGAGGAAAGAAAATATTCTTCAAGGTTAGGAATGAGAGTATTACAGTGAATGATGTTTTTAGTTTGTAAATAAGCATATTTGAATTTGAGACATGTATTCCAATACAAATATTACATTGAAATAACTTCAAAGGGAATACACAATAGATTCAACGAATGATCACAAAACCAAATACCACATTCAAATAACTTCAAAGGGAGTACACAATAGATTCAATGAAATGAACACAAAAACCAAATAGTACATTCAAATAACTTCAAAGGGAGTACACAATAGAAATAAACACAAAACATCTGAATATGGGGAAGTACATAAACAACGCACATCACAATACACACACAAGACAGTAACACTATGGACAGTCAGATCCAAAAATCATTGCAAAATATCTCCATCTAGCTTCCATGAACCTATTAACAAATCTTAGATCCATAGTTCCTGAACCCACATGTTGCCGTAAGTCTGCATTTATATTTCGAAGAAAAATAATTAACAATATCTATAATATTATGTGATGTATTGCCATTATAATTATATTGTGTTTGTATTGTTTGAACTACTTACTTTGCAAAGGTAGTGTGGCTGGATGAATCGGATTAAACTTGACTGTAGTGTGTTCTGAAGTCTCTAAACATCCTAGCGCCAAGTAGAATAAATATTAGTGTAATTCATCACTATATCTTTATGAATGATAAAATGGGTTAGGACTGAATTACTGTGCTTCTTGTGAAGTCGAAGCATGGTTCCTAAAACAATGTGGTTGTTACGATGAGCTTCTGTCCATTCAGACATGTGATTAGTGAGGGAGTAACCCCAAATTCCAACAACCATCATGTTCAAGCTAAAAAAGATCAAATGTTCATTATTTTTCAATTTGCAACAACAATGTGATTGTTTATGACGATATAAGTGGTTGTATCTAACTTATGAATTACCTAGTGTCCATCAGTGTTATCTCCCTATATAGACCTCCAATACGTTCCAATTTCCCCCAATAGACAACCACTCCAGCTATATCTGTGCAAATAATCATATCATACTATAAGTAAGACAACTATTTTTTAGAAACTCTGCATAGCCGATTTAATTTACGAACGTACCCACAAACGTTTTATTCGGACGAATCCACGCGTCATAAAACGTCAATAGATATTTTGGATAGGGAGGGAATTGGATTGGAAGAATGTATGGCTCAACTATTGTATTTCTTCGAAGAGAACCTTCATAGGCATGGGCAATGCTCCGATAGTACAATGCCTCATCAAGATTGGGTTGAAAATATAGACAATGAATAGTATAACATTGTCCTTCATTTAGGAGAATGTTAAACCTATGAACTTCCTCCCGCTCCCATGCAATGACTTCTATTTTAGCACCCTACGTATAATATTAGGGTTTAGAATATGTCATATGTTCACTACTATGTATAATTTAGTCCAACTTGTGTGCAACTTACAGTAATATCCATTAAAATAAATCGTTGTTTTTCTCCATATTCATCAGGGAGAAACTTAACATCTACTCTGGCGACGGCACTCCATGGATGGCCTATGTGCTCGAACTCTATCTCGTCAAATTTCATAAACCTTAACAAAAAAATAAAATTTAGAACATCTTCCATCGTTGCAGGAAAGTTGGTTTTAGTAATATAGGCTCACCTAGGTACCACCTCATTACGAGTTGGACGGTCGGCGTAAGTTCTCTTTCACATGCCAGTCATTTAATATATCTAAGAAATTCAACTATATTATAATGTTTTATTTTGCGGAATTATTTGATAAACCAGATATAAACACATTATTTGACAAATAGAATAGAAACACATGTAACAAGACAAGGAATTAATAAAGTAATTCTAAAAATAGGTGAAAATCTTTAAAGAATAAAAGGGGGAAATATTAAAGAAATAAATAGGATAATTCATCGAAAAAATGCTAAAAATTCAAAAAATACAGAAACACAATTATAAATATATAGAAAATTATAAAAAAATCATGAAAATGCTGAAAAAAATTAAGAACAGTGGTACTGAACATGATGAATCATACAAAAGTTTCCTCGCATCTAAATTTACTTTATCTTAATTTTGGGCATTTTTCTTATTTTATAGGGAATAATAAAAAAGAAAATGCAATTATAAAATTATAGAAATTATAAAAAACAGCTCACACAGTACAGTGAACAGGCCAAAGTAACTTGGGCCCAAGACGGGATTTTGTATTCTTTTGTGTTTATATTGGCTGATGTTTTTATTGGCTGATGTTTTTATTCAATATATGTTTTGTGTTTCTCATGTAATAATTGGAGAATGTCATGATAATTAGGTTTGTAATGATGGTATTATTACTCATAGGAAATGAACATCTCATAAGCAGATAAGCTAGAGATAAATCAGGTTTAAACAATGCACATCCTATATCGGATTCATGGCCCCTAATGATATCTATAAATTGCATGTCTTGCTCCTATCCTCTCTAAGGCAATTTTTTTAGCCCACAGTTATCTGAATAAAATATTAACTACAATGTACAAATTATTGCTTATAACCATGAGACGCCAAATAGACCCAAAATCACAGACAACCAACATAATTTCTAATGGAACGTTACATTAGAAATAAACAGATGTGCCTAAATGCTACGGCATAAAAACTTAGAAAGGTACAACAGTGGTATCATTAGTAGTCTTCATGATAATTAGGTTTGTAATGATGGTATTATTACTCATAGGAAATAAACATCTCATAAGCAGATAAGCTAGAGATAAATCAGGTTTAAACCATGCACATCCTATATCAGATTCATGGCTCCTAATGATATCTATAAATCGCATGTCTTGCTCCTATCCTCTCTAAGGCAATTTTTTCAGCCCACGGTTATCTGAATAAAATATTAACTACAATGTACAAATTATTGCTTATAACCATGAGACACCAAATAGACCCAAGATCACAGACAACCAACATAATTTCTAATGGAACGTAACATTTCATGAAACATATGTGCCTAAATGCTACGGTATAAAAATATAGAAAGGTACAACAGTGGTATCATTAGTAGTCTTTGGATTATAGTTAGATGTGAATACTCTTTAGATGAGAAATCGTCTTGAACCTGTAAGAAATAAAAATAGTTCAGTAAGAAACAAAAAATAGTTCATTGGACTAAATTTACTAAATTTTTCCCGCATTAAACTTAATTTTATATCATTTTTTGGGCATTTTTCTTATTTTCCAGGAATAACAAAATGAATTCAGTAATTATTTTAATTATGGAAAATATAAAATGAATTCAGCCCAAAACAACAAAAAAATTCTCATAAAATTCATAATAATACTACTAAATGTGATGAAATTTACAAAATTATCCCCGCATTAACTTAATTTTATCTGATTTTTGGGCATTTTTCTTATTTTCCAGAGAATAATTAAAACAGAAATCAATTTCTTAATTCTGGAAATTAAAAAATGGATTTCGGCCCAAACAGTGTAGGAGCCCGGCCCACCAGCGCAAAGCAGCAGGCCAAAACAGCGCAGGAGCCTGGCCCATCTGCGCAAAGCAGCAGGCCGATGCCAACCTGGGCCTAGGCCAGGTTTTCGCCGCGTGCGCGCGCGTAACCTGGGCCTGGGCCGTGAATTTGCCTCCCCGCCTAGGCTCAATCGGCACCCATTCACTGCTGGCCGTCGGATCTGATCCGACGGCCGAGCGCGATTGTCGCCCGTATAAAAGGCCACAGCCCCCCGGCGGAAACCCTAAAACCATTTCCCCTTCCCCCGGCCCGAGAGCGAGCGGCGGAGCGCGGCGCGCGGCGCGCGGCGGAGCGAGCGCGCGGCGGCGGCCCGCGACGACGACGGTGGAGCTCCGCCCGCCGGCTAGCTGGCCGGAGCTCACGCGCTCACCCGAGGGGAGCGGGGCTCCTTCTAGCTTACCGGCGGCGATAAGGCCACCCGAGGGTGAGCGACTCCGTCGAGCCGGTCCGCGGCGGCGAGGACTCGGCCGGCGGCGCTCACTCCAGCGAGCGGCAGCGCAGCGAGCCGAGGGGCACGGCAAGGACCCCGGCCTCCTTTTCCCCTTAGCTAGTGTTAGGGTTAGGGTTTAAACCCTAACCCTAACCCCGGATCTAAAGCCCCTTTCTGTTCTTTTTGTTCTCTGATGTTGTTCTTCGGCCGAAACCGAAAGCCCTGAGGTGTTTCTCCTCTGTAACCCTAACTCCTTCACTCCATTTTTTTTGTTCTGTTTCTTCAAGCTCTGATGTTGTGCTTGTGTTGTACATGGGGTTAAAAGGGGGTGTAGGGAACATACCAAAACGTAGGGCTTTGAGCGGAGTGTTGTCCGAGCAGAGGGAGAGATGAGAGGAATTGGACAGTGTTTGAGCTGAGGGGAGGGTTCAGTTTTATTAAGAGGTTCGCACGCCGTGGTCGACGGTCATGGCGGTCTTAGAGGGATTCCCGATCGCGCACACCGTCGGACTCCCTAGCACGCACGCCGACGACTTGGTCCAGGCGGTTGCACCGCGCGCGGACTGATGGCGCGCTTCGCGCGGATGGGCAGTCCAGGCGGTTGCGCTGCGCGCGGACGGGAACGCGCTGCGCGCGAGCGGACGGACGACCAGTTCTCGCTTTTATATAGTAGAGATATTATGCTAAAAATGAAAATGAATGAAAATGAAAATGAAAATGAATGATATTCATGCTGTTGTGTGCTAAAATTGAAAAGATCCAGGTGGGTTTGCTTTGTCGCACTACTTTGTTCTGTACTGCTTACCATAGCACTTTGGTAAGAATTGGGACGTTGTTGTGTATACTGAGATCAATGCTTTAATATTCCGATGGTCTTTTGCTTGACCTAGGTGAGGAGCCATGCTGAAATAGCGTGGGCCTCATGGCTCCAGAAGTGATGAGTCATTGTCAACGATAGTCAAAGAGGACAGAAGTAGAAGAGATCTGCTATTTCATGGGCCGCGTGTGACTGAGGTACACGGGCAGCGAGCGACTGTCGGGCTGAGAGAGCTGCGAAGTCGGGCTGGCCCAATCCGGGTACATGGGCGAGAAGCAGCAGAAGACCCACTGGGCTGTTGACCAGGGTTGACTCAGGTACACGGGCGGTGAGTGATTGCCGGGCTGAGAGAGCTGCGGAATCAGGCCGGCCCAATCCGGGTACCTGGTGCAAAGCCGGTGGAGGCTTTGTCAGTTTCGGCATAAAACTGACAACCGTTGATCTTGTATCCGACTGTCCAGAAGAGAAGCCGTAGTCGCTACGAAAACTTATCTTCCGGATAAGTCATCTGTATCTCTAGGCCCACAGTCAGTTAGTCGTGTCTGTAAAAATACCTAAGGGCAGTAGAGTCTTTTCCTTTATTCTTGCGTCTGTAAAAAACCCTAAGGGGCTGGTGGAATATTCCTAGCATTGGGCAGCCTATAAATAGGACCCCAATCCCTAGGGTTGGACTAACCCTTTTTCTGAAATCAATACTACTCCTTTGGGTCACTGGTTGTCTCTTGCATTCTCTCTTCTCTCTCTTGTTGTGCGTAGCCAGGCTGATGTTCATGGGATTTTAGCTTGCATTTATTTCATTTCATTTGATGCTTTGAAGCTTCTATTCTGTTGAACGTGCGCAGCAAATCTGCAGCAACATTTGTTGCTTCGTTTCACGTGCACAGGCATTTTTCTGAGTGATTTGGCTTCAGATTGCTTCTCTGTTGCGTGTGTTCTTCACGCAAGTAGTACTAGTTCTTGCTGTTGCAAGTAGTACTACTACACTGTAGCAACAGTACACTGTGCTAGCTTTTTGCTTTCTACTGCACAGCTTTTTGATCGAAGTTGACAGGCCCAAGTAACCTTTCTGTCTATTTTCTGGCGAAGCCACCTTCTCTGTTCGAAGCCCCTCAGCTCCGTGAGGCAGGCTTCGATCTAACATCTTCGAAGGCTTCGCTTGAACTTCGGCTTCATTTTTGTGCTGTGTCTCTAGCTTCGCAGAACACTTTGCACTCTGTCAGCTTCACATACTTCGATAGTCCTTGCGAAGGTGTTCTCTGTCACTAGCTGTTCGAAGTCAATACTTCGTCAGGCTTCGGAGTTAGCTTCGAAGCTAATCTCACTGATAGACTTCATTTTGGTTTTTCTGTCGCATGTCAGCCTTCGCTTCTCTTTTCGAAGTTAGCTCCCTTCGAAGGGAGAGTGTAGGCTTCGAATTTGGTTTCTCTGTCGTGTGACAAGCTTCGCTTCTTTGTTCGAAGGTTGTCCGTCTGTTGTGTTCGAAGTTTTCTGTTCGAAGGTTTGGCTTCGAAGCCCTCGGTTCGAAGCTGTGTTCGAAGCCTTGCCATCGAAGTACATACTTCGAAGCAGGCTCCGACTTTCTCATACTTCGCTTCAAAGCACACTTCGATTCCTGCCACTTCGAACTAGGCTAGACCGAAACCTACCTTCGGCATTTTCACAACACCTTCGACAGACTTCGACTTCCACCTCCGAACCAGACTTCGACCAGCGAAGTAGACCTCGACCTCCGAAGCAGGCTTCGGTCAGCGAAGCAGGCTTCGACCTGCGAAGCAGGCTTCGCCGAGTTTCGAACAGGAGACATATTTGAACAGGTAACTTCTCTTCTCACTCATAGTGCACCTAGATTGCTCTATTGAGATTTGTCTAGCCATGTCTTGAGTATTCTGTCTATCTGTCTAGTAGCACTGCTTTTGTGTTTCTCGACTTAATCAACTGTTGCTCCTAGGCTAGATACCTTTAGACTTAGGCTATCTGTTCATTTTCTGCTGCTTAGTCTTTTGAGGTGTGTTGGGTGTTGGGAGGAGGCCATTGATTCGAAAGAATTTTTAGGCGCCCATTCACCCCCCCCGTCTGGTCGCTACTTTCGGTCCTACAAGTGGTATCAGAGCTTGGTTAGGGTTTTTCCATACCTTAACCGGTTCTAAACCCCGGTAGTGACCATGACGTCTCCTGGCAAGGTCCCGTCCTTGGAAGCCTATGGCTATAACTATTGGAAGACTCACATGCGAGCCTATCTCATGAGCCAGGGTTCGGACATTTGGGACATTTGCGTTCACACCACGTTTGTCATATTGCCAGTCACTGAGCAGGGTACTGCTGGTATCATTGCTCAGCATCTGAGCAACTAGTAAGGCTATGAACATTCTGTTTTCTGGTTTAGGTCCCACTGAGTTTGAGCGTGTGAGTCATCTCTCCACTGCGAGAGAGATCTGGGCTACCCTCAAGGCACACCATGAGGGAACAGCCCAGGTCAAGGCTCGGCTCTATCAGACCTACCGGCATGAGTACGAGAACTTCACACAGAAGCCGGGTGAATCTGTTGAAGCCTTGTTTGTTCGTTTTCAATCGATCATTAACAAGCTTCGGGGCAACAAGGCTGAGGGTGCTCAGTTAGTCTCAGATCACGAGTAGGCGCTCAAGGTTCTCCATACCTTGGACCCAAAGATCTGGGAGATCAAGGTATCCTCTATCGTTGAGAGCACTTCTTACGATACCTTGACCATTTCTGAGTTGTTTAGCAAGCTGAAGGCCACTGAGGTAGATATCCAGCTGAGATCAAATCTCACTGGTTCTGGATCAAAATCCCTGGCCCTTGCTACACCTTCTGTTGATCCCTCTGCTGTGAGTTGTGCTGGGTTCTCCTTGATATCTATCACTGAGGACCAGCTTGAGTTGTTGGGAGATGATGATTTGTGTCTTTTTAACAACCGGGTGCATCGTGTCTATGATAAGAGAATGTTCAAAAGACGTGGCACAAAATCCGGATGCTTTGAGTGTGGTGATCCAGGACACTTCATCGCCGACTGCCCCAAGCGCAATGGACACAAGAAGGGCACCGGTGGCAGCTTCCATGACTCCGACAAGCACGAGAGCTCATCCTTCAACAAGGGCAAGCCGAAGACCCGATTCTTCAAGAAGGCCCTGAAGGACTACCGGCGAGAGAACAAGAAGCGTGACAAGGCCTTCTTCGCCAAGATGGAGAAGAGCTACTCCAAGCGGTCCACGTCTTCTTCCTCTTCATCGAGCTCAAGCGACGAGGAGATCGCCATCAGGAAGGGGAAGGACAAGGACGATCCGGCGGGCCTCTGCTTCATGGCCTTCGGAGACAAGCCGAAGAGCCACTCACACCAGCGCCGAAGATCCCGCAAGAGCTTCTGTTCAATGGCTCTTGGGGATAGGGAAGAAAAGAGCTCCTCCGATGACTCCGACGACGACGACAACAAGGTATCATCCTATGAACGAGAAATTGTTGATTTACTTGAGAGCAATCGTCAGGAGTTAAAATATCGGGAAAAACTGCTTAGGGGGGCCAAAAAGAGGATAGATGAGTTAGAGAGTGAGCTTGCCGTGGCCAACGGTAGAATTGAGAGTCTATCTTCTTCCCCTTGCTTGGGTGATAGCAGTGAGTGCCCGAAGTGTGAGGTGCTTCTGTGTGACCTGTCGACTCTGAAGTCCAGGTACACAGAAAGGGTTGATGAGAGGGACGCGTTGGCCACTAAGCTTGAAAGTGCTCAGCTGGAGCTGAAAGATGCTCAAGCCACTGTTATCGCACCCTGTGATCATTGCCCATCTCATCTAGCTGCCTTAGCTGAGCTGAAATCCAAGGGCAATGAGCATTTGGGTGATTTGGAGAGATTGAGAGCTGAGCTTGCCCAGACTAGGCTAGAGCTTGAGACACTGTCAGTTCCACCCACTGTCTGTGAGAACTGTCTGTCTCTTAGAATGGAGTTGATCAAGCTGAAAGCCGAAAAGTCTATCCAAGTAGATAGTGAGTGTGAGACCTGCTTGTCTCAGGTGGAGGTTCTAGCTTCCTTGAGAGAGGAGCTAGCAGATTCTCAGAATGAGAACTTTTACCTCCGTTCTATCCTGAGTTGGATCAGTGCCAGAGAGCCACAGCTTGGCATGATGATCCAGCAGTTCAAGAGGCAGGATGGGTTTGGGGTAGGTTACACCTACACCAAGGCTGACTTTGAGAGTGCCATTAGCCGGGCAGTGGAGTGGAGCAAAATGACTCCAGAGCAGAGGTATCCCAATACTCACTCCACTGAGACCTCCCAGGCTTGTCAGCCCAAGGATGGAGTGATTCATGAACCACCCAAAGCTCCACCCAAGAAGCCTATCTGGGTTCCTAAGCCCAAACACCTCCACTCTTCTCTAGACTCTCTTCCTGGACCCTCTTAACCCAAGAAGACCACACCAAACACTACCAAGCCCAAACATCCCAAGCCTCAACCACATCCCAAGAAGCCCATCTATCATTGTGAGTACTATCAGAGAGACGGGCATCTTGCGGAGTTCTGCTTCAGGAGGAAGCGAGTTGAGAGAGTAGAGAGGGCTCATGGTGATCAGGAGCAGTTCTACCAGCAGGGTGGTAGACTGCGTGTTCCTCGGCGCGGGGAGAGGCTGGAGGCCAGGCCGCGTCGTGTAGGTGGTGGTAGAGGAGATGACGTTCTTGCCCGTGCTCCAGTTGGTGGTGTCCGTTCCGGCAGAGTTCCAGGCCGTGTTGGCTACGGTCCTGGACCTCGTGGCCGCAGGGTTAGGAAGAACCGAGGACCTGCGCTTTGAGTCGCGTTTTGGTCCAAACTCTTTTGATGGTTTTTGCTTTCCATCTTTTGAGCAGATGGCTCGACACTGGTTTAGCTCTTTTGCTAAACCTGGTGCCGGACCATTTGCTCCCACTTACAGCCACTGATTGTGCAGGATCGGGGACTGGAGGACGTTTGGATCATGGACTCAGGATGCTCCCGCCACATGACGGGACATCGCAGATGGTTCTCCAGTCTCACTCCCTCGAGCTCCAAAGAGTACATCACATTCGGGAACAGTGGTCAAGGGAAGGTAAGTGGCATAGGCTCTATTCGTATTTCAGATCATTTCTCTTTGAAAAATGTTGCTTTGGTTAAGAATTTGAACTTCAATTTGATTTCTGTTTCGCAACTTCTTGAGGATGGTTTGGAAGTGCGTTTTAAGAAGGGCAACTCTTCTGTGGTTGATTCTAGAGGGTCTTTGGTTTGTCAGATTTTACCTTTCGGTAAAGTTTTTTGAATTGACTTCTCTAGTTCTTTTGGCCCTTCTCGCTGTTTGATTGCTGGATCCTCCTCTGAGCTCTGGAAGTGGCATAGGAGGTTAGGTCATTTGAGTTTTGATCTGCTAGTCAGGTTGAGCTCTATGGACCTTATCCGAGGATTGCCCAAGCTTAAGATGGAGAAGGATCTAGTTTGTCATCCTTGTCGTCATGGGAAAATGGTTGCCGCTTCTCACTCACCTGTGAATCAGGTGATGACTTCGTATCCAGGCGAGCTTTTACATTTGGACACTGTAGGTCCAGCTCGGGTACGCTCAGTTGGTGGGAAGTGGTATGCACTTGTGATTGTTGACGACTTTTCTCGATTCTCGTGGGTTTTCTTTTTGGAGTCTAAGGATGAAACTTTTCAATTTGTTCATGACCTGATTTTGAAGCTGAAGAATAAGAACAATGGTCGGATGCGAGCAATTCGCTCCGACAACAGCCCTGAGTTCAAGAACTCTCAGTTCGTCAGCTTCTGTAGTGATCAGGGTCTGGACCATCAGTTTTCTTCTCCTTACACTCCCCCACAGAACGGCGTTGTGGAACGAAAAAACCGCACGCTAGTCGAGATGGCTAGGACGATGCTCGATGAGCACAGGACTCCTAGGCGTTTTTGGGCTGAAGCCATGAACACGGCTTGCTATCTGGCCAACCGCATCTTTCTTAGAGCTTACCTTGGTAAGACATCATATGAACTGCGGTTTGGTAGACAGCCCAAGGTGAGCCACTTGCGAGCAGTTTGGCTGCAAGTGCTTTGTGCTCAAGAAGGGAGGGCATTTGGACAAGTTTGAGTCTCGTTGCTGGGATGGTGTTTTTCTTGGATACACTTTGCATTCTCGGAGCTTCCGTGTTTGGAAACTCGAATCCCAGCAGCTTGTCGAGACTTGCGAAGTTTCATTTGATGAGTCCTTGCCTTCTTTAACTCCTTCTTTTGAGCCTTCTGGTGATGATGAGCTCGGAGAGTCCATCTTCGAGGAAGATGAGGATACTCCAGCTGCTGATGAGGGTGGGCCTTCTGCACCCCCTGCAGAGCCCACACCTTCTGAGACTTCGACTGAGGACGAGGGCGACCTCTGATCACTTCTTCCACTACGATCGATCCCCCTCAGTCGAGTCCAGAGGTGCCAGCCGCTGACTCCGGTGAGGTGACTTCAGATCACCAGGGAACCCGAGCAGTTCAGCGTGATCACCCCTCAGAGCTCATCATTGGTGATTTAACTGAGAGAACTTTGCATTCTTCTGCCTCTCTTGCTGTGTTTGTTGAATCTGCGTTTGTTGCATCTTTTGAGCCCAGAGACATTTCTCATGCTCTTTCTGATTCTAATTGGATTAATGCTATGCAAGAAGAGCTTGAGAACTTTGTCCGCAATCGGGTTTGGACACTAGTTGAGCCACCACCAGGATGCAACCCCATAGGCACCAAGTGGGTATTCAAGAACAAACAAGGTGAAGATGGGGTTGTGGTGCGCAACAAAGGCTCGACTGGTTGCCCAGGGTTATTGCCAGAAGGAAGGTATTGACTTTGAAGAAACCTTCGCTCCTGTTGCTCGTCTTGAGTCCATTCGTATTCTTCTAGCTTTTGCCATTTCGAAGGGTTTTAAGCTTTTCAAATGGATGTTAAGAGTGCTTTTCTGAACGGGTACATAGAAGAGGAGGTTCATGTTAGGCAACCCCCCGGTTTTGAGAACCCTAAGTTTCCTCGACATGTTTTTAAGTTGCACAAAGCTTTATACGGGTTGAAGCAAGCCCCCAGGGCTTGGTATGACCGGTTGAAGCAATTTTTGTTGGGGAAGGGATTTGTGATGGGTTCTGTGGACAAAACTCTTTTCTTGCTCAGAGATGCTTTAGATTTCTTAGTCGCTCAGATTTACGTGGACGATATTATCTTTGGTGGTACTACTGACTCTCTTGTGTCCAAGTTTTCTGAGCAGATGCACAGCAAGTTTGAGATGAGCCTCATGGGTGAGCTCAAGTACTTCTTAGGGCTCCAGATCAAGCAGACCAAGGACGGCACCTTCATCCACCAAGGTAAGTATACTCGCGACATGCTTAAGAAATTTGACTTTGGTGGTGAATTGAAGCCGCAGATGACCCCGATGGGCACTTCTGGGGGTCTGGACAAGGACGAGAGCGGCATCAAGGTCAACGAGAGGGAGTTTCGAGGGATGATCGGTTCACTGTTGTACTTGACAGCGACCAGACCGGACATTCAGTTCGCCGTGGGACAGTGCGCACGTTTTCAGTCTTCACCACGCGCGTCTCACCGGCAGGCTGTCAAGCGCATCTTCAGGTATCTCACTTATGCGCCTAATCTTGGTCTTTTCTATTCAGCATCATCTTCTCTCGATTTATCTGGATTTTCTGATGCCGACTTTGGTGGGTGCCGGTTGGATCGCAAGTCGACTTCCGGTAATTGCCAGTTTCTTGGTTCTTCTCTTGTCTCTTGGTCTTCTCGAAAGCAATTTGGAGTTGCTCTTTCGACCACAGAGGCTGAGTACGTAGCTGCTGCTAGCTGCTGCTCACAGTTGGTTTGGATGATTTCCACTGTGCGAGATTTTGGGTTGTTCTTTCCTACCAGGGTTCCATTGTTTTGCGACAGCACCAGTGCTATTAGTGTAGGGAAAAACCCGTGTCTCCATTCAAAAACCAAACATATTGATGTGCGCTTTCATTTTCTGCGGGATCAATATGAGAAAGGTGTCATTGACCTTGTTCATGTTGATACCCATCATCAGTTGGCTGACATTTTCACCAAACCCCTAGATCAGTCTACATTTGAGCATTTACGAGGGGATTTGGGTGTTGTGTATCCTTTCTAGGATATTTTGCGTCAGTTTTCTTTCTCTTTTACTTTTTTCTTGAGTCTTTTTTGTGTGAGTTCATATCCTGCATATTCACATATCACACTTTAGAGCTGCTTCTTTTATATGATTGTACTGCTTTACTTATTCTAGCTAGTACATGCTTTTGATTACTTGTTGATGATCATATTTTGCTTTAGTTCACTTGATATGTCTGATATCTGTTATAAGCATGGCTTTTACGCTTTAAACTTGAAAAATGATCACCATTGCTTCTGGTAACTAGCATGTGTAGGCTAAGTGCTCTTGCTATCTGTTACATGCCTTGTAGCTAAGTTCCTGACTTAGATGCAAACATGCAACTTGGACATCCTTCTGCTTTCAAACATGGATATGTGCTATAAAAATAATGAAAAATCTAGAAAAATGAAATTTCCATGTCTTTTTATGCATAAACTTGAAAAGATCCAGGTGGGTTTGTTTTTGTCGCATTGCATTGTTCTAGGACTGCGTATCATAGCACTTTGGTACGAACTAGGACAGTGTAGTGTATGCCAAGACCAATGTCTTAAGCTTCTGATGGTCCAGTTCTGGCCTAGGCTTGACTTGGTCGGTCAGCATAAGGTTTGACACGCAAATAACCCCTGGCATAAATGAAAAAGCGAAAAGAAAAAGCTTGAACATTGAAATGATAACAAGTTTGCTGAAGCACTTTGTTTTGGACAATGCTTATCTTGGTAAATATCAGTTAGCTTTTGCATCTCATGCTTTACCTCGCTTGTTTACTCGAAAATGTGGTGATGCTTTTGTTTGCAAAAACTGAAAAATGCGTGCTAATGACTTTCCTTAGATATCATCTATTGCACTAATCATGCCATGTGTCTTAGACAATATGTCTTTTGCTATACTTGTTAGATGTGGTAATTGCAGTCAATCATATTTGAGAAGCATGCTTTCTACACTCCACATGCACTCCAGTTGAATTTACTGCATATTTTGAGGGGGAATTGCATTTCAGGGGGAGTCTGTGTCTCTTTTGAGTGCTTGATGAGTTCACTTGTCAACACGGGGGAGAAAATTTGGGATCAGAGTCTAAGAGGGAGTTCTTACTCTGTTGACATCCTTGTTCCTTGTTGTTTTGAGATCGCACTCATTTTGAGCTTTTACGTTTTGGTTAACCATAATGACCACTTCTTGTTTCTGTTCGGCTTTTAGTCATTAGGGTTAAACTTTTACCTTATTTTTTCTTCTTCTTTGTTTTCTTGTGCTTTGTTTTCGTGTTTCCACATTTGTCCGCAGGTGCTAAAGAGCTGAAAGAGAGGAGTGTTGACAATGCACTCATCAAGGGGGAGATTGAGGAGACATGCTGAAATAGCATGGGCCTCATGGCTCCAGAAGTGATGAGTCATTGTCAACGATAGTCAAAGAGGACATAAGTAGAAGAGATCTGTTGTTTCATGGGTCGCTGTGTGACTCAGGTACACGGGCAGCGAGCGACTGTCGGGCTGAGAGAGCTGCGAAGTCGGGCTGGCCCAATCCGGGTACATGGGCGAGAAGCAGCAGAAGATCCACTGGGATGTTGACCAGGGTTGACTCAGGTACACGGGCGGTGAGTGATTGCCGGGCTGAGAGAGCTACGGAATCAGGCCGGCCCAATCCGGGTACCTGGTGCAAAGCCAGTGGACGCTTTGTCAGTTTCGGTGCAAAACTAACAACCGTTGATCTTATATCCGACTGTCCAGAAGAGAAGTCATAGTCGCTACGAAAACTTAGCTTCCGGATAAGTCATCTGTATCTCTAGGCCCACAGTTAGTTAGTCGTGTTTGTAAAAATACCTAAGGGTAGTAGAGTCTTTTCCTTTATTCTTGTGTCTGTAAAAAACCCTAAGGGGCTGGTGGAATATTCCTAGCATTGGGCAGCCTATAAATAGGACCCCAATCCCTAGGGTTGGACTAACCCTTTTTCTGAAATCAATACTACTCCTTTGGGTCACTGGTTGTCTCTTGCATTCTCTCTTCTCTCTCTTGTTGTGCTCAGCCAGGCTGATGTTCATGGGATTTTAGCTTGCATTTATTTCATTTCATTTGATGCTTTGAAGCTTCTATTCTGTTGAACGTGCGCAGCAAATCTGCAGCAACATTTGTTGCTTCGTTTCACGTGCACAGGCATTTTTCTGAGTGATTTGGCTTCGGATTGCTTCTCTGTTGCGTGTGTTCTTCACGCAAGTAGTACTAGTTCTTGCTGTTGCAAGTAGTACTACTACACTGTAGCAACAGTACACTGTGCCAACTTTTTGCTTTCTACTGCACAGCTTTTTGATCGAAGTTGACAGGCCCAAGTAACCATTCTGTCTATTTTCTGGTGAAGCCACCTTCTCTAGTTCGAAGCCCCTCAGCTCCGTGAGGCAGGCTTCGATCTAACATCTTTGAAGGCTTCGCTTGAACTTCAGCTTCATTTTTGTGCTGTGTCTCTAGCTTCGCAGAACACTTTGCACTCTGTCAGCTTCACATACTTCGATAGTCCTTGCGAAGGTGTTCTCTGTCACTAGCTGTTCGAAGTCAATACTTCAGTCAGGCTTCGGAGTTAGCTTCGAAGCTAATCTCACTGATAGACTTCGTTTTGGTTTTTCTGTCGCATGTCAGCCTCCGCTTCTCTTTTCGAAGTTAGCTCCTTTCGAAGGGAGAGTGTAGGCTTCGAATTTGGTTTCTCTGTCGTGTGACAGGCTTCGCTTCTTTGTTCGAAGGTTGTCCGTCTATTGTGTTCGAAGTTTTCTATTCGAAGGTTTGGCTTTGAAGCCCTCGGTTCGAAGCTGTGTTTGAAGCCTTGCCTTCGAAGTACATACTTCGAAGCAGGCTCCGACTTTCTCATACTTTCGCTTCAAAGCACACTTCGATTCCTGCCACTTCGAACTAGGCTAGACCGAAACCTACCTTTGGCATTTTCACAACAACTTCGACAGACTTCGACTTCCACCTTCGAACCAGACTTCGACCAGCGAAGTAGACCTCGACCTCCGAAGCAGGCTTTGGTCAGCGAAGCAGGCTTCGACCTGCGAAGCAGGCTTCGCTGAGTTTCGAACAGGAGACAGATTTGAACAGGTAACTTCTCTTCTCACTCATAGTGCACCTAGATTGCTCTATTGAGATTTGTCTAGCCATGTCTTGAGTATTCTGTCTATCTGTCTAGTAGCACTGCTTTTGTGTTTCTCGACTTAATCAACTGTTGCTCCTAGGCTAGATACCTTTAGACTTAGGCTATCTGTTCATTTTCTGCTGCTTAGTCTTTCGAGGTGCGTTGGGTGTTGGGAGGAGGCCATTGATTCGAAAGAATTTTTAGGCGCCCATCATGTCTTTGCTTGGGGTTGTCAATGCACTCATCAAGGGGGAGATTGTGAAACCACGGGTGGTTTATGTCTAGATGATGAGTGATTGACAAGGATGAGAAATCGAGTGAATGTGTTAGTGAAGGGTTGTGTGCATCGAAGGGTTCGATTTAAAATTGAGGATTGGTTGCCGAGGTGTTTGGTGGTGCGTCGCGTTCTTGTTTTGGCTTGTCTTGGATGTGCAGGGTGGAGATGCTGACCAACTATCGACGGCAAGTGATCGAGGGTCAAGCGGGGAGCTTGATGCTAGAGGATCAGGGAGGTCGGGCGAAGTTGGAGAAGATCTCAAGAGTGCACGAAGAGACTGAGCAAGATTTGGACGGATGGATGGAAGCGATGGTGTGACGACTGGGTCTACGAGAGGGAGGCAAGGGCAAGCATTTAGGCAGCTCGAGGGGATCGAGAGTAGAAGTGGCTTGCTGACACTTGGAGTCGCAAAGTAGTGTCATGAGTCAAAGAGTTGAGAGGCTTTGTCGGTTTTTGCTGAAAACCATCGATTTACTAAATGTTTTTAAAATTCAATAAATAGGACTTTAGTTTTAGTTTGAGTATTTCAATTTAAATAGTGTAATCTTTTGGTATATTTTTAAAATGGTTTTATTCTGAAAATATATTAAAAGTTGAGCCTCTTTGTAATTTTTCTTTGAAGTCAAATGGGGTAATTTTCAGAATATGCAATTCTGAAATTACCCTGCACCACCAAGCCCCATTCCCCTATGCTGTGCAGCCTTCATTGAATTCGTGGATGGCTGCCTCCGTCACGTGTCCCCTTGGCTGCAGAGGTTGGACCATCTCCGTCACGGACTCCTCCGGTGCAGACTCCCATAGAGCCGGACTCCAGTCCACCACCTAAACAATTTCTTCGGTCTCATCCCGAAGGACCCCTTCGCCGCGGCCGTCCCCCCGTCCTCTTCGGACAAAGTGCTTTCGGACTCTGAGTTGCTACTGCAGTCACTGCTGCTACTCTCGTTGCTGCCGGAGGTCCCTGCAGGCCTCGGCACGATGGGCCTCATGCCACCATCAACATCTGCAGAAAAGTACAAGTCAATATACATGAATATAAAAAGAAGAGTGATCAAGTGTTTACCTTCGTCAGAGGAGATGTCTTCGAAGGAGGTGGGAGCGATGTGTGCTCCCTAGTCCCTTCGGTGCGCAGGCTGGCCCCAGCCCCCGCGCCTGAAGGAGTCACTGTTACAGCCTCCATCACCACCTCTTCGGTCGTCACCGCTGGAGTATCTACTGGCTCCGCTCCAACACCAAGGCTCGCGGCCGTTGGCTCCTCCGTAGTAGGGGCTTCATCTGCTGGGAGCTCCGAGCGAACCCTCGAGGCCTCGGGCTCTTTGTTGTCCACCCTCTTCCTCTTGGAGCCGCTAGCCGAAGGTGTTGGGCTAGCGAAGTCTAGAAGCGCTTGGACCCCCTCGACGCCGAGCCAGGTCCACACTCTGTTCCAATGCTCCCAAGTCCCCACCAGAGCGAGCCTCTGAGTTTGCTCCTCAGGCATCGGAGCCCCAACGACGCGCTCCACAACCATGATTGCCTCCTCCAAAGGCCTTACTTCACGAGCAGCTTCATCAAAGTTTCAAGTTAGCACAAGTTATTTCTGTGAAGTACGAAGATGAAGAAATCGAAGTCTTACCAAGGCGCTCCGCCGACACCTTGCTTGGTCCCTTCGAGTCCGAAGGTTGGAAGAGACCCTCCGTCCAAGAGAGTGCGAGGGGGCTGAGTCGAAGGGTGATGAACTCTTCTGTGAGGTCCCTCATGCTCATCCTCGAAGCCACCCTCCGCAGAAGCAGGATCCTTGACCGAAGGACATCGAGGCTCGTCTTCACCACGCCTTCGCGTCGGTAGGAGATGAGTGCGTTGGTACTCTGAAGTGGGGAGTTCACACCCACCGAAGCGTAGAACCACTCCTGATCCCACTTCGAGTACCATTTGTTGTTGACGTCCCTCATTGGGAAGTCGTCTTAATACTCCTTCCGAAGCTGGAAGTTGGCGCTCCCGAAGGCCAAGGACCTCTTGACACAGTCTGCCCCTCCCTTTGCTTCAGCTGGCAGTTAGCATCATGGAGGGCGACAAAGACATCTGCGCACCCTTCGCAGCCTTCGGCCCTCGTGGCCCAATCGAAAATAGCAAGCCTCGCCATGAATTTTGGAGACAGATGAGGAAGATCGAAGTTGTACACCTTCAGAACTTCGCTCAACATGTCCACTGCTAGCAGCCCGAGGCCTGCCTTGAAGAACGCTTCAAAAAGTACAACCTCGTCAGCCTGAGGCCTCGGTATGGCCTCTAACTTCACAGGCACCCGGAGTTGGATCTCCTCCTAAATCTTCCCCTCGCAAACTCTTCGAACAGACTCCTCTGTTGAGGCCGAAGCCCTCATCTCCAGAGTCTGCTCAAACTTGTCCGACGGTGACCGAAGGTCCCTCGGCCCCAAGCGCCTTGCTGCAGGCCTCACCGCCATCGCCGCCTGCGCTTGGGAGGAGCTCGAACTCACGCCCAGGGCCAAAGCCTTCTTCGACGCAACCTTATTTGGCATCTTGCGAGGCTTCGACGTGAAGGATGCTGAGAGGCTACGAAGCTGGCTTCGCATGAAGCTAAAGGTGGAGAAGGAGAGTGAAGGATGCAAGGGATTGGAGAAGGAAGCAAACGAAGGCGTAGCGGATCCATGGTGCGGTAAACCCCTTTTTATAGGCGGTAAAAACCCCCACGGCTCTCGTGCTGAATCATTTTTTCACCAGCCGCCCCGGCTCCCGTAGTCTATGATAGGTGGGCTCGAGGCGAAGATGAAGTGAACCGTCGCACCCCCCACGCCACAACGGTCAATTTTATAACTGCTGCGGAGTTGCTTGGTCTCCCCGAGGTCACCCCGTCAGTCGGAGTAGGCATTTATTACCTGCACAAGTCGAAGCCCCTTCGGTCCAAGCTCCGAAGGTCTGTCTTCTCTGAAGTTACATTTTTACTATCATTTGTCCAGAGGCACATGCACCCCTTCGCTCCGAAGGGCTGTGGGCGAGGGGCTACTATTGGGGGAATAAGTTTTCCCTTAAACAGGGGCCAAATGACGTCAGCCTCCGTAGGCCTCGGGCCCGGAGCCTTACACTGCCAAAGCATGAAGTCGAAGTAGATCGCTCCTGCCGAAGTTTTTCCAAGCTGCAATTAGACCAAGCCTCCGGGATCCCTTCGGAGTCCTTCGGAGTCAAGCCTCCGGGCTTCCTTCGGAGTTAGCCTCTAGGCTCCCTTCGGAGCCCTCCGGAGTCAAGCCTCCGGGCTTCCTTCGGAGTTTGCCTCCGGGATCCCTTCGGAGCCCTCCGGAGTCAAGCCTCTGGGCTTCCTTCAGAGTTCCCCAGAATCAGCCTCCGGACCCTCTTTCGGTCCCTTTCGAAGCTAAGTCTCCGGGAGTCCATTCGGAGTTCAGTTCGGAGCGTACTTCGAAGTCCACCTCGAAGTGCCCTTCAAAGCCTTTGATGCAATCTCCGCCCGAAGAGCTCCGGCCACTACTTCGAACCAGGAAAATATCTCAACTCCGCTACAGTGTAGAGCCATACTGGGGCCTCTTCGCCCCTAGTATGTCGTTTAGCTTCTCAGAAGTGACGTCTGTCTGACACGTCTATAAAGCTGTAAAGCTATTTGTATAGTATTCTAGTCTTTTTTCCCTTCTTTCCCCTACAAGGCCTATGACCTGTAGAGGGCATTTAGGTCTTTTCCTTTGGCCTGCGTGCCTATAAAAGCGGGGCCAAGCCCTTGTAGTAGACAGATCCATTAGATCCGACAAAGGCAAAACTATGCCAAATCCACTGTAGACTATATGTAGGGCTATTATCCCTTCGGGGAGGCTTGAATTAGTATAAATCCTTTCTCCCTCTGTGAGAACCCTTCGAGGTTCACTCTATACACCATATACACACAAAACCTACTGTAGCTAATGCAATTGCTACAACAGTTTTGTTACTAACCACAACACTGAGTACTCGAGATCTTATGGTTCTATGTAGGGAAGGCATGGAAGTCTGGAGAAAAAGTGGATTATTGATTCCGACTGTTTACGCCACATGACTAGAAAGTCATCATGGTTCTCCAGCTTCACCTTGACCAAGCAATGAGAACACATCACTTTTGGAAACAATCGTAAAAGTAGAGTGAAAGGCCAAGGTATGATTAGAATCAATGAAAACTTCACTCTCTCGAATGTTGCTTTGGTTGAGGACTTGGGGTATAACTTGCTTTCTGTCTCTCAATTGCTTGATGAGGGTTTTGAGGTACACTTTGGTCACGATGCCTCTCATGTGCTTGATTCTTCTGGCACTTTTATTTGCAAAATTTTGAGAGTTGGGAGATTGTTTGGAGCTGATTTCTCTGAATCATTTGGTTCCTCTCATTGCCTCTTAGCCGAACCTTCTTCTGAGCTTTGGATGTGGCATAGGAGACTAGGGAACATGAGATTTGATCTACTTGCTCAATTGAGTGTCCTAGGACTTATCCGAGGATTGTCCAAGCTTAAATTTGAGAAGAACCTCATTTGTGCTCCTTGTTCTCTTGGAAAAATGGTTGTCGCCTTACATTCACCTAAAAACAATGTAATGACTGAGTGACCCGAAGAGCTTCTTCATATGGACACTGTTGGTCCATCCCGGGTTAGATCTTTAGGCGGTAAATGGTACGTTCTTGTTATTGTTGGCGACTACTCTCGTTACTCTTGTATTTTCTTTCTTGTAAGCAAGGATGAAGTGTTTATACACTTTCGAAGCATAGCATTTAGGCTATTCAATGAACTTCCCAGTGCAATGAAAGCCATTCAAAGTGACAACAACACCGAGTTAAAGAATAGTTGTTTTGCGGATTTTTGCCTTTAACATGGGATTGAGCATCAGTTTTCTGCTCCAAGGGTCCCTCAACAAAATGGTGTTGTTGAGAGGAAAAATCGCACACTTGTGTAGATGACTACGATGATGCTCAACGAGCATAGGACTCCTAGAAAATTTTGGGCTGAAGCCATGAGTACAACATGCTACATCTCCAATCGGATCTTTTTGTGCTCCTTGTTGAATCTAACGTCTTATGAACTTCGCTGTGGGAGGAAGCCCAAGGTCACTCACTTAATAGTATTTGGATGCCGATGCTTCATCCTAAAGCGCGGTAGCTTGGACAAGTTTGAGTGACGTGTGTCTGATGGAATCTTTCTGGGTTATTCCTTGCATGGTCACTCTTATCGTGTCTTCAATCTTGAAACTAACACTGTAGTTGAATCTTGTGATGTATCGTTTGTGTTGACACGAAAACGTGCCCCCGCACTTGGGTGAGTTCGACGATCCAAAAGTGTGCAGATACTTAGGGACAAGCCTAAGCATAACACAACACCGATGTAGCGTTCTGACTACCCTTAACTATGGCAAGGGGGTGGAGTCGCTAGGCAATTAGATCACACAGAAATAATCCAATTAGCCAAAAAAATATATTAAACAGAGTAAATCAGCAAGTTGAGCGGGGCCTAACTGATCCAAAGTATATAATGCGAAGGGTATCGCCAAAGGGTACCTTCGGCGTTTGATGTGAAGGGTCCCGCCGAAGGGTGCCTTCGGTGTTCGGACTGATCTGGCCGAAGGCTGGCTCCGAACAGATCTTGACGCGACAATCATCTCCAAACAGCGGGGTTCGGCGTGAAGTTTCTGACACGATAAAATAACTCAAATGCTATGCACGGGCATGACTTCATCTGATGCGGGGTACGAATGTGGCGAAGCTTGTCATGACGAAGCTTGTCACGAAGCATGCTGGTGCACGGGACTCGGATAAACTGACAACAGCATGACGGTCCGACACGGGTAATCGATGTAGTATTTCTGCCGAGGGGTGTTCTGGCAGCCTCTGAAACCAATCTCTTGTCTCCGGACACCTCTGGCGAAGTGGCTCCGAGCGTGGAAACCTAAAACAAAACAGAGATCAAGTGCCAATTCAGCCTAGGGACCGAATTCTGCTAAGTGTCACACTAGAGAGCAAATGTAGCAATCTGTTACGCAGATTAGCGGATACTTCATAGGCGAAGTAATAAGGCGAAAACAATCTATTATGTAGATTAACTGATACTTCAAAAGTGAAGTAACAAGGATTACCACTGTTTTGAAGTAGCTGGTAGAGGGCTTCCTGGCAAACCCACGAAGGTTGCAGAAAAGTAAAGGTACGGTTCAAAGCTATATTTACAGGGGATAGAATTCTAATCTCTAATATTAATCTATTAAGATTTGGCCTAATCACGCCTAGGGATAACATTAGCCAGAATCAGACTCAAATTCTATCTCTGAAATCTAGCCCGAAGTGGGCCTTCGGCTAGGACCGCCGAAGCCTGCTCCTCGGGCCAAAGCTTTGGTGAGGCGGGCCTCCGAAGGCCTTTGGTCTGAAGGTAGCAGGCCTGCTGGAAGCTTCCGAAGCCTACAACTTTAATGGGCCTTTGCCCCTGTAGGGCTTCGGCCCGATCTAGGACATGTGTGTTTTCGACCCAAATTAACAAAATTGATATTTTGACAATCTTAACCATTAATGCCATTTTTTGCTATCAACACATGCCCCCTTGCCTTTTAGTGAACTAAAAGCATAACGGGCTAAGGACGATACCTCTCATATCGGCCTTTCGACACTTTCAAGCCATTTGCCACACACTTGGTAAATACCTTTTCAGGTACCTGCCATTCAAAGTTCTTCGAAACCGCTCTCCTTGTAGAGATTCTAACACATATGCATTACCTGGGGCGATTTCGGCTATTTTGAAAGGGCCTTCCCAACTAGGTGACCACTTACCAAACTTAGGGCTCTTAGTGCCTAAGGGCAAAATCGTCTTCCAAACCAAGTCACCCACTTGAAACGATTTTGGTTTAACTTTCTTATTGTAGGCTTTAGCTACTCTCCTCTTGTCTATCTCTATAGATTCTAAAGCCCTTAACCTCTTATCGGTCACTTCTTCCAGATTGTCCTTCAAAATAGTCTCATACTCATCGACCGATAAGCCATCTTGCTTTAGAACTCTTAGAGAGCCAAGTCTACTTCTACAGGTAGAACGGCTTCTTGCCCATATACTAACTCATATGGGCTAACTTTGGTAGCACCGTGCTTTGCAATTCTACAAGCCCATAGCGCCTCGAAAAGCACTTCATGCCACCTCTTAGGGAATTCTTCGATTTTCCTCTTAATGAGCTTAATCACAGTTTTATTACTAGACTCGGCCTGACCACTGGCCTGAGCATAGTATGGTGAAGAGTTTACTAACTTAGTACCATAAAGTTCGGCAAAGTCTCTCACTTATTTGGAAATAAATGAACTACCTTGATTTGTAGTGACAGTCTGGGGAATACCGAATCTATGTATAATGTGCTTCAAGATAAAATCAAGTACCTCGTTGTGAGTCATATTCTTGATAGGCACGACTTCGGTCCATTTGGTGAAGTAATCCATTGCCATCAACACGAACCGATGCCCTTTTTAGGAATGAGGATGGATCTGGCCGATAATGTCTAAACCCCAACCTCAGAACGACCATGGCTTGATAATAGGGTTAATCAATGAAGGAGGAGCAAACTGAATATTGCCATACTTCTGGCACGCTTCACACCCTCTATAATACCTAAAACAATCGCCAGTCATAGTCGGCCAGTAGAAACCTGCTCTTTTGAGCATCCAACTCATTTTCTGGGCTAATTGATGAGTGCCACAAAGCCCTTCATGGACTTCTCCCATAGTTACCTAGGACTGTTCACCATCTAAACACCTCAAAAGTACTCCATCAACAGTTCGACGATATAGTACATCATCTAGCAACACGAATTTAAACGCTTGTCGCTGAACTTTCTGGCCAACCCTTTGACTAGGATTTCTCAAATACTGGACGATTGGAATTCTCCAATCGCCCTTATGGACCTCTGGAGGGTTTGCTGACTCTTTTCTTAGAGTGATGTCTAAGCTGCTAATTTTGGAGTGCCCCCTGGGCCTTTCCCACTTCTGCCGAAGCCTAACTAGGTTGGTTGCGCGGAGTTGATCAGGCCGAAGCCTTCTGTCGGAGGGCTCTGGTGCCCGAAGGCCTCCGCTGTCCAGCGGGCTTTGGTGCAGAGGCTCCGGCGTGCTAGGCCCTTTGGCGGATAGGGTGTCCTGGCGTGAGGGCTCCAGCACATGACACCCTCTAGCGGCCAAAGAGGTTTGACTCGTAGGGTTCGACAGACCTCACGCCTGCCTAAAGCTATTGGCTTTGGCAGTAAGACCAAACATTGGCTTTTCTTGTATAGAAAACTTTTCTCTCCTGACTTGATAGCCAGATGCTTTTTGAGACAAATCATTTTCAATTGAATTGGCTTCTCTTGACACGTGAGATATTTTGAAGTCGTCAAAAGTAGCAATTATGTCTAAACATTTATCTAAGTAACTATTTAGCAAGACATTAAAACATTGAGAACTCTTAGCTACTTGTTGTGCTACTAACAAAGAGTCATCGTACGCATGGACATGTTTAGCACCTATAGATTCTAGCTATTCAAGTCCTAGTAATAAGGCTTCATATTCAGCTTGGTTATTAGTAGAGGGAAATTCTAAACGGGCCGAGGTCTCAAAGTGCGCCCCATTAGGTGATATGATAACTACTCCAATACCTTGGCCACTCTTGCAAGCCGAACCATCAAAATAAAGTTTCCATGGTACTACTTCAATTAGAGCAACATTGTCACTCCAACTGACATCTATGTGGTGATCAACTATGAAACTAGCAACAATTTGGCTTTTCATAGCTCTTAGAGGTTCATAGGCCAAATCATACTCAATCAAAGCGTAAGCCCACTTTCGATTCTTCTAATTAGAAACAGATTTTGCAACATTTATTTTATAACATCGGTTTGGCAAGCGACAATACATGTAGTAGGGAGAAGATAGTGATGTAATTTGGTACATGCGTAGTAAAGTGATAAACATAAGCGCTCCACAAACATGTACCTAGTTTAGGCGTCTAGTAGGCGGCGGCTCAAGAATGTGATGATGTACTCTTTTCCTTCCACCTGTTGGGTTAGCACGACCCCTATCACGCTATCTTCGGCAGCGATGTACAACCGAAACAGAATCCCTACTTTTAGCGCTCTCATCATGGGTTAGCACGACCCCTATCACGCTTTGCTGACTTGCCCCCAAAGTGATCTCGGCTTCATTCTTTAGCCGGAGTATAGGGACAAAGGCATCAATCTTGCCAGATAAGTTAGATATAAAGCGACACAAATACTTTATCTTACCTAGCAACTTCTGCACATCTTTCTTGCATGTCGGCGCTGTGAAGTTTCTAATCTTCTCAAACCTATTAGGATCAATTTCTATACATATTTCGTGAATCATGAATCCTAAGAACTTGCCCGCCGACACGCCGAAAGCACATTTGAGTGGCTTCATTTTTAAGTCATACTACCGCATCCTATCAAAAGCAACTTTCAAATCGGTAAGTGGTTACCCATAACGTCCGATTTGATTACAACATCATCTATGTATACCTCTAACATAACTCCTAACAAGTCATGAAAGATCGAGTTCATAGCGTGTTGATATGTAGCGCCAGCATTCTTTAAACCAAAAGTCATAACGACCCACTCAAACAAGCCGACAAAGCCAGGGCATCAAAAGTTTGTCTTGAAGACATCCTCTTCGGCCATAAAAATTTGATTATGACCGGCATTGCCATCAAGAAAACTTAGTACCTTGTGTCCTGAAGCATCGTTGATTAGCATGTCGGCTATCAGCATGGGGTACTCATCCTTCGAAGTGGCCTTGCTTCAAATCCCTGAAATCAACACAAACTCGTATTTTGCCGCTCCACTTCTTTTCTACAGGAACAATATTAGCGACCCATTCAGCATACCTGCATGGCCTATTAAACTCAGATTTGAGTAACCTCTCCACTTCTTCTTAACTCGGTCATAGACGACCGAATTAAAGTGACGAGGAGGTTGTTTATAAGGCATAAATCCAGATTTAATAGGTAGTCGATGTTCCACGAGCTCGCGGCTTAACCCAGGCATCTCGCTATACTCCCATGCAAAACAATCGACGTACGACCAAAGCAACTTTATTACTTCGGCCTTTTCATCAGGCTGTAAATGTTGGTTTACAAAAGTCTTCCTTGGGATGCTACCATCGCCTATGTCAATTTCTTCTAAAGGATCGGCCGACGCAAAACCTTGTCCAAATTTCTCTACTTCGCTAAAGTATTCGATGGCCATGGCAATACCATCTTTAGTAGACCGATATTGCTCTACACGATACTTTAGCCAATCTAGATTACTTTTGCTAAACATGACTACTAATTTAGAAACAATCGTGCTACACCAGCCTACTTTACAGACAGTAGTACGAAACGTCTTATGGATACACTGACAAAGTCGTAATCCGAAAGATCCCTACCCGATAGACATTCTACTTTGTTGTGGATGGCATCAATGGACACATCGGCCAATGCTACATAGGTCGAAGTATCTACAGGTATGATTTCTACCTCATCGTCGTCCCACTGAATTAGGCATTGGTGCAAAGTAGAAGGAATGCAGCAGTTTGCATGAATCCAATCATGCCCGAGCAGCACACTGTAGTTACCTTGCACGTCAATGATGAAGAATGATGTTGGCAATGTCTTGTTGCCTACTATCAACTCCATGGAGAGCGCGTCTTTGGCCTCAGAACTCTCGTCGTTGAAGCCGTTGAGCATTAAGTTAGTTTTCTTTAGGTCCTCCTCGCCCCTGCCAAGTTTCTTCAATGGCGAGTAAGGCATTAGGTTAACAGTGGCACTACCATCAACAAGCATCCTGGAGATCGGCTTCCCATCAATGTGACCCCTAACGTAGAGAGGCTTTAGATGGTGAGCCGTATCCTTGGGTTTTTTCAAAAATAGCATTACACGGGCCAAGGTTCAACTGAGTGACCTCGGCCTCATCTTGTGGTAGGGCAAACTCGGCGGGCAGCATGATGACGTTGATGTCCATCACTTGAGGTGTGGGTCCCTCAAAGATGGGTGAGTAGTCATCGTCGAGCATGTCATTGTCGTCGCTTGGACGAGGAGCTGGGTTGATTATTTCAACTGGCTAGATCCTCCATACATGTCTCATCATTGGCCAAGGGAGGATTTCCTCAAAGATGGCATCTCTCTCATCCTCGGCTTTCTTCTCGTGCATCTCATGTGCACGTAGATGTTGCAGACGCCTTTTTGTGATTTGGACATACCTAGAGGTGCCCAAGATGGTTGTGGCTTGGTCCCAGGCGCCACTGTCTTGTTCCATTATTTTTGGCCGAAGGGGTACTACCCAGATTGGCCTCGCATGCTTCATAATCAAAGGGGCCTTCGCTGCGGACCCTACCAATCGGACTAGCCTCGTTTGGCCGATCGGACCAGGCTCCGGCGCTGGCTTCGGTTGGAGTTGGGGACTCACCTCTGTCAGGCTTCGGTGAAGGGGCCTTCGGGATTGCGACTTCCTGAGACCCTACTCTAGCTGTGATAGCTTTGGACTCCCTGTCCTTTGCCTCTTCGCGTTCATCTCCCTTGGCTCTTTCCTGTGCGAGTCGATTCGGAGGGACTACGGATAGCCTATGGACAATGCCTCTCTCCGCCGCATCTGTTTGTCCCTGCTAGTCATAATACTCTGAAGGAAAACAAGGGACAATGTATTGTTGTGGAGGGTGCTCTAACTGTGATACGTACGGAGCCCACAGGGTCCCCGTCCAATTGTATGGCGGAGGCATTGGTGGTTCCAGCGGCTTCGCCCACTACGAGCCGAACCCATTACACGGCGGGGGGTTTGGCCAGGTTGACGGTATCTCGGACCATATCAGCGAGGGGTCCTACTAGGCCGGAGGTACGTTCGGCCAGTGTGGGCCGAAGCCTCCCGCTGGAGGGTTCGTCCAGAGCAGAACTGGGTTCGGCCATTGGGGTCTGAACCCATTCTATGTGGAACTCGACCACTAGGGTCCGAGGCCTCTATACGGAGGGTTCGGGCACTGGGCTCCAAAGCCATCGTAGGGGGTGTTAGGCCACTATGGCGCGAAGTCATCATGCGGAGGGTTCGACCACTGTGGTTTGAAACCACTATGAGGAGGGTTCGGCCGTTATGGTCCAAAGTCACCCTCCGACTGCTTTGGCCCCTTTGGTCGACTTTGCCTTTTGGCGCGGGGGCCTGTTTCCTTAGCTTTTCTTTGGTGTTTGTTTAACAGCATCTGATATGTTACCTTCGGCTTCTTACGAGCCCTAGCCGAAGGAGATGTGCTAACATTCTGCTTCCACACTCCTACTTCAGGGTTCTTAGGTACGAGGGTGCGTGTGCGTGATTCTCTAACAATGACCGCTTTCGCTTTAGTTGACTCAGCCTTCTATGGCCGAATCAACACTTTCTTTTCGTCGAGGTCGACGGTGTTCATGGGAAAGGGGTCTTTGTCCAGCTTCATCTTTGGACTGGGGTCTATCTTCAATTGTCCTTCCTCTATGGCCGATTGAACCTGTTGATGAAAAACATTGCAGTCGTTAGTATAGTGTGAATGTGAATCATGCCACTTACAGTATGGGTGTTTCTTTAGCTCGTCGGCAGATGGAATGACTTGGCCTTTAGGCAACCTGAGAAGCTGGTTTTTCAAGAGGAAGTCAAATATTTTATCACACTTAGTTATATCAAATGAGTATTTGACCTCGCTAAGCTGATTCTTAGTGGGAGACGGCCGTAACTCGGAGCAAGTAACAGGCTTGCTCTTAGCGTTCAAAACCCATTTGGCCGCATACATGTCGGCTGAATATTCTTCTTCCTTTGACTCTTCCTCATCGGAGTGTTCCATCACGTGGACTTCAGCTCTAGGCTTGTTAACGGTTTTAATGAACTTTTTGTCTTTAGCTCGGCCTTCCTGGACTAGAGCCTATTGCAAGACTTGGTTGACTTCTAAAAAATTCTAGTTGTCTACTCTCTCTTTAATTTCAGAACGCAACCCGCTAAAAGCTAGATCTGCCAAATCCCTTTCCGAAATATTAAGACTAAAACACCAATTTCTGGTATCTCGAAAGCGCTTGATATACTCAGAGACGCTCTTGTTGGATTTCTGTCTAACCGATGTCAAGTGTGAAAGCCTAAGTTCTGTTTCACCCATGTAGAAGTTGTCATGGAATTTTTGTTCTAATTCAGCCCACGTTTGGATAGAGTTCGGCGGGAGGGCCAAAAACCAAGTGAAAGTGGTGCCGAATAGTGAGAGAGAAAATAGTCTAAGTTTTAACACGTCCGACCCACTAGCTTCCCTACATTGTGCTAAAAACTGACTGATGTGCTCTAGTGTGGTTTTGTTACCATCACCATCGAACTTGGTGAATTCAAGGACTCTATAGCCACGAGGGTAAGGTATTGTATCGAAATGATCAGGGTAAGACTTTCGGTAAACCCTAGCTCAACCCCTCGGTACGAAACTAGTGCACTCCCTAAACAGTGCGCGGATCTGTTCCTCAATATCATCCTGGCCTACTTGCCTGCGCGCGTCTCTCATGCGGGGGCATGACACGCTGTTGGTATGTCGGCGTGTCCGCCACGGGTTTCTTCCTCATGCGCTAGCCTACGATGTACGACGTGTTCGGGCCTATGCGCTTGTGCATGTGGAGCGGGTAGCATGGGCAAAACTGGCGCCGGTATAGGTGGAGACGACGCATGGTAAGCGGTGCTAGTTTAGACGTAAGCATAATGATTGGTCTCGGCCATAGACATCGAGGCCGGAGACGTAATGGCTTTGCTGGTACTACCGTCAGTTCTGTTGTAAATGTGATTTGTCGGAGGTATGCTAGCAATAGGAGCTAGAGGCATGGCTTCGGTAAAGCCGAACCTTCTAAGCGTCGCCTCTACTTGAGAGCTAACTGCTGAATCTAAACGGTTGGCTAGGGAAGCGCTAACAACATGGTCTACTAATGAGGCTATCTTTTGCTCAATCTCTAAAGAGGATAAACGAGGCGATACTAGAGTTACCTAGATCCGAGCAAGGTTAGGGACATTTACGTCGCGCTTGATGAAGCCTGCGCGTGTTTTGACGTAGCTCCCAAGCATGAGGTCCTGGAGTGCATTCATTTTTGCCTCAATCTTTGCTCGGTCTTCTGCGGGAATATCTTCAAGGGTAGGCGTCATGATGTTGTAGTTGTCGATATCCACGCCTCCCAATGGATTCATCGGCAATCTAGACGTAGTAGTCAGTTGTAGACGTACCGACGGCCGATGTAGGTGTACTTGTCATGTTGGCGTAGCACTCCCTAGCGGAGTCGCCAAAAAGTGTGTTGACACAAAAACATGCCCCGCACTTTGGTCAGTTCGACGATCCAAAAGTGTGTGGATACTTAGGGAAAAGCCTAAGCATAACAAAACACCGATGTAGCGTTTAGACTACCCTTAACCGTGGTAAGGGGGGTGGAGTCGCCAGGCAATCAGATCACATAGAAATAATCCAATTAGCCAGAAAGAAATATATTAAACAGAATAAATCAGCAAGCCGAGCGGGGCCTAACTGATTCAAAGTATACAGTGCGAATGGTATCGCCGAAGGGTACCTTCGGCGTCTGATGCGAAGGGTCCCGCCGAAGGGGCCTTCAGCGTTCGGACTGATCCGGCCGAAGGCGGGCTCCGAACAGATCTTGATGCGACAATCATCTTCGAACAGCGGGGTTCGATGTGAAGTCTCTAACATGATAAAATAACTCGAATGCTACGCGCTGGGCGTGACTTCATCTAACGTGGGGTACGAATGTGGCAAAGCCTGTCGTGATGAAGCCTGTCACGAAGCGTGTTGGTGCGGGGACTTGGTCAAACTGACAACAGTGTGACGGTCCGGCATGGGTAGTCGAAGCAGTATTTCCGCCGAGGGGTGTTCTGGCAGCCTCCAGAACCAATCTCTTGGCTCCAGACACCTCCGACGAAGTGGCTCCGAGCGTGGAAACCTGCAACAAAACAGAGATCAAGTGCCAATTCGGCCTGGGGACCGAATTCTGCTAAGTGTCACACTAGAGAGCGAAGGTAGCAATCTGTTACACAGATTAGCGGATACTTCACAAGTGAAGTAACAAGGCGATAACAATCTATTACGTAGATTAATAGATACTTCACAAGCGAAGTAACAAAAATTACCACTGTTCCGAAGTGGCCGACGAATGCTTCCAGGCAAACCCACGAAGGTTGCAGCAAAGTAAAGATACGGTTCAAAGCTAGGGCTTTGTGTTGATTTTTGTTGGTGGGTGGTCTTATGAACCAGCCTCAACCCATATTTATAGGGGCTAGACTTCTAATCTCTAATATTAATCTGTTAAGATTCGGCCTAATCATGCATAGGGATAAAATTAGCGAGAATCAGACTCAAATTCTATCTCTGAAATCCAGCCCGAAGTGGGCCTTCAGCCAGGCCGGCTGAAGCCTGCTCCTCGGGCTGAAGCTTCAGCAAGGCGGGCCTCCGAAGGCCTTCGGGCCGAAGGTAGCAGGCCTGCTGGAAGCTTCCAAAGCCCACATCTTTAATGGGCCTTTGGCCCTATAGGGCTTTGGCCCGATCCAAGACATGTGTGTTTTTGGTCCAAATTACCAAAATCAATATTTTGACAATCTTAAGCATTAATGCCATTTTTTGCTATCAACAGTTTGATGAAACATCTCCATGTGTTAGTCCTGCTTTTTGAACTTGCGACTGAGCACGATATGAGTGAAATGATCTTTGAGGAAGAAGATTCTTCAGACGTTAAAGATCATGAAAGTGTGGCACAACCTCCCTCTATGACATCTCCAGAAGCATCGTCTACATCTACTAGAGGACCTGAAAATTCTACTTCTGGAATATTAGAGCAAACTTCGGCAAAAGTTGAGGGGGAGATTCTATCACAAAGAGAAGCACCGCTTCGCATTCAGAGAATGCATCGTCCTGAGCAGATCATCAGTGAGCTAAATGAAAGGGTAACCCGATCTCATGCTCACTTCATTGATTCTGCATTTGTCGCTACTTTTGAGTCATTAGATGTTAGTCATGCTTTGTCTGATGCAAGTTGGATCAACGCCATGCATGAAGAGCTTGAAAATTTTGATAGAAGTCAAGTCCTGGTTCTTGTTGATCCACCACCTAACATTCATATTATTGGAACAAAATGGATTTTCAAAAATAAACAGGGGGAGGATGGGGATATAGTGAGAAATAAGGATAGACTTGAGGCTCAGGGTTAATCTCAAGTCGAGGGGGTTGATTTGGGAGAAACATTTGCACCGGTAGCTCAACTTGAGGCCATTAGGATTTTCTTGCATTTGTATCATCTCATGGTTTTAAACTTTATCAAATGGATGTAAAAAGCGCTTTCCTTAATAGTTTCATAGGATAAGATGTATATGTCAAACAACCCCCTGGCTTTGAACATCCCAAGTACCACCATAGAGTCTTTAAACTTCACAAAGCTTTATATGGGCTCAAGCAAACTCCTAGGGCTTGGTACGACCGCCTTAGGAACTTCTTAATTGAACACGGTACAAAATGGGTTCTATTGATAAGACCCTTTTCACTCTCATACATGGAAAATACTTCTTACTTGTTTAGATTTATGTTGATGACATAATCTTTGGTGGTTCATCTCATACTCTTGTGGCCGAGTTCGTTGAATCTATGAGCAAGGAATTTGAAATGTCGATGATGGCCGAGTTGACCTTCTTCCTTGGTTTGCAAATCAAGCAAAGCAAACAAGGAACTTTTGTACATCAGACAAAATACACTAAATACCTACTAAAACGCTTTGACATGATAGATGCAAAACAACTTGCTACCCCAATGGGTACTTCAGTTGCGCTAGATCTAGATGAAGATGGAGAAGAAGTGGACCAGAAGGAGTGCCTGAGCATGATCGGCTCCCTCCTCTACTTGAAATCTATGAGGCCGAACATACACATTGCAGTATGTCTGTGCGCTCATTATCAGGCTTCTCCAAGGGCTTCACATCGTCAAGCTGGCAAGCACATTCTAAGGTATCTCAAGCACACTCTTGAATTTGGCATTTCATATTCTACATCATCTTCATTATTCTTGAGAGGCTTTTCTGATGCTGATTTTGGTAGATGTCATATTGATCGCAAGAGTACATCTGGGACTTTTCACTTTCTAGGTTCTTCTCTTATGTGTTGGTCTTCTCACAAATAGTCTAGCATTGCACAGTCTACAGCCAAGGCTGAATATGTAGCTGCTGCTAGCTGTTGCGCACAGATTTTGTGGATGGTTTCTACTTTGGGGGATTTTGGATTGGATTTTAAGGGTGTTCCACTGTTTTGTGACAACACAAGTGGGATCAGCTTAGCAAACAACCCAGTACAACATTCTAGGACCAAACACATTGACATGTATTATCATTTCTTAAGAGATCACGATGAGAAGGGTGATATCGATTTGCGCTTTTTTGATACCCAGAACCAGCTTGCAGATATTTTTACCAAGCCTCTCGATGCTTTGTGCTTTGCATTTTTAAGAGGAGAGCTTGGCATTTGTCATTCTTATGGCATCATGTGAGGGGGAGTTGTGTATTATTGCATAAGCTTCTGTAATATGATTAATTGCTTTTACAAATACATGCTTTATTATGCCTTTATAATACTGTCTTGTACTACTGTTGATTATGCTTAGATTGAATGCATCTGATAACTGTCTTGAGCATAGCTTTTGTTTGTGAAAACTTGAAAATGGTCACTACTTACTCTAGAAACTAGCATGAATAGATTTGAGTTCATTTGCTATCTTTTACATACTTGGTAGCTAGGTCCTTTTCACTTGGATGCTAATATGCAACTTGATCATATTATGTTGAAAATGAAATGAAAAATATTTAATACTCTTGCAATCTTGTGCTAAAATTGAAAAGATCCAGGCGGGTTTGCATTATCGCACTACTTTGTTCTAGACTGCTTACCATAGCACTTTGGTATGAACTGGGACATTGAAGTGTATTCCAAGATCAATGATTTAAGCTTCTTATGGTTCCAACCTAGGCTTAGCTTGGTCGGTTAGCATAAGGTTGACTTGCAAATAACCCCTGGCACATAAATGAAGAATAAAAAGTTTAAATTCTTTGCATATCAAGTTTGCTGAAGCTCCTTGTAGTGGGATATGCTTATATGGTTAGTATTTGATTAGCTTTTGCATCTCTTACCTTGCCATGTCTACTATGCTAGTTTGAGTAGTGATACTTTTATTTGCTAAAAATTGAAAATGCTTGCTCTTGCTGATACTTAGATTGTATACATCTGAGATTGTCATATAGTTTGTTAAGACAACAATTGAGGCACAATGCTTGTTTGTACTGTAATTGAACTTAATCATATTCCAGAAGCATTGCATTTACACTTTATCCTGACATCTCATGTTGCTTTCTTGATGTATGCATTGCCAAACGGGGAGAGTTCATGTGATTTTGTGATTTTGCTCGTCGCTCTTAGCTCACTTGATTGCTTTTTAGGTTGAGTTTTGCTTCTTCCACCAACTTTTATCGAGTGACATGCTTATTTTTGCTCTATCTAGAGCTTTCATGGTCACTTGTGTGCTGAATTTGTTTTTACTTCCTTTTATCTTGGAATTGTCAATGCACTCATCAAGGGGGAGATTGAGAAACCAAGTGAGGCTCTCACTGTGGTTCTAGTGTTATGATGAGTGATTGATGAAGTTGGCTATGGTGATTGTTGGTTGTCTGTGTATGGGTTGCATGGAGGTGTGTGTGTTTTGCTTGTCTCGTGTGTGCAAGGTTGAGATGCTTGTCAACTGTCTAATGCCAGATTGTTGGCGTAAAAGATTACGCTAACAGGTTTCTGAAGATTAGAAACTAACAAACGAAGTGTTTGCGAAGTAAACTATTCCAAGCCTCTGAATGGATAATAGCTTAAAATAGTTTGAAAGTGTGTATTGAATAACTTGTATTCGGTCCTTATTACAGGGTAAAACGGGGGGTATTTATAGGCCCAAACATTAAAGAAAAGACCTTTTTACCCCTCTATTACAACCGACATAGTGGAAACTATTCGGTACCCTTAATAGGGCTAAAATGGTAAAAGACTAATCTAATGAGAAAGAGGATAAGTCTTCCATCTTAGCTGACAAGGAAGCTCTCGGAAGAGTCCAAGTTCGAAGATATACTCCGAACTAGAGTCCGTCTTCATACTTCGAACTTGATTCAGTGCATTCCCGGAGATACATGCTGGAAACCTTTGATTCAAGCGCCTGCCTTTGTCCTGTTACTGCAATAACCCTGAGGATGGAATATTTTCCCCCAACACAGATGTTCAAGGATGCTAGTTGAAGTTGAAGGTGATCTCAGGCGTACGCATGGAGGCGAAGCAAGATATGGGAGAACTATTGATCGAGACGAAGTGTTGATCTAGTCTGCGAAAGGGAAGCCAGTGCAAGTGACAAGGTGGCTCGAGGGATCGAGAGTGGGAGAGACTTGCTGGCAGTCGAGTTCGCGGACTGACGACACATGTCGAAGATCTAGGAGGCTTTGTTGGTTTTTGCTAAAAATCGTCTCATCTAAAAATGTTTTTAATTCCAATAAATAGGAGTTATTTTTTCATTTAGTAACTTAGATTGAGTGTAATCTTTTAGTATTTTTCGGAATTGTCAAATTCTGAAAATATATTAAAAGTATATGGTCATGTTGTAATAAATTAGAGTAAACATTAGTGTATTTTTCAGAATTTGTAATTCTGAAAATACACTATGGCATTTAGGTAAATACTATCAACTTTAACCCTAATGGTATTTGGGGTATTACTTTAGTAGGTTAGCCTATATAAAGGACCCCATGCCTAAGGGTTAGGGCTGCTCACTTTAATCAAACCAGAAATTTATTTTCAGATCATGTGCTGTCTTTTGTGCTGAAAATTTTGTTCATTTTGCTGCTATGAATTAAAGTTGCAATTTGTTTTTTTAGTCATTTGCTTCCATCTGATAAGTTTTTTTAGGTTCCTATTCGTTTTGCCGTTCGAGCGCCAGGATGTTTTATCCAGAAAGTTTAGCATCGCGGGATTAGTCTGGTTCCTCACCGCAGGCATCAGGCACCAATGCCCTCGGGCTTTCTGGTTTGTTTACTATTGCTTTCGGCCAACTTTCTTTTTGGTAGCGACGATTGCTCTTGCTCTTCATTTCTTGCAATTTGGTTTCTGGAATACTGATATCACTGCGGTACAAAGCAAGTCGCTGCCGGTGTTTGTTCCTACAAAAGTGATAGCAGTTTTGTCAGTCAGTATGCATAGGGGATCTACGATTCTCTGATTTGCTTGCCGTTTATTTTTGTTTCTCTCTCTTTTTGAGGATTCATCACTTGTTATTCTCTCTGTATTTAAGTTTCTGCCAAGTGGTGCGATCAGCATAGCCAACGGGAAGGATTTATCTTTCTCCTTCTGTTACTGCACCACCAGCTGGATTATTTTTCAAGTTGCATTTCACACTGCCTACATTTTGCATATTCAGAATCATCATGTTGACGCAGAGATGCGCCCCCGCACTTGGGCCGGTTCGACGTCCAAAAGTACCGCAACGATACCGACGCCGTGTTCCGACTATCCTGGATAGTGACAATGGATTTTGTAACACCCCAAGAAATAAAAACAAATAAAAGAAAAGAAAAATATTATTTAAATCATTTCTGGATTTATTTATTTAAGGAAAATCCTAAAAGAACCCAAGTAAAGCTAAAACAGGGAGAAATACTCAAAATTTGGACTTGAAAATTTTATGAGATAAACTAGAGACCAAATATAATTTTAGGAATTTTTACAAATTTTTATCAACAGTGATTCAACCCTTAACCAAATATATGAATTACTGGAATTATTTTAAATCAGAAAAGATATTAAAACCTTAACGGGCCTCAACCTCCAAACCACCCCGAGCCTGGCCCAATCCAAACCATGGGCCACTGACATGTGGGACCTGCCTGTCGGCACGTTCCCCCGCCTCTCTCTCCCGCCCGCGCCTCGCCCCGGCCCCACTTGGCAGCCTCCGACGCCCACCTTTCACCCACTGACCGCTCGGGCCCGCCTGTCGGTGCTCGTTTTCCCCCTCGAACTCTGACAGGTGGAGCCCACCTGTCGGGATCGTCTTCCTCCTTGGAAGGGGATCTCCCTCCTTCCTTTCCCGGCGATCCCTTTCCTTCCCTCGCCGCCGGCCGCCCCGATCCGATCGGATCCACCTCGGACGCCCTTCCTTGGACCACGACGACCCCCTTCCATCTTTATGCCACGCGTTTTAGCCAATATGGAAGCTAGCCCGCGCGGATGGAACCCTCGCCGGCGCAAAAGAGGAACCCTTCGGGTTTCCTCCATTCCCCTTGCCAAAACCACCGCCGGCGACCCCTATAAATACCCTCGCCCACGCCACCCTCTGCCCACACCGTAGCTGCCTTAGCCGAGCGAGAACAGAGCGCCCCGTTCCCAAATTTCGGCTCCCTCTCTGCCTCGACTCCGGCGAGCCCTCGCCGTCGACTCCGGCCTCCCCTGCCCTAGCCACTGCCACCATCGAGTCCATCGTCGACCGCCCATCCTCGGCCGTCCCTCGGTTGGCCGTGGATCCCGCCAGATCGCCGTCGCCGACGAGCTCCCCGAAAGCCTCCTTCGTCTACCCCTCGCCGCCGGTCGCCGCCCGTAGCCCGTCGTCACCACCGAAGGTATGGCCGAGACCGTCTCGACCTCCCCTTTCCATTTTTGGCCGTAGCTAGGCCCTTAGGTCCTCGCCGCCACCGTCGCCACCGCGCCAGAGGCCACCGTCGCCGGAGACGAAGGGTAGACTACCCTCGTCATCACGTGTCGTGCCGGAGTTCATCCGAGCCGCACGATCCCGAGCGGACGGTCCGGATTAGATCCTGTGAGGATCTAATCTGAGCCCTCAGATCCGGTCAAACCGGTACCCTTGGATCCTGGCCGTTGATCGCTATTTAAACTGTTGACTCAATCTGGTGCGTCCACGTAAACCCGTTCGCTACATTTTAATCTGGACCGTCCATTTTCACTTAAAGGATCTCGCCTCGCATCCGATCGCCGGATCCAGATCCGACGGTCCTGGTTGACCCGGTTCATGCACACAGTGCAGCAGTCCACCGTGGGCCTGGCTCACCGTGGACCAGAACCCTTTTTCAGTTTAAATAAAATTCCAGAAATTGATTTAAACTTTGAAAATTCATAACTTGCTCATTTTAACTCCAAATTTCACCATTCAAATTTTGTTAAATCCAGAATAATATTCTCTACACATTAATGCCATAAAAACAGTATGTTACTGTTACCCAAAATATTTTTAACAAATAAAAGAATAAAAACCCCTTAGGGATAAATTATTAATTCAGAAAAATAAATTAGAAAGCCCTAAGAAATTAAGTTTACTGTTTATTCACCAAACATCAGAATATTAAAACTTTATTCCACATAATAAAACCCACAAATGTGTATGTTTAGTATTTGGTGAATTTTTGTCTGTTTATTAAATGTACTGTTTATTTTTCCGTATCGAGAAGACTACGAGTTCATCGAGGAGCAGGAGTTCTACCCCGAGGTTCCTCCATCACCATTTCCTGATCAAGGCAAGTCATCGACCACCACTGTGGAAATAGTTGATCATTATTGAGCCCATGTTTTAATAAATTATCGCTATAACTCATAGGTTAATATTGCATTAGTCCAATAATCAAGCCTTACACTTATATTTATTAGATCCCCGTCCTTGTGTGCAAGCCCAAGCCATGCTTATTGAGCCTTAACTCCTTGTCACTCTACTATAAAATTATTAGCTAGTGCCCAATGTACCGGCACAACTGCTATAGGATAAAAAGAATGAGTCGTAGATAGATGGATTCTGGTATATGAAATACCTCGTTATTCTTGTCTCTGGACTCTGTTGGAGTTGGCTAGGTTATAAGTATGGTGGGTTCCGGGTGCAAGCTCGGGCATTGGTTTGTCGCACCCGGGGCACTATAAGGACCGGTCTGCGGGATCTGTTGCAAAGCACTTTCGTACCAACCACAAGTCTAATGGGTAAGTCCTAACTGGAAGTATGGAATACTCCGGCTCGATGCACCATAGTGGAGGGGGCAAGGGGCAAGCCTGCGGGCGACTTGTACCGACGAGGCTCAAGGGGGGGTATGGTGGGGCACCGATGCGTCGGGACACCATATGAAACCTATAAGAGGGTGCTGTTGGGTCGGGGAGGACTATATGGAAGGTTTTGGCACGAGTTCCCGTGAAATGGGTCATCTCGTTACACTTTGGTGTAAGTGATGAGTGCGTGCCTTGTGGGTACAGTGGTACATCTATGATCAGAGTAAAATCAATCTTTTCGAAAAGCCGAGCCCACAGTCAAGGGCGGGTTGTGTGACTACTCATAGTTAGTTTACAATTGTTTGAATGGTCGAGTTATTCATGGCATGTAAGGACTGTTGAGCGAGGTGGGGCTGACTGTACCCCTCGAGTTAGAAGATGATGATGCATACACATGTTTATGTTTCAGTACTAATAAATTGTTCACATTAAATTGCTTTACAAATTACTCGCTTCCGCAAAACTAGCCACTATCTCCCTTGTTATTATCTTGCATGATATTTGCATTCGGTGGCTTGCTGAGTACATCTGTACTCACCCCGTTGACTTACAACACCAGAGCCCGTCTACTACGAGGAGGATGCAGGTCTGGAGTAGCGACCCAGTCGAGGCGAGACTGGAAGGAGGCGTTCATCTAGGACCCTTATTTTATTAGTTTCTCTTCACCTTTATTCACTTTTGTATTAATGTGGTCTACGAACCATGAATGATTGCCCGTTTTGTACGTGGTCGCATGATGAACGTCTTGTTTGATTGATTTTCTATGGAATTTCAATAAAGTCCTGATTTGATAAATCGGGGCGCGACAGATTTGGAGTCGCCAGGCAATCAGATAAATAACTAATATTTTAATCCAATTGGCTGAAAGTATTGATAGCAATGTAAACAGTGACAGAAATGACCAAAATAACTGGAATCGACCAATCCGGAGGCCGATTCGGAGTAATAGCAGATGCTGGTCCAAAGGGTCCTTGGGACGCCTTCGGCCTCAAGCTCGGTCAGACCAGAGGTACAACCCCGGTCAGACCGAGGGGCTGCAAATGGGCTTCGGGCGGTGCCCCGAAGTCAGATGTGAAGCACGACTCCGGCGATCGGATCGGCGAAGCCTCATCGGTCGGACCGACCGTGCTCTCCGGTCACACCGGGCGAAGGGACCTCCAGACGTCGGCCTTCGACCGCGCGGAGCTCCGACGCGTAGGGCTTCGGAGGGCTCGGGCTTCAGCTTCCGCGCGCCCGGTGCGAAGGATCCCGATCGGACCGGTAGAGAGCCGTCGGTCGGACCGGCTGTTGCCGACAACGGTGTGACGAGGGGCTCCGGTCAGACCGGTACCTCAACGCCGGTCGGACCGAAGTAACAGATCCGATCTGTTGAGCCTCGACAACCGTAGCAAATGATCTCCAATTGCTCCCAAACTTCGCAGGGATGTTTAAGGAGGCAATTGACCTACAAAATAATAATAGATCAAACACAATTCGGCTAGAGGGCCAAATTGCCAGGTAGAGGGGATAAAACCGATTAAAAGGATAGCAATCCGTTACGTGGATTAACGGGAGGTTCACAAGCGAACCAGCAAGGTTACCGTGATTACGTACGTGGCAGACGAAGGGCTTTCAAGCAAACCCACGAAGATGCAGAAAAGTAAAGAAAGTAAAAACGATTCAAAGCCGGGGCTTTGGATTGGTATGTCGGGGGGCTTGAATCGGCCTTCCCCCTAGTATTTATAGGGGGGTGGACTAGTTATCCCTAGCTAGAGATAGAGTTAGATGCGTCCAAAACTCTGTTGAGATAAGTTTTGGGCGAAAATATCTCGAATCCCACTTGGATCTAAAATCCAGACCCTGGCCAGTCTGACCGAGCCCATGGATCCGGTCTGTCCGGACCTGGCCGGTTGGACCGGCCTACCATAGCCGGTCAGACCGGCTTTTGCCAGGTTGACATGTTTTCGGTCAAAAATACTATTTTCCAGTATTTGCCTAGTTTGACCATTAATGCCATTTTTTGCTATAAACACATCACTTCAATATTTTCTTGTGTTGCAATGTTCTGTCTCAATCTTGTTGCTACCGGTTTGTCGATTTTCTCTGTTCTGTACACTATGCACCAAATTATCTTGTTGGTTGTTCTGCTTTCTGCTTTGGCAATCTCTGCTTGAGTTGTTGCACCTGGCGTGTAGCAGAATCAAGCACTAGATTGTGCTTGTTGCAGTCAGCAGAAAGAAACCGAGCACGTGACCACTACAGGCTGCACAGTACCCATCCAAAGAAATCACAGTACACGCAGTAAACACTTGATTCCATTTATGTGCAACATGCATGGTTCTTGATATACCTTTGTTAACATATTGTATGTCAAGTGTTTTCATCCACTAGCATATTTATTTTCAACATTTAATTAACTTCTTGTGAACTGAGGTGATTTGTTCAGGTGACGTTTCAATTAGGACATCAGTATATTTTTAAGGCTAGATTATTCTCAATGCTTGTGATCTCTCAATCTGCCATTTCATATCATATCAGACAGGAGGGTGATAGCACCTGTTTTAACGAATATTTTGCTGTGTTGTTACATCTGCTTCCGCTTGCTCTTTTAGAGGTGTGTTGGGTAATTTGAAAAGGCCATCTAATTCACGAGAATTTATCAAGGCGCCTATTGTAACGCCCAGATTTAATAAATCCAGACCTTTATTGAAATTCCATAGAAAATCAATAAAACCAAGACGTTCATCACACGACCGCACAAAATACAACAAACATTCATGGTTTGTAGACCATATTAGTACAAAAGTGTTTGAATAAAAGAGAAACTAATAAAATAAGGGTCCTAGATGAACACCTCCTTCCAGTCTCGCCTTGACTGGGTCGCTACTCCAGACCTTCATCCTCCTCGTAATAGACGGTCTCTAGTGGTGTAAGTCAACGGGGGTGAGTACAATCGTACTCAGCAAGCCACTGGATGCAAATATAATGCAGAGTAATAACACGGAAGGTAGTGGCTCATTTTGTGAAAAAGCATATTTGTAAAGCAATTAAATGTGATCAAGTTATTAATACAGAAATGGAAACATGTGTATGCAACATCTTCTAACTCGAGGGGTACAGTCATCCCACCCTCTCTCAACAGTCCTTACATGCCATGAATAACTCAACCATTCAAACAATTGTAAACTAACTACGAGAAGTCACACAACTCGCCCTTGACCGTGGGCTCGGCTTTTCGAAAAGATTTAAAACTCTGATCAGAGGTGTACCACTGTACCCACAAGGCACGCACTCATCCCATGCACCAAAGTGTAACGAGATGACCCATACCATGGGAACTCATGCCAAAACCTTCCATATGGACCGCTCTGACCCAACAACACCCTCTTATGGGTTTCATATGGTGCCCTGATGCGTCGAGCCAACAACATACCCCCCCTTGAGCCACATCGGTACAAGTCACCCGGAGGTTGCCCCTTGCCCCCTCCACTATGGTGCATCGAGTCGGTTTGTTCCATACTTCCGATTAGGACTTACCCATTAGACTTGTGGTTAGTACGGAAGTGCTTTGCAACAGATCCTGCAGACCGGTCCTTATAGTGCCCCGGGTGCGACCAACCAATGCCCTAGCTTGCACCCGGAACCCACCATACTTATAACATAGCCAACTCCTACAGAGTCCAGAGACGAGAATAACAGGGAAATACACATAATAGAATCCATCTATCTACAACTCATTCTTTTATCCTATAGCAGTTGTGTCGGTACATTCGACACTAGATATATATTATAGTAGAGTGACAAGGAGTTAAGGCTCAATAAGCATGGCTTGGGTTTACACATAAGGACGGGGATCTAATAAATATTGTGTAAGGCTTGAGATTAGACTAATGCAATATTATCCTATGTGTTATAGCGATAATTTATTAAAACATGGGCTCAATGATGATCAAAATGGGGGTTGTGACTTGCCTTACTCAGCAAATGGCGACGGTGGAACCTCGGGGTAAAACTCCGGCTCCTCGACGATCTCGTAGTCTTCTTGATACGGAAAAAATTAAATACATTCAATAAACAATCAAAATATCACAAAACATGAGCATACAAGTTTATGGTTTTAACTTTGGGGAATTAAGCCTTTATTATTCTGAAGTTATGTTGAAAGTATTAAAGATTAAATTTTAGGGTGTTTCTAATTTATTTCATGAATTAACAATTTATCCCTAAGGGGTTTTAATTATTTATTTAATAAGGATATTTTGGGCTAAAGTGACATATTGTTTTTATGGCATTAACATGTAGAGAATAAAAAGAGGAATTTAACAAAATTTGAATGGTGAATTTTGGAGTTAAAATGGGCAAGTTATGAATTTTCAAAGTTTAAACAATTATCTGGAATTTTATTTAAACAGAAAATGAGTTTTGGTCCACGGTGAGCCAGGCTCACGGTGAACCGCTGCACTGTGCGCGTGGACCAGATTAACCAGAACCGTCGGATCTGGATCCAGCCGCCAGGCGTGAGGCGGGAGGGTTCAAGAGATCACGAACGACCCAGATGGCCCCGTGTCGTTTTGACCAGATCAAGGGCCAGGATTAAATCCCAAAGGGATTTAATCTTAGCCCTTCAATCACGATCGTGCAGTCATGGTGTCGTCCGGCACGACATGTGTATAAGGGCTACCTTGCCCCCTTCGTCTCCGGCTCCGGTGGGCTCGGGTGCGGCGGCGACAGTGAGGGCCTAGAGGCCTAGTTTGTGGCTGAAATGGAAAGTGGATGGGACGGCGGTCATGACCATACCTGCGAAGGCGGAGGTGGGTGTCTGACGGCGACCGGCAGTGAGGGTAGATGGCGAGGGCATTTTGGGAGGTTGGCGGCGACAGCGCTCCGGCGGTCCTTACGGCCAACCAAGGGGTGGCCAGTGACGGGCGGTCGACGGGGTTCCCAACGGTGGCAACGGTGAGGACGGCGGGGGCTTGAGGCGGGGCGAGCAGTGGCCGGAGGTGGAGCAGGGGTGAAACCCGAAAAAGGGGTGGCGGCGCTCTGGGATGCACTTTCTAGGGCTGTAGTGGTGTGGCAGAGTGCGGTGGCTCGAAGGGGGTTAAATAGGGGCTCGCCGGCGTAAAACGGGAAGGGAACCGAGGGTTTCCCATGATCTCCGGCGAGGGTTTCCAATCTCTCGGCCAAGCTTCCATCTACGAGAAAACGCGTCGTCTTTTGATGGCATGCGATCGCCGGTGATCGGGGGGATGAATCCGGGTCGGATCGGTGGATAGGGCGGAATGCGCGGCGGGGAAACAGAAGGAGGTTGCCGGAAAGGAAAGGGGAGATCCCCTTCCATCGGAGACGATGGATCTGACAGGTGGGTCCCACATGTCAGCGGGCGAGTGGGAAAGGAAGGGCTGACAAACGGGCCCGGGCTGTCAGTGGCAGAGGGAGGCACTAGGAAGGCTGACGGGTGGGCCAGGAAGAGGCGGGCACGGGGAGGAGAGAGGGGTGCGAGCGCCGATAGGTGGACCCCACATGTCAGCGCCACATGGCTTGGACTGGGCTGGGCCAGAGCAGATTGGGGGTTTGTGGCCCAACAGGATTTAAAATGCTTTTCTAAATTAAAATAATTCCAGTAATTCATTTATTTGATTAAAGGTTGAATCACTGTGATAAAAATTGTAACAATTCCTGAAATTATATCTTGGCCTCTAGATTCCACCATAAATTTTCCAAGTTAAAATTTGAACTATTCCTTCCTGTTTGGCTTTAATAGGGTTCTTTTAGTATTTTCTTTCATTTCATAAATCTTTTAAATTCCAAAAAATCCATTTTCTTTATTTTATTTATTTTTAATTTTGGGGATGTTACAATCCTACCCCCCTTACAGAGAATCTCGTCCTCGAGATTCGGATCAATCCTCGAATAGTTCTGGATGTTGCGCCTTTAGTTCTTCCTCTTTTTCCCATGTAGCTTCTTCTACGGGATGATTGCTCCACTGAACTTTACAGAAATGGATGGTGCGACTCCTAGTGGTCCTTTATTTGACTTCCAAGATTCTGACGGGCTTCTCAACATAGGTCAGATCCTCTTGTATATTCAACTGCTGAAGGTCAACTTCCTCTGTTGGGACTCGAAGGCACTTCTTTAGCTGTGACATGTGAAACACGTCATGTACCCCAGCCAATGAGGGCGGTAGCTCTAACTGATAAGGGACCTCGCCTTGACGTCGAACAATGGGGAAAGGTCCAACGTACCGAGGCGCTAATTTTCCTTTCATGTTAAACCGTTGGGTTCCATGGAGAGGAGTAACTCGGAGATAGACATGGTCTCCCTCTTCAAAGGCTAAATCTCGACGACGATTGTCTGCATAGCTCTTCTGTCGAGATTGGGCTATCTTAAGTTGGTCTCTGATAATCCGTACTTTCTCTTCATCTTCCCGAAGGATGTCCATTCCAAACACTTGGGATTCACCGGTCTGATCCCAAAGTAACGGCATTCTGCACTTGCGTCCATATAAAGCTTCGAACGGGGACATCTAAAGGCTGGCTTGGTAACTATTATTGTACGAGAATTCAGCGTACGGTAAACTCTTGTCCCAAGTTCCTCCAAAGTCCAAGGCACATGCCCAGAGCATATCCTCTAATATCTGATTCACCCTTTCAGTTTGTCCATCTGTCTGAGGGTGGTATGCTGTTCTGAAGTTTAGTCTCGTTCCCATTTCCTCTTGAAGGTTTTTCCAGAATCAAGATGTAAACTGACTCCCTATATCGGAGACTATCTTCTTGGATACTCCATGAAGACATACTATGCGGGCCATATACAATTCTGCTAGTTTAGGGCCACTAAAGGTCGTCTTGATGACTATGAAGTGAGCTACCTTCGTTAGTCGATCGATGATTACCCATATAGAATCATATCCAAGTTGGGTCTTTGGGAGTCCGGTGATGAAGTCCATACCGATCTCTTCCCATTTCCATTCAGGCACTTTAAGTGGCTGTAACAGTCCTGCGGGTCTCTAGTGCTCTGCCTTCACTCGTCGGTAGGTGTCACATTCTGCGACGAACTGAGCAATCTCCTTCTTCATGCTAACCCACCAATACCATTCTTTCATGTCCTGGTACATCTTGGTACTCCCGGGGTGGATGGAGTACAGAGTGTCATGGGCTTCCCTTAGAATGAGGGTCTTTATCTCCGGTTTATCGGGAACACATATCCTGGTTCCGAACCATATGGTGCCATTCTCATCCTATGAAAATCCTGGGGCCTTGCCTTGCCGCATGTTCTTCTTAATTGCTGTTATGTCTGGGCCTTCTGACTGAGCCTCTCGGATCTGCTCGAATAGGACCGGACGGGTCTGAAGGGTGGCTAGGTAGGCTCCTGTGGTTATCCTGAGGTTTAACTTTTCCATCTCCTTATACAACAAAGGTGCGTGATCCTGAATCACGATGGCTATGCAGTATCCTTTACGACTTAATGCATCAGCTACCATGTTTGCTTTGCCGAGATGGTAGTGAATGCCTAGGTCGTAGTCCTTTATCAGCTCTAACCATCGCCTTTGCCTGAGGTTGAGATCTGGTTGTGTGAAGATATACTTCAAACTCTTGTGGTCTGTAAAAACTTCACAACGGTTTCCGACCAAATAGTGCCTCCATATTTTCAGGGCGTACACAACAGCGGCCAATTCCAGGTCGTGTGTAGGGTAGTTTAGCTCATGGGGTCTCAATTGCTGAGAGGCGTACGAGACAACTTTCCCGTCTTGCATAAGAACACATCCCAATCCCTGGCGAGATGCGTCGCAATAGACATGGAAGTCCTTCCTTATATCTGGTAGGGTCAGTATGGGTGCTGACACCAGCCGGGTCTTGAGGGTCCAAAAACTTTCTTCACATTCGGGAGTCCATTCAAACTTCTCTCCCTTTTGCAACAACTTGGTCATAGGCTTGGCTATCTTGGAGAAATTCTCGATAAATTGTCGGTAATATCCTGCCAAACCAAGAAAGCTCCATATCTCTGCTACGTTGGTGGGTGGCAGCCAATCAGTTACTGCTTCCACGGTAGCAGGGTCTACCGCAATGCCTTGTGCAGAGATGATGTGTCCTAGGAACTTCACTTCCGCCGTCCAAAATTTACACTTACTGTACTTAGCATACAACTGATGTTCCCTTAGTTTTCCTAGGGTCAATCGGATGTGGGTCTCGTGCTCCTCTTTGTCCTTAGAATAGATGAGAATGTCATCTATAAATACCACGATAAACTTGTCCAAGTATTCCATAAACACCTTATTCATCATATTCATGAAGAAAGCTGAGGCGTTGGTCAAACCAAAGGACATGACGGTGCACTCATAAAGTCCATAGCGAGAGGTGAATGTTGTCTTGGGTATGTCTTCCTCTCGAATCCTCAGCTGATGATAACCGGATTGTAGGTCGATCTTGGAGAACACAGTGGCTCCTTTCAGCTGATCAAATAAATCATCGATCCTGGGTAATGGGTACTTGTTTTTGATGGTTACCTCATTCAAGGCTCGATAATCTACGCACATACGCTTAGCCTTGTCTTCCTTCTTCTCAGCGAAGATGACGGGGGCTCCCCACGGGGATTTGATGGGTCTGATGTATCCCTTCTTCTCAAGGTCTTCAAGCTGCTTCTTCATTTCTGCTAGCTTATTGGCGGTCATACGATATGGTCGCTTGTAGATGGGAGTTGTCCCGGGTACTAGATCAATCTGGAACTCGATGTCCCTCTTAGGTGGCATCCCTGGTAAATCCACCGGGAACACGTCTAGGTATTCGCAGACTACCGATATTTCTTCCAAGGTAATCTGGTGTAGACGAGGTCTACCGGGCTTCTGACTCGGCATCTGAAAGGTCACGACAGTCCCTTCTTCACTGGTCACGGTCACTTTTCTTCGGGCACATCTTATCACTCCTTGATGTTTGTTGAGCCAGTCCATTCCTAGAATCAGATCCAAACCTTGGCATTCTATTAGAATGGGGTCGGCCCAGAATATTGTACCTTGGATATCTACCCATACCGTTGGACTATAAGAGTGGGCTTGGGTTTGTTTGCCTGGGGTGGCTATCAGTACTGGCTTTGCTAATTCGCATTTGTTCAGATTATATTTTTCCACAAAAGTTGTTGAAAGGAAGGAGTGCGTACCTCCGGTATCAAATAAGACCACTGCAGGTGCTGAATGTACGGTGAACTTACCCATAACGATCTCCGGTGTAGCCTGGGCTTCCTCGGCGGATGCTTAGTCATGACTCCCTGTGGATGCTTGGGGTTGGGGAACTGGTGGGAGTAATGCCCTTCCTGGCGGCAGTTGAAACAAATTACGGGCTTGCCATGCTTGTCGCGCAGAACCTCTGCTTTCTTGGCAGGGGCGGATGGAGCAGCTGGTGCGGCGGGAGCGGGGCGAGGATGTCCTGCTCCCGGATTGTTGGCGGGAGGAGCTAGACGGTAGACTGGGCGCGGGTGATATTGGTGCGCCGGTGGGGGAGGTGCAAAACGTGGCCTCTGCGCCATTCCTTGATTCTGGCGGAAGACGATCATCCTCTTCTTTTTCAGGTCGACCTTGTTCTGCTCGGCCTCCTGAATAATTGCCTTGTTTACCAACTTCTGAAAGTTGGCGTAGTCCCTAGAGACCAGCTGAAGGGAAAGCTTGTCCTTTAGCCCCCGGAGAAACTTGGACTGCTGGGCCGTATCAGTACGACTTCCTCCGGCGCATACCGGGCCAGTCGGTTAAACTCGTGCAGATATTCCATCACGGACCTGCTTCCTTGCTGCAGGTCCCTAAATTCCTGCTGTTTTGGGCAATGATGCCGTAGGGGACGTGGGACACGTGGAAAGCGGTGGAGAACTCCGCCTAGGTATGGACGTGTCCCTCCGGTAGAGCCTCACGCAGGTTATCCCACCATTCTGCGGCGGGTCCCTGGAGTTGGTGGGCAGTGAAGGCTACCCTCTCCTGTTCAGTGCAGGTCAGGAGATGCAACTTTTTCCCAATCGTTCTTAGCCAGTCACCAGCCTCCATGGGGTTGGTTAGTGCTAGAGAATGTGGGAGGGCGGACACGAAGGAATTCTGACAGTTGTGAGCAGGTGCTAGAGCGGGAGTGGCGGGACGTGGGAGCTCGGGCTGCTATTGGTGCTGACGGAAAAGTTGAGCCTGTTGCTCCTGCATCTGGTTTTGCTGTTGTTGCATCTGATTCAACAGCGTGGCTATCAGCTGGTTCTGATTGGCCATCATTTCAACCAGGGTGGGGTGATTGGCGACTGGGGCCTGCCTCTGCCCCGTTGCTCCCCATTGGGGTAGATTTCTGTTGTCCCCTCCACTTTGGGGAGCATCGGATCCCTGAGTGTTGGTCATCCTAGAGTTTTCCAAAACAGACATATAATTTAGGGGGAAATGTGGCTAAGTTTTATTTCCAAAAAGTGTTATACTTAGACTATTACATATAGATCCTTTATTTAATCTTCACCCATGCCTTATATTTGACATGAGTGGCAATACAATCAAAACAATGAAAATGAAACAAACAACCGTAAAAACTACGTCTAAGGCAGCTCGGGGGATGACTCGATCATGGGCTAGGCGGAGAGGGCCGGTGCAGGGTGGTGGAGCTGGAGGGCCCGGCGGGAGGGGCATTGCGGGAGATCCTCTTGGGCCTAGCTGTGGGGATCCGGAGTGACTTCTGCTTGCGGGGCGGAAGGGGAGCGACCTCCTCTAGGTCCTTTTGCAACTCTCAAATCTGGTGGTGAAGCTGCGTGGTGTCAGTGACACTCTGGCGTAGGAGCTCATTCTGGCGCCTCAACTCCTCCACCTCGGTGGTTAAGTGATGGTTCTGCTGAACCTGACGATGAAGATCAGCGTTCTCGCGGTTCAGATTCTCCGATGAATGGCGGGTAGAAGTCGATGGTGTCGTGCTGACTATCTGCATCGAGGATGGCCTCAGTGTGAAGATTGTCCATGGCCTCCAATAATCTCATGGTGCGGGCGATGGTGGACTTGCGCTGAGGGGGAGCTGATGTACCTCTGCGGTGACTCCCAGGGATACGCATGGGTATGAAGCGGTAGACGGTGTCGTGGAGCTGGCCGTCATAGACCAACCGAAGCTCGGCGAGGGCCTGGAGAGCAGCACGCTGGCTGGCCACCACGAAAGAAGGTCCTCCGACTCATGGGTGTAGAATGCAGGCTGCGTGGGGAAGAGGCGGGATGACGACTGTGACCTCGCAGTAGCTTTCGTCCACATCGGGAATATCTCGTGGAACGCGGGCTCATGCACGAACCCGAGGAAGTCGACGAGCATGCGAAGCTCGCGGACGAATCCAGCCTCGTCGCGGAGAGTCCCACTCATGGTATGGACTGACATCTACAAAAGAGAGAAATTTTTTGTGAAACTCCAGAAGATGAGAGGGTAAGTAATTTTGTAAGAAAATATGGTTAATATAAGTCCTAGGGTCAGGTCTGTTTGGCTTCCTACAGTCAAGTCGGCTCTGATACCATCTTGTAACGCCCAGATTTAATAAATCTGGACCTTTATTGAAATTCCATAGAAAATCAATAAAACCAAGACGCTCATCACACGACCACACAAAATACGACAAGAATTCATGGTTCGTAGACCATATTAGTACAAAAGTGTTTGAATAAAAGAGAAACTAATAAAATAAGGGTCCTAGATGAACGCCTCCTTCCAGTCTCGCCTTGACTGGGTCGCTACTCCATACCTTCATCCTCCTCGTAGTAGACGGGCTCTGGTGGTGTAAGTCAATGGGGGTGAGTACAATCGTACTCAGCAAGCCACCGGATGCAATATAATGCAGAGTAATAACACGGAAGGTAGTGGCTAATTTTGCAGAAAAGCATATTTGTAAAGCAATTAAATGTGATCAAGTTATTAATACAGAAATGTAAACATGTGTATGCAACATCTTCTAACTCGAGGGGTACATTCAGCCCACCCTCGCTCAACAGTCCTTACATGCCATGAATAACTCAACCATTCAAACAATTGTAAACTAACTGCGAAAAGTCACACAACCCGCCCTTGACCGTGGGCTCGGCTTTTCAAAAAGATTTAAAAATCTGATCAGAGGTGTACCACTGTACCCACAAGGCACGCACTCATCCCATACACCAAAGTGTAACGAGATGACCTATACCACGGGAACTCGTGCCAAAACCTTCCATATGGACCGCTCTGACCCGACAGCACCCTCTTATGGGTTTCATATGGTGCCCCGACGCGTCGAGCCAACACCATACCCCCCTTGAGCCACGTCGGTACAAGTCACACGCAGGTTTCCCCTTGCCCCCTCCACTATGGTGCATCGAGTCGGTTTGTTCCATACTTCCGATTAGGACTTACTCATTAGACTTGTGGTTAGTACGGAAGTGCTTTGCAATAGACCCCGCAGACCAGTCCTTATAGTGCCCCGGGTGTGACCAACCAATGCCCTAGCTTGCACCCGAAACCCACCATACTTATAACATAGCCACCTCCAACAGAGTCCAGAGACGAGAATAATGGGGAAATACATATAGTAGAATCAATCTATCTACGACTCATTCTTTTATCCTATAACAGTTGTGTCGGTACATTGGACACTAGCTAATATATTATAGTAGAGTGACAAGGAGTTAAGGCTCAATAAGCATGGCTTGGGTTTACACACAAGGACGAGGATCTAATAAATATAGTGTAAGGCTTGAGATTGAGGAGCCATGCTGAAGAGCGTGGGCCTTATGGCTCCAGATGTGGTGAGTCATTGTCAACGGCAGTCAAAGAGGACTGAAAAGAGAGACAAGATCTGCTGTGTCTGGGCCGTGTGTGACTCAGGTACACGGGTAGCGAGCGACTGTCGGGCAGAAGGGACGCGAAGTTGGGCTGGCCCAATCCGGGTACATGGGCTAGGAGCAGCAGAGGATCCACTGGGCTGTTGACTAGGATTGACTCAGGTACCCGGGCGGCGAGCGATTGTCGGGCTGAGGGAGCTGCGGAATTGGGCCGGCCCAATCCAGGTACCTGGTGCAAAGTCGGTGGACGCTTTGTCAGTTTCGGTGCAAATCTGACGACCGCTGATCTCGCATCGGACTATCCAGAAGTGAAGCCGTAGTCGCTACGAAAGCTTAGCTTCCAGATAAGTCATCTGTAAATAGGAGTTTACTATTTTGTCCTTAGGCCCACAGTCAGTCAGTTGAGTCTGTAAAAATATCCTAAGGGCGGTTTGGTCTTTTACTTTTATTTCAGCGTCTGTAAAAACCCTAAGGGTCTTTTAGTATTTTCCTAGTCTATTGGGCTTCCTATAAATAGGGCCCCAATCCCTAGGGTTAGGTTAACTCACTTAATGACAAACTTGAGTTCACTTTCCCCATACTGAGTTTCTGTTCTTTCTCCTGTTCTGAGCACGCCGTCGTTGTTCATCGAAATCTAATCGAGTCTGCTGTTTTCGTTCCTCAGGTTCTGATCTCATTGGTTTGCGTATGCTATTAGTTTTTGCTCGTTCTATTTCCGCCATAGATTGATGGGTGTTTTTATTGGAGGCATCGATTGCCTGGTTCTTTGCGACATCCACCGAGCGAATTTTATCCTGTTGCGTTTTTTTATTCAATCTCTAACCTGTCGTAGGCTAGCCTGCAGTCTAGGACTATTGTTTATTTCTTTCATCTACTAAAGTAGCTGGACTGCAGCACGTTTTTGGTGTTCTTGACCAGCAGCACTCAGCAGCCCCTAGTCTCTAGCTTGAACAGCTCTTCTTGGTGCTACTCTTTGAAAGCAGAGTTGTTGTAGTTGCGTCAGGTTTTTGGCATGGGAAGTTGTGTGTAGCCAGGGCTTTTAGCTCTCTTCGGAAAAGCACTCTCTCTTGGCTCCGAAAGGTTGAAGCGCATAGCTTCATTAAGTTTTTTCTGGGGCTATCGTATAGTGGCAGAATTGGTGCCTAGTTTTTGTGTTTCGGTTCTGCAGCAGCCGGTTTTCCTGTGTTGAACTTCGTTACTTTCAAAGAAGGTTATTTGAGGCCCTCAAGTGGAATTTCGTTCGAAGCACTGACGCTGCACTCTTTGTTCGGAGGGTGATTCTTTTTCGAAGTATGGATTTATCATGCTCTCTTCGAAGGTTCTTTGATGTTTTTGCTTTTAGAGTTTTTCTTTTTGCAACCTTCGACTGAATATTATTCGGGCGTTTGATGTACGGTCTGGGACGTATAGTACTTTTACAACAAACACCGAATCTGCATATTCGAAGCATGTTTCGGAAGTACCTCGCTGATTTTGCCTTCGGAGTTTAAGTGCTTCGGAGCTAGGCTCCGCTCTCTGTCAGTTTCGGAGGGTCAACCTCGAAGCATTTTTCTTTTGTAGTGTTACCGGAGGTGGAGCATGGGTGAAACCCGAAAAAGGGGTGGCGGCGCTCTAGGATGCACTAGCTAGGGCTGTAGTGGCGTGGCGGAGTGCGGTGGCTCGAAGGGGGTTAAATAGGGGCTCGCCGGCGTAAAACAGGAAGGGAACTGAGGGTTTCCCATGATCTCCAGCGAGGGTTTCCAATCTCTCGGCCAAGCTTCCATCTACGAGAAAACGCATCGTCTTTTGATGGCATGCGATCGCCGGTGATCGGGGGGGATGAATTCGGGGTTGGATCGGCGGATAAGGGTGGCCGGCGGCGAGGAAACAGAAGGAGGTCGCTGGAAAGGAAAGGGGGAGATCCCCTTCCATCGGAGACGATGGATCTGACAAGTGGGTCCCACCTGTCAGTGGGTGAGTGGGAAAGGAAGGGCCCGACAAACAGGCCCGGGCTGTCAGTGGCAGAGGGAGGCGCTAGTGAGGCTGACGGGTGGGCCAGGAAGAGGCGGGCGTGGGAGGAGAGAGGGGTGTGAGCGCCGACAGGTGGGACCCCACATGTAAGCGCCACACGCTTGGACTGGGCTGGGTCGGAGCAGATTGGGGGTTTGCGGCCCAACATGATTTAAAATGCTTTCTGAATTAAAATAATTCCAGTAATTCATTATGTGATTAAAGGTTGAATCACTGTTGATAAAAATTTGTAAAAATTCCTGAAATTATATCTTGGCCTCTAGATTCCCCCATAAT